>VYXB01007240.1:428721-477842 GCA_013397135.1 Pachyramphus minor | reverse complement strand
GGAGGCACTTCCGTCGCGTGGCGCTGACGCCAGAAGGACGCGCCGGGGCTGCGCGCGGCCCTTTCCCCGCCCGCCGGCTCCGGTTCCGCCGCTGGATCCGCCGCTGGATCCGCTGCCATCGGGGCCGCGCAGGTGAGGGGGACGCGGGGGGCGCCGCGGCCGACCCGGGGCCCCTCTCCTGTCCCGCCGACACCCGCCCGCGTGTACCGGGACCCCCCGGCCCCGCCCCGCCGCCGCCGCCGGTTCCGGTGGGACCGCGTCCCCGCCCTGCCCTGGCACTCGCAGCGCCCACCGGGACACCCCGGCTCCCCCCGGGCCCAGCCGCCGGAGGCGCTTTCCCTTCGTCGCGGCCTGTGCCGGGGTAAGGCCGCGGGCCTCGGTGCCTCGCCGTGCGGCTGCTGAGAGGTTTGGGGGTTTTTTTACTTTTTTTCCGTTCCAGAAGACTAAAAAATGGCGAAGTTTGTGACACCCGTGATCCAGGACAACCCCTCGGGATGGGGCCCGTGTGCTGTGCCCGAGCAGTTCAAGGACATGCCCTACCAGCCTTTCAGCAAAGGGGACCGTCTGGGCAAGGTACCTCGGCCATGCTGGGCCGCAGCTCTGTGTGCCCTGTGGCCTCACACCCCTGAACGCTGCCGCTGGTGTTCGCCGCTTGTCACCGGGGCTGCTCCTCTGGCACCCTTTTCAGTGCCTCCTAACAAAGGGCATGCATGTGAACAGCTGGCAGGGCTGGCAAGCAGAGGTGGGAGTCAGAAGGATTTGTTCTGGAGAGCACTGCTTGGAGTCCTGCGTGTACAAAGTCAGAGTTGGGGGGAAATGTTATGTTAACACTTACTTACTTTGACTGTTTATGCTTGTCTTTAGGTGGCTGATTGGACAGGAGCCACGTATCAGGATAAGAGATACACAAGTACGTGTTGTCTGGCGCCTGCTGCTGTGGTTTATTTTCTACAAAGTTCTCTTCAAGCGTCCTTCCTGCTTTCATGTCTCACACTCACCCTGTGATTATGTGCACACCTCAGCAAGACAGGCATCTTAATTTAGGAAGTGTGCTTCACCCTTGGGATAGCTCTGCAGGGCTCTCCCTGTCCTTGGGGCTTACTCTGGATTTTTGTACTGCCTGATGACCAGGGCTCCTAAGGGAATCTCGCGGGGGGGAAAACATGCAGGTGTAAGGCAAGAGACCCAACTGAGGCATCAGGCTTAGATGAAGGCAGTTGGGAGAGAAAGGGGTGAAGTATCAGGGTTTTTTTCTTGGAGGCTTGGTGTCGAGATGCTCTGTTTTGTTTCCAGACAAGTACTCCTCGCAGTTTGGTGGCGGCAGCCAATATGCCTATTTCCACGAGGAGGATGAGACCAGCTTCCAGCTGGTGGATACAGCACGGACTCAGAAAACAGCGTACCAGAGGAACCGCATGCGATTCGCCCAGGTAATGTGTTCTCAGAGACAGGCTCAGAGGAGACCTTTGGCAGCACAGAATTATTTCACAAGTAAAATGTCTTTTTTTTTCTTCTTCTTCTTTTTTTGGCTTTCCATGGTTTCCGCAGAGGAATCTTCGGAGAGACAAGGACCGTCGGAACATGCTGCAGTTCAGCATGCAGACGCTGCCAAAGAGTGCCAAGCAGAAGGAGAGGTGAGGCTGCTGAGACGAGTGTACCAAGCTTTGGTTGGAATGCATGAACGTATTGTTGGTAAATATGCAAACTTACTGTAACAGAACCTGCTGAGCAAACAGTCAGCAGAGGAGAATTTCAGGATATTTCAAGCTCGATGTTTTGCTGGTGTCAGCAGTACTTACAACTGGATTTCAAACAGCTATCTAAGAATTTAGGAGAATTTTGGAATCTTATTTAGAAAGTAAACATAGTGTTCCAAACAGAGAATATCTTTTCCAAAAACTGCGTTGCAGTCTTTAGATACAAAACTATGTAAAGTGCTCCTCAGCGAAGAACAGGGTTTTTAATGCCTTGGGCTTCTTGATCAACAGATGGCTCAGCAAATGTTTCCACAGCTCGGTGCCTGAAAGCACTGCTCCTCAGGTGGTAGTTTGCAAGTGGAGGAATGGTTGTGGCATATAGGAATAGAGAACTTCTCTTCATGGCTTTTCTCACATTTGTCATTTTAGAGATCGTTTGCGCCTGCAAAAGAAGTTTCAAAAACAGTTTGGAGTGAGGCAGAAATGGGACCAAAAATCACAGGTAAACTGACAAGCTTTGTGCCACCTATGCCACCAATGTGCCACCATTGGTTTTGTTGGCTGCACTCATGGGGCAGCTCCTCTTGCACAAATCCTGATGTGCTGTGTCTCCATTTCTCTCTCTATCTGTGCTACCTCTGGCCGCACAGCAGAAACCTCGTGACTCCTCTGTTGAAGTTCGCAGTGACTGGGAGGTGAAGGAGGAGATGGATTTCCCTAGGCTGATGAAAATGCGCTACCTGGAGGTGTCAGAGCCACAGGACATGTGAGTTCCTAACACAGCCATTTGCTTGCTTCCTGAAGTGACCAGATTTTTGGAAAGCAGGAGGGCAAGGGTCTCCTGGCCTGGTCTCAATGTTCTCATTGAGGTACCCAAAGCAGAGGGAGGTAACGTAACACCCAACAGGCTCTTCAGTCCTGTGTGGTTCATGGGTGGTGTTATCCCTAGGAGGGGTATCAAGGTGGTTCTCTTGCCTCTGCAGAGAGTGCTGTGGAGCCCTGGAGTACTATGACAAAGCCTTTGACCGCATTACAACAAGGAATGAGAAGCTCCTGAGGAGCATTAAGCGCATCTTCCATACCGTCACCACTACGGACGACCCAGTTATCCGAAAGGTATGCTTGCTGGTTTGTAAAACCCAGCAGTGTGTTTCTCAGTGTGTGGTGGTGTTGGAGACCAGCTGTCACCATCAGACTGAAGGGCAAAAGTAAGGAAGTGTTAGCTGGTATCGTTATTTTTCTTAGATCCAAGGCAGAGCTAGATTAATGTAAAGTTAGGAACACTGGCCATGGAAAAGCTGTAATTCTGGGAGGGCAGGCAGACTGGTGCTTGTTGGGAAGGAAACTCTTATGTCAGAGGCCTGATTCTTGAGGGTTCTGCTTTTGGAGGTGAGGAAGGCTCCAAGATTTCTCTCTTGTGACCTCACTGGCAATAAAGAGCCATGCATTTTCCAACACACATTTCATAGTGGTTTCTTACTTTCCACTTGGGTGGATGAGGGTAGGCAAGGATCAGTGGGTGGTATAGTACCTCATGCTTTGTCTAATAGTCGGTGGGGTACTTCCTGGTCCAGCTTCCTCAGAATGGGAGAAGAAGTCAGTGATCTGGTTTGCTAGCACTTCTCATCCTGGCTAGGGAAGGGGTATCTGTTCTTATTGCTGAAACACAGTTTTCTCCTCCTCTTGTATCCATAGCTGGCCAAGACACAAGGGAATGTGTTTGCCACGGATGCCATCCTGGCCACGCTAATGAGCTGCACTCGCTCTGTCTATTCCTGGGACATCATTGTCCAGAGAGTTGGATCCAAGCTTTTCTTTGACAAGAGAGACAACTCAGATTTTGGTGAGCAGAAGTCCTGAAAGAAATTTCTGTTGCAGTAGCTAAAGGGTCTAATTTTCGTTATGCTTACTTGCGTTTATTCTGTGTCTCAGTGTCCAGACTGAAACCACTGAACAACCTGATTACTGCAGTACACTTGATAGCTCTGTGGGGAACTTCAGTGTTGATCTGCTCCACCATGGGGCTAGATACTCCCTGAAGCTGATGTAGTTACTCCCCCAAGTATAACCACTTACGTCTGGTTTTCTTCCCAGACCTCCTAACAGTGAGTGAAACAGCCAATGAACCACCACAGGAAGAGGGCAACTCCTTTAATTCTCCACGCAACCTTGCCATGGAAGCTACCTACATCAATCATAACTTCTCCCAGCAGTGTCTGAGGATGGTAAGGTGGAGCAGTGTTGAATAGTAGGGCCTGTGTTTCAGAGAGTCTAGAGACTTCATTAAGGCTGCTTTAATACAGCACAGAAGGATTTTAATTGACAGTTGTGTTACGCTGGTGTTCTTTCCGTTTTGAAGGAGGTGGGATTACTTCTGGTGAGCAGTGTGACTTTGTTACAAAAAAGTTTTCATTCTTATTTCACAGAGAACTCATCTCACTCCCCTTGGTGATGCAGCCAGGCTGCTGAGTACACTTATTAAAGCTGAAGTGCCATTATAAGTACTGCTTATAGCACTGTGACTAATGTGAACATGAGGCTTCTCATCAGCTGTTTTATGTTTTGGTGTTTTTCTATATAAGGCAAATCAGCTACTCTTGCTGTAAAAGAATATTTTTCCAATAGGGGAGAGCTGTCTCAGGCTTTTTCTCCTAACATGCCCTTCTGTTTTCCTTTGCAGGGAAAGGAGAAATACAAGTTTCCTAACCCAAACCCCTTTGTGGAGGATGACATGGATAAAAACGAAGTAGCCTCTGTTGCGTACAGGTATGTTGATACCACTCTGATGCCCAGGTTTGGCAAGGAGGCAGAATGTCTGTATGATATGGAGGCAAAACAAATGAGGAGTGTTACTGATAGGAGCTTTACTTTGAGAGGGATTCATGGATAACTTCACAGTGAACAGATGGAGGAGGAAAAGATTTTGCTGAGTGCTTGCATGGATCTGGAAGAGAACAAAGGTCAGAAATAACCAGCTGGATTGTTTGTTGGCAGATACCGAAGGTGGAAGCTGGGAGATGATATAGATCTCATTGTCCGCTGTGAACATGATGGAGTGATGACAGGAGCTAATGGAGAAGTGTCATTCATCAACATCAAAACACTGAACGAGTGGGATTCCAGGGTGAGGAGGAATGGGATTCCAAAGCTAGCTCTAACTGCTGCCTGATGTGCCAGGTACAGCAGAGAAGATAAGACAAACATCTGGCGGTGTCCCCCGGGTGTTATGTTCCACCAAAGGAATATAACTTTGGTGGACAAGCAGTGCTGATGACATTCTCCCCCAGATGAGATGTAGCTGGTTTGAACCCTCTTGTCTTCAGGTGTTCAGCCCAGTAGCCAGTCTGTTCCCATGCTTCCCTCCTGAATTCTTCCCTCACAAACTACCCTTTCTGAGCAGTGCTACAAATGTTGGGCAATCCCAGCTTTTTGCGTTTCTCCCTTACCAGTGCAAGGGCTTTCCCTGTAGGCTGCAGTTCACACTCCCTCACGTGGTACCATATGGTAGCTGAAAGCAGCTTCCCTGTCTGATGACAAGATGTGGCTGCTGCTGGCTTGTCAGGCTGACCCTAGTTTTGATTCTCCTGTCAGTATTGCAATGGAGTAGACTGGCGCCAAAAGCTGGACTCCCAGAGAGGAGCTGTGATTGCCACGGAGCTGAAAAATAACAGCTACAAATTAGCCCGCTGGACATGCTGCGCGCTGCTGGCTGGATCAGAGTATCTTAAACTTGGGTAAGGTGGGGTTTTCACACCAAACATCTTCCAGGTGCATTTTCCATGATTAAACACAGTATATATATGTCTAAGTGAAGCATTTATAGAATGAGTAATCATAAAATAACCAAACACTTGGGTGGCCAAGGGAAAACTTGTGGTGAGCACACCAGCCTAGCTGTGAGCTGCTTCCAATCAGCATCAGGCTGATGTGCCCCCGCTGTGACTGACCTCTGAGACCCCCAACATTTGAAGGGCAGGTGGCTTCTGTGGCTCTCAGCCTGTTTGCTGAAGTCACCAGCAAGGAAAATAAATGCAGTGAGTGTGCTCCCTGTCAGGAATCTGAGATCTTCAGTGCCCTGTTACTGAGAAACTGGGTGATGGGGGAGGGTATGGCCACAGCCCTTTTTGAACTGTCATCTTAAAATCATTTGAGTCTGTGCTGTGGGTAATGAATGGGAGGCATTTGCTAACTCTCTTCCAGTGGTTCTGCAATCCTAGGTCACACACTGAGACACAGGGCTGATACTTTTGCATGTGCTTAATTCCAAACTCCCAGCTAATCATGCTATTGCTTAATTTTTATCTGTGTGACTAATTCTTCTGTATCTTTTGTACCACTCCATCCGCTTTGTGGATTTCCAGGTGCATTACTGATTGACAGTTTGTAGCCAGGAGATCCTCTTAGCTTTCAGTGTTGGAGTATTAGGATTTTTCAGCCCAGAAAACAAAACTAAGGTGATCACAGTGCTTTTCTTGCTGGCATTCTTCTGCTGTCTGAGCTTAATTTCCTGATACCCCTCTGGTTTTTTCTTGCCCCCCCCAAGGTATGTATCCCGTTACCACGTGAAGGACTCTGCCCGCCATGTGATCCTGGGCACACAGCAATTCAAGCCAAATGAGTTTGCCAGCCAGATTAATCTGAGCATAGAGAATGCCTGGGGTATCCTGCGATGTGTCATTGACATCTGCATGAAGCTGGATGAGGGGAAGTATCTCATCCTGAAGGACCCCAATAAGCAGGTGATCCGCATCTACAGTTTGCCTGATGGCACCTTCAGCTCTGATGAAGATGAGGAGGATGAAGAGGAAGAAGAGGAAGAGGAAGGTTTGTAGCATACTTGATGATGACTGATTTTAGCAGGGGTAGGGGAGAGAGGTCCCAGATCCATAGTACTGACTGGGAAAATGAAGCCTGCCAAGGCCTTTATTCAGCAGCCCAAAGATTTGCGGGAGTGGGTGGGTGCTGATTTCTGTTGGTACTGGGATATTTTCTGAGTACAGTTTTAGAAATGGCAGTGACTATCAGATGACACATTTAAAACGTGTGGTGATGGAGCACAATTGAGGTAACTCAGTGAAGGCTTTCCTGAAGTGGCTGTTGAAGCTGAGCAATTGCTGATTAGTCAGGATGGGAATTTTGGAGGATTGGTGGTGCCCTGTGGACAACAACTGGTTTTGCTTCACTGCCTAAAACCGTCTGTGATCCCTGACACGAGATCTCTGTGTGCTCTGTTCAGACAGTGGAAAACCATTTATCCTAGGGCTCCTGCTTTTGTGATAGGAAAAATATCTCCCAGCTTCTTAGGCTGTAAACTTGGCATGGCTGCTCTGGATTTTATTATGGAAATGTCAGTTAGGTCTCCGTGTAATTTACTCAGGAATGTAAATTGTGTAATTCCAAATGACCTGTGTGTGGTCTTGGCTGATGAGCAGGTTTGTTGGGAAGGTGGGGGTAGGGAGGGACAGGCAGTTGGAGGTGGGATAAATCTCCCTGAAGCGGCAGCCTTGGTTTTTCGTGTTCTTTGTGGCAGAAATGGTTTATTCTGGGGTTTTGGGTGGTTTTCTTTGCCCAGCTGCATTCGTTTCACTACTGTTTCTCTTCTGTTTCAGAGGAAGAGAGCTGAACCCTGCAGCCAGCACTGAGGGGTGGCAGTGACAGACAGCCCCGGCCCTGCGAGTGGGCAGTGGCTGCACATCAATGATAACCGGAGGGGGGAAATCGGAATAAAGTTGATTTTGCGGAGTGACTCGGCGCTGTGTGGGTGTACGCCCGGTTCGGGTGCCCCCTGTCCCGGCCCCTCTTCCCGCGCTGTCCCTTTAAGCGCTGCCCGCCCCCGGACACGTGGTGCGCGCGCGGCGGTGCCGGCGGCGGGAAGCGGCGGCGGCCGTGTCACGTGACGCGCGGGGCGCGCACCGCCCCCCTCGCTCGCCCCCNNGCCCATTGGTTGGTGGGCTTGGGCCGCCCTCTTCCATTGGCCGTTGGGGTGCAGAGGCGCTCGTGGCCATTAATCCACAGGTGCTACCCCACCTCCCCACCTGTGCGCTGCTGCCGGGGCGCTGTGCCCCCATTGGCTGGGGGACCCGGGGCCCCTTTTGCTATTGGTGTCGGGGGGCAGTGCCCCGCCCCAGCACCCCTGTCCTGGGAGGGGGCATCGTGGCGGCTNGGGGCAGCGTGGTGGCCGGGGCTTGGCAGGGGTAGGTGGGCACTGGTGGGGTCAGGTGTGTCTTGCATGGAGGCTGTAGTCCCCAGGGTGGTGCTTCCTTGGTGCTCTTCCCCCACAGAGGCGGCGGTGCCAGCCCCGCTATGACCACGTTTCTCTGCGGGACGCTCCTGGGGGTGGCCCTTTGTGCGGTGAGCGGCACCGCTTTCCTCTACCACGACTACTGCATCATTGGGGCCGGCCCTGCGGGCCTGCAGGCAGCCTATTTCCTCCAGCAAGCCGGGCGGGACTACATCGCCTTCGAGCGGAGCCACGCGCCCGGCAGCTTCTTCGCCCTCTATCCTCGCCACCGCAAGCTCATCAGCATCAACAAGCAGTACACGGGCAAATCCAACAGCGAGTTCAACCTCCGCCACGACTGGAATTCGCTCCTCAGCCATGATAGGCGTCTGCTTTTCCGACACTACTCGCATGACTTCTTCCCCCACGCTGACACAATGGTGCGTTACCTGGAGGACTTTGCGTCCCTGCTGGAGCTGCGGGTTCAGTACAACACAGCCATCATCCATGTGACGCTGGAGAGAAATGGGCAGGCCTGGAATGGCCACTACTTCCTCCTGACTGACCAGGACAGGAATATCTACAAGTGCAGGTAACGGGCAAACCCGCGGGTCACTGTGTGGCTCTACCATGATCGTCTTCGAGGTCACAAAATCACAGAATAAGTTAAGTTGGAAGAGACCCATAAAGGCTGTTTCATTGGGTTGCTCAGAGCCTTGCCCTGTTGAGGCACGAGTATCTCCAATGATGGAGATTTCACAGCCTCCTAGAACCTTAACCACCATCACAGGGGAAAAACATTTTGTGGGGATCAGCGGGTGGATGAATGGAATAACTGCTCCTGGGAAGACATT
Organism: Pachyramphus minor; assembly: GCA_013397135.1. Taxonomy (NCBI): domain Eukaryota; kingdom Metazoa; phylum Chordata; class Aves; order Passeriformes; family Tyrannidae; genus Pachyramphus; species Pachyramphus minor. Next base: position 469,071 of record VYXB01007240.1, on the reverse strand, counting down.
GCCTTTCATGAGCAGTGTTTTTTGCCTTGAGCAGCTGAGGGCAGGGCAGACATGAACTGGCTGCAATGGCCATCATGGCAGGGTCCATCTTTGATAGGTAAGCTTGAAATCAGTTCTGTTTTATCACTAGAAAATTGCTGTCTGTGAAAACAGTAACACACTTGTAGCCACCACTTCATTTATTGAAAATGAGAGTGAGTCAGTGCAGTGACACCTCACTCTGAGGTCTCAGCTCAGTTGAGCCCTGGGCTGACAGTGCTGGAACACAGTGGGGAACCAGAGGAGAGTGGGGCCAACTGTGAGAAATAACCCTCAACACTGCTGGTGCCTGAATTCCCCTTCCTCTTGTCATATTTATGTGTGTGTATCCCATACTGTCACTGAGCTACGTTCCTAAAAACCTAGAAGTTACTCGTGTGAACATACGGAGTGTATTTCCCACCTCTCTTGAGAACCTCAGCTCTATGACAGCAGGTCGTGCTGGCTGTCACTTGCCGGTGTGCTGCTGGCAGGCGCGGAGGGGACAGAAGGCAATCCTGGACACCCACGTACCGCAAGCACGGTATATGCTTTTGGAAGCTGTGTAATCAAGGCTGGGACATCAGACAGTGCTGCTCACCTCAGCTGCCTGGCATTTCCATCTAAGTCACAAACATTTCCCCAAGAATCACGCAAAAGCTCTTACGGAAAGATATAAAAAGATCACTGTACTCATTTGTGGTGTTAACAATTAGTGATGTTGCTAACATTTTTATGGCTGGGAGTTACGTTTCAAAATATGGAAACCATTTCCTGTCTGTCTTAAAAATTACTTCTGTCCTTCTCTGCTAAAGGGCAACTCAAATTTTAAATCAAAATAATTTTTTATGCAACCTGTGGAACTTTAGCATTATATATATTGTCAGTGAGTACATATGAGTGGAACTTGCGTTCATGAACAGTGGAGTAAGATGTGTTTGTATGGCATCCACACTGACTTTTGCTATGTATAAGAACATTGTAGTTGTCCTGAGGAGAGGGAAGAGAGGAACAGGTCATTAGGTGAAACTGGGTAGAGGTTTCTTTTGAAACCATGACCTGTGCCACTGGTCCAGCATCACTGGGGGGGCACATCACATCCATCTGTCAGAGAGGAGGAAGGAGTGCTGAGATGGAGCCCCATTCCTCTAATTCCTGCATTCCCTAGTGCTATCCCTGTTTTTACAGCTCTTTGTTGGTTGCCACTGGGACGTGGGTCCCCAACGTGGTAAACTTCCCTGGCTCAGAATATGTTGAGGGTTACGAGACTGTGTCCATCAACCCGGAGGATTTTGCTGGCCAGACCGTGTTGATCTTGGGACGAGGGAACTCGGCCTTTGAGACAGCGGAGAACATTCTGGGCGTCACAAACTTCATCCACATGGTGAGCCGGTCCCGCGTGCGCCTCTCCTGGGCCACCCACTACGTCGGGGATCTGAGGTAGGAAACTGCTTCTATTCCTCTTTGTGATGCAGCTGGAGTACAAACAAGGAGAATCACTTCTTTCCCAGGTGACAGGCTGGGCTGCGCAGGTGGTGCCGCTGTGGTCCTGGGAGGCACAGGGGAAACGTGGGGCCTTCTGTAGGTCCGTGGTTTAAAGCAATCCAGGTTGCAGTTGCTGAACACAGAAGCTTGATGAGAGCTTTTTGGGATGTGTGTGAAATAGAACATGTCCACTTCAAAAAGTGCTGGCTCTCAAGTTGTTCCTTTGCTTGCAATCACAGAGGAAAGCGGAGAGGTTGGCTACGTCGTGCAAGGGCAGTGAGGCTGTGTTACCTGTGCTTTTCCTTTGAGCCCTGGGGCTCTGGGGATAACCTTTACACTGAAGAGGAGTTGGGATGCCGGACAGTTGATCCCATTTTCAGCAGCTAAGACAGAACCTCCCTTCTTTTAGCCCTTCTTATGTTCTCCTGTTTTTCGTAGAGCAATTAACAATGGCCTGCTAGACACCTACCAGCTGAAATCTCTGGATGGGCTTCTGGAGGGTGACCTGGAAGATCTGGCTATTGTCAAGGACAAAAAAGGAAAGCTGCACATCACACTCCGGTTCTACCTGGAGAACAGGAACATCAGCGCAGGCATCGACTCCATCACCCTCCCGCAGGATGAACTGGACAATTTTGCCACCCGGGCACCTTATGACCGTGTCATCCGCTGCCTGGGCTGGAAGTTTGACTTCTCCATCTACAACAGGTGAGGGAGAACCAGGAACTCCAGGGCAGAAGGTATTTAGACTGAAGGGCTTGAGTAGGGAGGAAAAGGAAAGGCAGGTCCTCTCCTGTCAGCATTGTTTGGACCTCCATGTGCTCTGAGCTACCTGGTGCTGCACAGTCTTCTGTTTACCCTGCAAGTAAGGCCATGTCCCGGTGGGAGTGGGTTTGCTGCTGCCCTCTGACCAAGAGACTCTAAGGCTGAGCAGATGGCAGTGCTGGGATCTGAGTGACACAGAAAAACTTGTGCCTTTAGAACTTAACATCCTGACCTGCCAGATCACATGGAGAAGGCTAGCAATGTTGTGGGGCTTTTTTGAAATGAGGGTGGTACAGGTACAGAATGCTACAGGAAGGTTTTGTCTGGGAAAAAAAAATTTCCTCAAAGATGCCACCTTCACTCCATCTCGGTGCATCCTGCAGTTGAAAATGATACTGCTAACTTCACTGTCTTCCAGAACTCACTGTCAGTGGCTCAGCCTGGAATTGGATCTTGTCCAGAGCTACCTTGGGATGAGCACCCTTGTTTTCTGAAGGTTCTTATTTTAGTAGTAAACCCCACTGAGGGCAGCAGGGGTATGAAGCAGAGTCTTGCAGTGGCTGCCATATAATGTGTATCAGAAACCCTTTTTATTTTGCTACTCCCATCCTTCCTGACAGCCTGCTCTTCTCTTTTGCATATCAGATCCCTTAGAATGATGCCAGGAAAAGGGAGTATTAAAAAGTATCCTCAGATCAAACCCAGTTATGAGTCCAGAGGTACTCGGGGGCTCTTTGTTCTCGGCACTGCTAGCCATTCTGTTGACTTCAGGAAGTCTGCTGGGGGCTTCATCCATGGATTCCGGTATACAAGTAAGTAACTGGGATGTACAGAAAGGGCAGAGATGGAAATTGTTCCTCCCTTCAAACAGTCCATAGCTTACTGCTGGAAAGAGATCACCCGTAGTCTTGTTCTGGCAATAACAATGGCAAAACACAGTCAAGCTGCAGCTGCATCTGCATCATCTGAAGTGGAGGAGAAGTGACTTGGGGTCATATCTGAAGTTTTTGGTTGTCTGTCTTTGTTTTGTCTTGTGTCTCTCTTGCCTGTTGTCTGTTATTTATGTAACACAATAGATTTCTTCCTGCCAGATGCTCTGCCTCGTGACAGGCTGTGGGTGAGAGGTCTGTGCTGTGGAGTTAAAACCCAGCAGCTGTGGGCAGTAGAGAAAATTTCCTTCTTTATGTGTGTTTGCCCATCCTTATGATTAAAGGACTTTTCAGAAGTAAAGAAATATCCCTGAGGACCCCCACGCCCTCCCCCACCACTTAGCATCACATCAGCTTTCAGAGGGCATCTCCACTGCAGTTACCAGCGATTGGGGTGGGAGATCCTGAGCACAGAGGAGCTGTAAAGCTTATTTATTGAGTCCTGCACCGCAGCAGAGTGATTGGATTTCTTAAAAGCGTAAGATTGGATTTTTAACTAAGCTGTCTTTGTTTCTCTCCATGTCTTAGCTCGCGCAGTCCATCGCCTATTGGAAAACCGTCACCATGGCGTCCCCTGGCCATCCACAGTCTACCCTATTACACAGCTGACCAATTCCATCATCAAGCGGGTGAACGAGGCCTCAGGCCTCTACCAGATGTTCAGTGTCCTGGCTGACATCATACTGCTGAGAGAGTGAGTGAGTGAGTAATTATTCCCAGCACTGCACTCCATCATTTTATTTCTTTTTCTTTACCGTTGCTTCCCATGGTGCCACCACACAAATTGCTGCCTAAGGAGGTTACTGTTGTGTAGGCAGCCACCCCAGACCTGTACCACTTCTGCAACTGGTGCCAGTTACTTCTGCCACTTACTTCCCTTTCTTAAAGCACTGGAATGGTCCAGACCTTCCCTCCAGGCTCAGTGTTGGAGTACTTTTACTGTCCCCAGGAGAAGAGTTTCCTTGAGCATTGCTAATGTAAAGAGGAGTCCCATAATCCAGGAAAATAATGGAGTTTTGTAACAGTATCTGCAGCCTTCATAAGCTCTGCATCAAGTCCAGCCCAGATCTGTAATGACCAGGAAAAAAAATTACTATCTGATGGCTTTTTGGCCTTATCCTCACCCAGCTGAGGGTGGGTTGGATCCCATCTGGCTTTGTTGGCGGGAAAGCCTGATGGTGTGGTTGCAATTCACAGGAATGCCACAGCATTTGAATACCTGGAAGAGTACCCCATTGGAGTCCTAGCCGAGCTGGAAATGCAGACTGGGAGAAAGGCTCCCAATGGGCTCTTTGTCATCATCATGGAGTACGGGAGGAATTTCTCTGGGGCTGACAAGGATGTCTTCTACTACAACCGTGCTGTGGGAGAGGCACAGCATGCCTGGCAGTCCAACTTTCTACACCCTGTTATTTACTATTACAAACGCCTCCCAACAGGTGAGTTTTCCTGCTAGCTATGTGATACAAGCAAAACAGGGAGGGATGAGGATAGTTCAGAGCCAGAGGAGGGGAGAACCTGAAGGCATTGGTCCTTGTCCTCCATTTCCCTCATGTCCATCCTCTGAGACACCCGCCCACCACTGCGTGAGCTGAAAAAGCAGCTGGGAGTTGGCAAGAAGTTTCCATCGGTCAGTACAGGGAGTAGTAGGGTGGTAACAGAGACCTCACATTTGAAAATAGGAACAAACAGGCATGCTGGAAATTTCCCCATTCCCAAAAAGAGGAACACTGCTTCCCTTTGGCTGGCACCCTATGTGTATTTTGCAGAGCCTGGCAGATGAGGCTGGGCTGTTGTTGTTTGGCAGTGTTGCTCCCAAAAGAAAGCTGCTCTGTGTGGCCAGCCTAGGTCTGAGAGGTCACACAGTCATAGAGGTAGCCAAAGGCAAGGGTTTGAAGAGGAGTGTTATATCCAGCAAGCAAACACGCTCAGAATAGATTTCCTTGGGGAATGAGTGGGTTGAGTCTTCGTCTCCAGAAACCTAGGGTCAAGGTCCAGCCTGCCTTGCACAGAAACAAGGATGATGTGTAGCAGCATTAAACACAGCTTAGCCTGTCTGGCAGTCCCTGCCCAGGGGGAACAGGAGTGAAATGACAGGAATGCTGCAAGCAGGGACAGAGGGCAGCTGTGTAGTGGCAGGGCGGTTGAGGACAGAGCTAGCAGAGGAGATTACAAATGAAAGTAAGGTAGGGATTAAAAGGTCAGGACAAAAGCTGAAACAGCTGTCACAGCTGCTTTCCATTCCCCAAGCTCTTTTTAATGCCATTTTGCTTCTAAGAGACTCCTTTAATGTTCTCTTGGCAGAGCGTGAGATGAAACTCCGGCCCCCAGAGTGGCCTCTCCCTCGTCCAGATGCCATCCATCACATTGTGGAGGACTTTCTGACAGACTGGACAGCCCCAAATGCTCACATCCTGCCACTGAGGCGCTTTTTGGAGAACTGCCTCAGCACCGACCTGCGCAGTTTCTTTGCAGGTAATTTGAGCACAGGGTTGAGGTGGCAGGAGGAGGAGGAATGTGAGGGACAAGTGACAGGAGGGGTGTCTTCCGTAGATAGCTGAGATCTTTCTGTGGTGAGTTGCTTGTCTCACCATCAGTTAAACCTCCTCAACGCAATCCCCAGACAGTAAAAAGTGCCATTCTGTATGTGTAATGTTCCCGAAGAGCCTTTGCTCTTGCTCACCATTAGAAAGAGACTGGCCCAGGCATGCCAGGATTTAGGGAAGGGTATATGAGGTTGGGTTCAATCCCTTTTCTAGAGTTGCAGCTTTCCTTCTCCATTATCTGAACATTTCTTTGTACCATCGGGTATTAGATCTTATGTACTGATGATGGGATTGCTTTCCCATGGGAAATGGGAGTGCTGTGGTGTGAGAGCTAAAAACAGCCTCTGCTGCCTCCCTTCCTGATCTGAAGACTGGTCTGGGAACCTCCTGCGGGAAGCCCACGTGGCACACAGAGGGAGGCAATCCTGTGGTACAAAGAAGATGCCAGATGGACACAACCTCAAATCAAGATCCTTTTTCTCTCAGAGTGCAGACTGGAGATCCCTCTCTGCATCTCCTGAGCTCTGCAGAATTAACTCAATTACTGTGCTGCCACCCAGGGCAGGGTCCTGGGTGGGAAACTCCCATCATCTTCCCTCATCCTCTCTGCCTTTTGTTTTGAATGAGTCCTTGATAGTTTATGGGAATTTTTCCCTACAGGGCATCTCTACTGAGTCTGATTTTTGATCATTTCCCCTGCAGAGTCCTGTTTCCTGTTTGCCTTTACCCGTCAGAAGCTGCCCCCCTTCTGCCAGCAGGGATACCTGAGGATGCAGGGGCTCGTGGGCAGCGAGGAGCTCCGGCGCCACGCGGCGCAAGCTGGACTGCTGCAGGATTACACTCTCACAGACTTTTTGGGTGACAGACCCCCTGACAGCCATGACAGGTCAAGGGACCAGCTGCTGAGAGATCAAGTGATTCCAGTTCGTCCGCTGCAGCATCTTGTCAATGCCAAGGATGAGTTTTAACCTTTTTTGCTCTACACTGAAACCTATAGGTGCTGTTGTGACAGTACTGTAACAGAGATCCACAGCAGGATTCTGCCCTTTTCCTGTCCCCTTTTTCCATCCCCATGCCTTCCCCTAATTATGAGTTGCCAAAGACTTGCTCAGATCTTGCTGTTACAAGAAGGACCAACATCTTTTGAAGGATGAGCAATAGGCCAAAATCCAGTGATGTTGAGGCTCCTGCATTGTCTTTGCAGAGCTCAGAGTTGCCTGAAGGTGGTGTTTGTGTTTATCTGACTGACCAGTATCTGCAGCAATGTACAGAGGTCACAGAAGAAGTGCAGAAACACCTGGGAAACATAAAATGTCATGTTCCCCTTTGGAGGTGACTTGCTTTGCACCCTGTGGAGCCTGGTACAGGGTCCCTGGTCTCTGGATGCTGTACCCTCTGTATATTTGAAGATTTGTCCCTGCATCAGGTCCCAAAGTGGTACTCCGGGCAAACTTCCAGTATTTTTCTTGCATTTGAGTTAGGGCAGTTGTGTAGCTTCAGTGGGGAGGGGTGTTTTTTAGTTACTGTATGGGTCAGATAATTTATTGTTTCCCAGAGAGCACTGCAAGGGACCCTTCCCTCCACAGTGGATGAGTAGCTTATCTGGAATGGCTGGGACACAGAGACTGACACTGAGTTCAGCTCCACTGTCCTCATGTTTTTCTTCACCCACACCAGGCAGACTGGAAGGTTAGCCTTTGTCTTTTATAAAGCATGACCAATATTTCTGCTGTTTGCACTATGCCCCATCAAGAAAGTTTGACGTTGTTAAAATGCTCCTTCTCTAATTTATTCCCCCTCCAGTCACCTTGAGATCCTACAGGGAGTGACTGGGGAGGCTGCCTGCACTTTATTGCTCCCCCTGTCAGCCACATGCCTGTCTCCTCCTCATGGGCTCCTTCCATGACCCTGGAGTTGCAAAGTAAGAGCAATTTCGAGCTTGACCTTATGATGTCCCTGTGATTTCTAGGAAATAGAGGAGGGGTGAGAGGGAACAGGCATTTACCTCCACACACATTTTCCAACACCTTAGCTTCTCAAAAAATATCCACTTGTGCTTCCAGAGAGGGCTGTACCTTACACGTACCTAAAGCTCTCCCAGTCCTTTGAATTCAGGTACTGTTTCTGTAAAACCCCAGTTTCTTGGAGAGGCTGGGGAGCAGAAGAGGTGAAAGAAATGACAAGGAGTTCTTGCTCTCTTTGGGAGTACTGAGCTGTGCTAGCAATGCTGCTGCTTCTGGAAGATCTCACCTGTTCATGTGCAGCTAGAGAGGGGAACCCGGGCCTCGGCAGTTACAGTGCCGTATCCTTAACCACTAGACCACCAGGTTCGATTCCCGGTCGGGGACACTCCCCGGGTAGGTGGAGCCCGTTAGCCCTGTAAGGCAATCCACCTACGTCCTGAGGACCTCGCTGCCACTGTCCAAGCTCGCTTGGCCCCGGCAGACGAACCTTAGGATTAAAGGGTGGGCTCAGTTCTGCGCGCACTGTGTCCCACCTAAAATAATTCCAATGCGCAGGCTGGAAGGCGTACAAAGACCTTCCTCAGATCTTCGTTCGCGAAGTCTGGCCATTATTATATTAGAGAGGGGAAACATTCTCTTCAGTTGGCATCAATCAGCATCTTTCTGTGGGCTTTACATCCCATTGCCCCATCTCCAAGGCCAGACTGGGAATGGCTCTTGTGGCCTGTAGTTGTCTGGGTGATGCAGCTTGCAACATCCTTGGGACCATGGACTTTGTATTTCTGAATTGTCCAAGGGAAGAAAAGGGTCTGTAGCTGAATTGGGTTGACCAGCTGTCCCCAAGAGCCTGTTTCATCTGTTCCCTATGTGTGTTGACAGAGTGCATCCCTGTTGTACCTAAATGCATGCACGTTCTCCAGCTGTTTCCTCTTCCATCCTCAGATTTCCGCAGCAGATTGTGAATCTGTAAATTCACAGTGTACGTGTTGCCTTAAATTGTGATTTCCTTTAGAAAAGTGATGGTCTAAAAAGCCAGCACCTACCAACTCTTTCAGCATGCTCTGCCTGTCTCCCAGGGTTGGATCTGGTGACTTAAACCCCAGAGGTTTTGCTGCCACTCACTTGCAGTTGGACTGAGGAAGCAGGGATCCAAGTCTGCCCGCTTTGGGTGCTGCTGAATGAGTGTTGCCCTCTCAGCCTTGTTGTGGTTGAGCTCCTCCCAGTATCGGAGGTGGCAGGGTGATGGAGCGTTGGCTCTGAATTGTTTTCCATCAGTTCGTGGTTACGAACGCTGGTTTGTGTGGCCCGCGGGCGCAGGGTGTGTTCTGGAAGGGCGTAAATGGCTGACTGGGGGGTTGCAGGGCTGTGTACTTCAGGGGAAACCCTTTGCTCAGCTCCCACCTGAAGAGAGCCGCCGACCGGGGCCCCAGCGGAGGGCCGGGAATGGGCCGGGGAATGGCGGCACGTGCGGAGGGCGGTGTCCATTGGAGGGCTCCGCCGCCAATCAGCGCTCGGAGTGTGCCCCGCGTGAGCAGCCCCCCCCCGCCCCCATGGGGGCGGAGCGGAGCGCCTTGAAGGACGGGCGCGGCAGCCAGTCAGAGTGAGCGGCCCTTCGGGCGGCGGCCAATCGGCTGAGGGGCGACGGTTCCGTCGTTCGCAGCCATCCGGCAGCGGCGGCCAATGAGCGCGCAGGTGGGCGGGGCGCAGGCGGAAGTGCTATTGGACGCGGGTCACCTCCGGGCCGGGAAGGTGCGGCGGGATCGGGGGGACCTTCTGGGCTGGGGCGGCCTGTCCTCATGGACTGGAGGGCGAGCGGAGTCCCCGCGGCTGGGGCTGTCCTTCCCCACCGGGCTGGGGGACCCTGTCACTGCGGGAGCNTGGCGCTGCGGGAGCGGCCGGGACGCCCCGGCCGGAGGAGCCCCGCGGTACCGGGGCTGCCCTGGGGGTGGGAAGGCACGGGCCGTAGCGGGGAGACTCTGGGAAGCAGGGCCCTGCGCCTGGAGCTGGGATCCCACTGGAGGCCCCTTGGCCGTGGGGCCGGAGGTGCAGGGGGTGTCGGGCTGGGGGCAGGGGCGGAGAGCGCTCCCGTGTGATATCCCATCAGTGTCTCTCCCGGGCACCTCCTGCCCTGCCGAGCGCGCTTGGCTCGGGGCCCTGCCGCAGTGGGAGCAGCCGTAGGGTCCCCCCCCAACCCCACGAACCTCCTGCTGTACCCACAGATGGCCCAGAGGCTGGCGCTGCGGCGGCTGCTGTCCCTCACCCCGCGGGGCTTCCCGGCACCCCCCGGCAGGGCCCTTGGCACCTCGGCGGGCCGCAAGAGCACCTTCAATGTGCAGGATGGCAGCGACTTCCAGGACCGGGTGGTGAACAGCCCCAAACCCGTGGTGGTGGATTTTCACGCACAGTAAGTTCCCCCCTCTCTATTGTCACGTGTGCAGCTGTGCCTTGACTCCCCTGGCACGGTGGGACTCTGGGCACGCTGGGCAGAAGCAGGCCCGAGGGCTTCCCAGGCTGTGGGGTCTAGTGTTACAAGATGATTCTGACCATGGAGCTCAATCCATAAAGATTTCACTCAGAGCTATGCCCTGCAGCAGTGTCAAACAGCAGTGCCAGGAAAGCTTTCCCCAGGGCGGCGTAGCTGCACCTCCCAAGTGCTCAGGTGTCACCCCACACCCGGTGTTGCATCATCCTGCAAAAGATACATCAGGAAAAAAACGCTGATATCTCCCCTATTTAGCTTTGGGGATGAAGTGTCCTCTTAGAAACATTAAATGTTGTTAACATCCATGGAGGAGCTCTGCACTTGCTCTGTCCTGGCACAGCCACGTTGTGTCTTTCTAGGTTTCCTAAGGCTGCATGCTCTTGAGGCTCTTGACAGTGAATGCCTTTGTGTTAATAACACAAAGCCCTGTGACACCAACAGCAGCATTTGTCATCAACAAAAATGCTGCCATACTCTTGCCAGTAAAAATATTCCTAGATGTTATCTGCTGGATTGATGACACTGATTATCTTTGTTTTTTCATGTGTTTTCGTAGTCCTGGAGTGCTGTCACGTGAGCCTGTTATGGCTGATTGAGGGCAAACAGAGTACGAAACAGCCCAAAAACTTCTGCTGTAAACAGACCAAGCTAGCAAACCAAAATGAACTTTAGTTGGGATCATCCAGGGAGGAGAGGACAAATAACTGAAAGCCTGAAACTTGATAGAAAGGGGGGCTGAGGAGGAGCAAAGTTCACTAGAGCTTCAATTCTAAAAGAAAAGGGCACTTAGATCTTTAACTCATGTTTTGCTTGAACTAAGTTCATACCATCCTAACTGATGCAGTTAGAGCATGCAGGGAATGTCCAGGGCCTCACAAAGCCTGCTACTGCTGGACCTGGGTCTGGATTAGGTGGTCTCCCTTTGAACAGATGCAATGCCTATGCGATTTTTGCAGCTACAGGGGGTCTCTGTAAACCCTGCAGTGAGCGTGGAGGGGAAATCTGTGATTTGGTGATTGGCATAAAGTGATGTGGATGTGGTCTGCAAGCCCAATGCCCTGCAGCAACACTTGCTCTGGGGCAGCAGAATCACAGCTCTGCACATGGATGTAAAGCCCAGTGGGGACGAACAAGAAGAGGGGCAGGAGAACCAGCAAGGCTGGCAGAGCAGAGTGTAGTGTGATCAAAACGACGTCCAAAGCACCACAAATGCTGCATGGTGACCTGTTCTTCCACTCTACCCTTCCACCACACACACAGAAAAAACCCTTTGTTGAGGAATACCTTCAGTGGAGGTGTCTCTGGGGGTGCAGTTGCAGGGGAGCTGCAGGGTGAGCTCTGGATGGGAGTCCCCCGACAAGAGGCACCAGCTCCAGTTTTTACTTTGTTACTGCACAAAGATTAAATTATTTTAAGGATGGGAATGTCTGAGGCTGCTGTGGGAAACCTGGGGTCGAGCCAGCAAGGAAACCTGGTCTGAGTGCGTGAGTGTGGGGTGTGTAGATGCGAAGGGGCCTCGGTCCCAGCTCAGGTGGTTCGAGTGTGACTGCCAGAGTGGCTCCTGGATGGTTGAACATGAAGCTTCCTTAATGCCTTTGGCAGCTCCTTTCTGAGAGGAGTGTTTTTCAAAGCCGTGGTGCAGGAATGGTGTTTCCAGGCTGGCTCCCAAATGGAGCAGAGCTGGCATACCAGCACATTTTCCATGGCTGTTGCTGTGCTTGCCTCCTCTCATGTCCCCTCTCTTTTCTTGCTCCATCAGGTGGTGTGGTCCCTGCAAGATCCTAGGCCCCAGGTTAGAGAAGATGGTGGCCAAGCAGGAGGGAAAGGTGGTGATGGCCAAGGTGGACATTGACGATCACACAGACCTTGCTATTGAGTACGAGGTAGGAGGTGGAAGAGCACAGACTTTCTTTGGCTGACAGTGCCAAGAAGGTTCCTTCCTGGGGAACGCTGTGCCTGCATGGCAGCGGTGTTGGAGGACCAGGGAAACCCAGTGTCTGCTGGTTCCTGGTCCACTGGGTTGCTTATTAGTAGGTGGATTTTGCTTCTTGGCTCTCCTCCAGCTCTGCTGGTCATACTCAACATCCCCACCTCTAATTCTGCACAGAGGTGTCCTCTGAGCCTTGCAGGCATCTGTCACTTGCCTGGCCTTGAAGAGCCTGTTCAGCGCATGTGGCGTTTCTCTGCGAGCCTTGGCTGCACAAGTGCAGGGCAAGAAGTAACAAGCCCCAATCTGCTCTGCTACTGAAAGTGGATTTTTGTGCCACTGGCCCATCCTCTCTTTCCCTTCCTTGTTCAGGATCTCTAGCTGGGTCATAGCGTCCCATCCTTAAGCTGCGGCACAAGGAGGCACCATGAGTTTTGTTTGGACAGGTCAGGAAACACACCTAAACAACAGGAGCATGCGTCCTGCTCTTGACAGGAGGGACCTTGGTGCTTACACTGGTGTGTTAACACCACTGCTGGATGTGTTCCCTATGCTGCCTCTCTCCCAGGAAGAAGCAGAACAACTGGAGAAGGCTTTAGGTTTACATGATTTAGTTATTTTTTTCCCTGTGTCAGTGATTGGGTAGTTTGAAAAAAACAAAAGCTGCTCTGATGACTGTGCTCGCTTCTTCTCTGTTTTCTCTCCTTGTAAACAACAACTCTGTCTGTGGAGTTGGGGCATCCTGCTGTTGAGTTTTACAGGGAAGAAAGTGCTTAATTTTCACTTGCATGTCACAGAGATGGATCTGCTCCTCCTCTGCAGATGAAGTCCTGCTCCTAGGGTGGAAGATAGCTCAGGAAGCTCCTCAAGCTGCCCTGCAAAGTGTGAAACATCTCCTGAGCAAGCTGTCATTTTGTTAAGCCTGTAGAAGACACTGTTTGCCATTCCCACACCCTGCCAAGCCAGGAGGAGACGGAAGTGGAAACAGCTTGTTCCCTCCCACTCTTTCCCAAGGAAGACGTTTCTGCCTGTGCTGTGGTGGTGTGTCCACACAGCTGGCGCCCACAGTCATGACTTTGCAGCTCCCACAGGCTGAGCACAAGAGCCTCTGGTGTTCTCGTTGTTGGACATGTGCTGGCAGATACGCCCCGGGCCAAGGAAGCTGTCTGCTGGCTCCTGACAGGGCTGGCATAGGCTGCGTAGCACAAGGGTCCTGGTGAGGAGTTGAAGAGGAGTCGAAGAGCGTGAGGTGTTTTTAGTGGTGGTCAAAAAGTAGTAGTAAATCCTAACATGCAGGCAAGGCTGTGGTAGCAGCCATGCTAAGACGAGAATAGAGATTATTAGCTCAAGTCTTGTATTGTTCCAAGCTTTCCAGTAGATCGAATTAGCAGGGATTACAAGAGGATAATCTCAGATGAGTGGAAAATGGCAAGCAGGGTGTGTGCATATGAAGAAAGGTCTGTGAAAAGAGGCTGAAAGTCCCAAGTTGTGCAGGTTTAACAACACGCTGCATATGCTCTCCCACAGGGTGGTGAGTGGGCAGCTGCACTGTCTGCTGTGTGCACGTGTTTTTCTGGAGGGTCTCTCTGTCTGGCAGCCCTGGGGGAGAGGGGAAGGCAGGATTGAGGCTGCAGGGAAGGGTCAGCTTCTAGTAGTTTGTTCTGGAGCCTTATATACAAACATGATGAAGATTTTGTTTTGTAAGAGGGCCTGGGGATTATCACTACCTCTTCTGCTTTCGGGGTGATGTGTGTATCTTGACTGGGCCATTATCCCAATGGCTAAAATGCCATCCCTAGGCAGTGTCGGAGTAGGATAGCTGTAAACAGGTAGGGTAAAGGAGAAATTTTTGCTTTGGTCTTCCTAATTTGGGGCATCCTTTTCAAGGCAGAAGTTCAGTTCATGTGCTGAGCATGTGCTTGGTTTTGCTTCATCTTCTGGGAAGTTGCCACTTAAAAGATGTGAGCATAAGAGCTGATGGGAAGACACCAAGTCAAGATCAAAGAGGGACCAAAGATAGTGTTTGTGAGAGACCAGGAAAACCAAAGGTGGTATTTAGAAGGGATCAGCAAACATTTGTTTTAAAGCCATTCCATTGGGGATCAGAAGTCTCCAGGCTGAGAGAGTTTTTGTTTTGGGGGTTTTCAGTGTCCATGCCACCCCCACAACTCCTTCACTAGCTGCCAGAAGTCTCTTTCCATCCGTATTTATTCCCTTGCCCAAGCACACACAGAGCCCCATCTTGCTGCCTGATTGCACAATGTCCTAGTCAGCAGCCTCCTTGGCACAGGGGGAGGCAGGATGAGGGGGAGACCCCCTGGAAGAGCCAAGGAATGCTAGTGCATTCCTCTGCACAAGTGGCCCTCTGCCCTTGGCTCCCAGCCATCCTGGCTTAGCACGAAGCATGGATGCATTTCCTGCCACTAGTAATGTCCCCAGTGCCCTTCTCCATCCAGCTATGCCCAGCACAAAAGTTCTTTCTCTGGGGACTCCTTCTGTTATCTAACACCTTTCATCTCTGGTTGGGGCCTGTCTCCACTGCTCCAGCCTGCTCCTGACCTCTCACCTTGAGAGCAGAAAGGGAGAAGAAATACTTTTGTTTATCTTCGGTCTCTTAAAATTCTTTAGATTCATCTCTTGCCTTGGCCAGTTGCCTCTGTGTGTGGCCACTGGGAAAGGGCAGCCCCTTCTCCAGCCACTGTGGGTGGGCAGCTCAGAAGAGTTGCTGGGTACAGAGATGGTCGTTCATCAACGGAGCTCCATCCCGTGTTACCACCTCATTTGTAGGCCTGGGTGAAATCCTTCTCTCTGCTCTGTTGTGTAGCATCCAAGTTAGTATAAAAGCCCCAGTTTTAGATGGGAGAGAATTCCCATGGTATGGGTGTTGCCAGGAATAACCTGGATGGCCATGTTTGTTTATTTATCTGTGTGGTCAGCACTAATCAAAAGCAGACTGACTTTTTCTGTAGAAATGCTCTTGAGGGAGAAAGAAAGTTTATTTCGGTTCAGTGCAGATGGGACCCAAAAAAAGAAGGGGGAAAAAAATACAAAAATGCCCTCAACTTTGCATTCTAAAATTCCCATGACATTTGCTTCTCAACCAGCAAAACAAAGTGCATGCTCCATTAATGAGCTGCCCTTGCTGCAGCTGGCAGGAAGGAAGCTGACAAAAGCATCATGTTTTCTGAGCAGAGGCAAGTTGCTCCATACCCCTGGTTCTTGCCTGGCTCTGCAGCACCAGGCACAGACCTTCCACTCTTCCTCAGGATTTGCTCACCAGCACGAAGAGGAAAAGGGACAGAGGGATTGAGGCTGTGTGAATCTCATGGGTACTCTGGTCGACATGCAGGCCCCAGTAACAGCCCAGTTGGCTGCTTCTCTGTAGTGGTTCCAAGATTTGCCTATTCCTCACCCAGGCCCTAATGGCCTGATGCTTGCTGTTGCTGTTTCTTTTGGATGGAGCTGGCGCAACTCTGCTCAACATAACCCACGGTGCAAAGCAGAGGGAGGCTCAGTGGAGATTTCCCTTTCTCAGGAAGGGAGTGACCAGTTGAGTGCCATGCTGGTGCTGTCCTTTTTCGCCCCTAAAACCACAAGGGGACATGTTGATTGCACCATCGCCAGTGCTGGGCCCAAGCCCTGTGGCTGTGCTCCCTCCAGTCACTAGGAGGAGCTGAAGATCCTGCGTTGCAGCAGCCCCGGCGCCCCCATCGCTTCAGATGAGACTGCAAAGCCCTGAAGAACAGACTGCAGAGTCTGGCTGGGACTGGGTGGGAAGAAGACAAAATGTCCCTTTCATCTCAGGCTCCCAGTGGGAGAAAAGCCAGCCCTCTGGTGGGTTTCCAGAGCAGGGATTTGCAGATTCTTGTTGGCAGCAAGGCTGACAGTGCACATGAGAAGGCCCCGCAGGCTGGAGGAGAGTCAGCGGGTGAGATAAGGACAGGACATGTTTGGGGGGAGAGACTTTGCAGAGATAAGGACATTGAAGCTGTAGGGTCAGAAATGTGACCAGATCTTCAAGTGCTGCAGCTCTCCAAAATCTGATTGTTCCTTCTCTCAGTTGTGTCCCTGGGGCCTCTGCTGTCACCAGTCAACCAGCAAGTCCTTGGGGAGTGTTGTCATTTCCAATGCTGTTCTCTTGGATAATTCCCAGAAAACTTTGTTCTGACTTAAAAAAAGCAGTGCCCAGAGCAGCACAGCTGCCTGCTGGCTCTGGTCAGAGGGACTTCTTCACTTTTTACCTAATCATCAGGGGTCTTGCTGTGAGTGGCCACTGCTGTGTGACCAGATGAACCACAAAAAACAGGAGTGGAAAAGGGAAGATGGGTTGGAGGGGATTGTCATTGCCATGATATGATGGAGCAGGAAATCTACCAGTGCAGTGATGGGGCAGGACCATATTACAGCTCCAGTCTTGTCTGGAGAAGAAAACAGCTCCAATCTGATGCTGCTCTGGCTACAAAATGTCCAAAGGTCATCATGTCTGAGAGATGTCCTGGATTTGTTCGCTTAGGATAGGACAAAAGGGAAGGAGAAGAGGAATTTGTACTGGAGAGGTGGGAACAGTCTTGCCTCATTTTTATATCAGCTTTGGTTTAGTCTTTAAAGATTTAAACTCAAAAAGCAGCTCAGCCTTGGCTTAAGCAGCGTGCTGTAAGTCAGTGCAGAGATGAGGCCACAGGGAAAGGAGGAACATGGAGCTCAGCTGGCCTGTTTGGCAAGAGGCTGGGCTCCCCACAGCCTCTGCTCACCTGTGTCTCCCTGTTTCTGTTGCCCCCAGGTGTCAGCAGTGCCAACCGTGCTGGCTATGAAGAACGGAGACGTTGTGGATAAGTTTGTGGGCATAAAGGACGAGGATCAGCTGGAGGCATTCCTCAAGAAACTCATTGGAGCCTGAAGTAAAAGGGTGGCTGTACCTCTCCTCTGGACATATCCATGTTGTGCATTCCTTGCCTGGAAGAGCTGAGGGCAGGTCAACTCCCTGCCCTGTACAACCTGGGGCTTTCTTCTGGTTTGGTGATTTTAGGAGATGGACAGTGTTGTAACCCTTCCCTCCCTCTCCCCGTTCTTGTGAGCAGTAGTTGTAAACGGCACTGAGGAGCAGGGCTGCTTATTCTCAAAACGGGGAATGTGGCTGGAATTAGGAGCCTGTGTTTATCAGCCAAGAGCTGACGTGCAGAGCTGCTGCTGCTGAGTTAAGAGGAGGAATGTTTTTCTCTCTGCCTCACATTTGATAGCCCAGAGCAGAGGGCAGCTGCTCCCTACAAGATGATGGTACATACCTGCCCTGGGTGGGTTCATTTAAAGCTCAGAATGCCTCTGCCTTGCAAATGAAACTTGTCTCTTTGTTTCTCTGTCCTTATGTTGCGGGGACAGGTACAACTCCTCCACAAATCCATGGGCTCACATCATAATTTTATAAGAGAAAATAGAAGTATTTTATGGATCCCCTTTTGTATGCCTGCAATAGAGAACTTTATCAGTCACTGCTGTCTGGCTGGAGAATAAAACTTGAGTCTCAGAAATCACAGGGAAGTCCCTTGTCTGTCCAGAGAGGTGAGAGGGAGTATCAGCAGCACAGTGGGCTGGTTTCTAATGATGGGATGGGAGAGTGCAGGTTATGATTTGATCCCTACTAAAAGGTAATGTGCTGAAAAACAAAGTAGGGGATCACTTTCAGGGCTTTCAGTGCAGCTTCTAGGACCCCCTTTGTGTGTTGCTGGATCCAGGGCGCCAGAGGGAGGACTTGCCTCCCATGTGCAGAGGAGCAGCTGCTCACTGTGCACAAGGAACCCGAGCTGTGCTCGCTCCCCCCATGCTTTTCTCACTCCTTTCCTGCCTGTGGAGCCTGAGAGCCTCCCTCTCCCTTTTGTGTGTTATTAAGTCTGCTCACGCAGGTGAGCTCTGCCAGAAGGCAGTCTTGACTACAACTGCCTTGACCTTTGGAATACAGGTGCCGGTTTTGTGCTCCTGTTGCCAGAGCCTTCAGCCCTTCCCACCTCTTCCTTCTCCGCATATACACCTGTTTCTGGCCAGCCTGGCTTCTGAGTGCTCCCAGCCTCCTCTTGTGCTTGTAGTCAGAGTACAGCACCAGCACTGATGCCTACTGTAATGTTTAATTCCAGTTTGCTTATCTAAGCTGTATGAGAACATTGTAAGTGCTTAATAACCATGTACAAGCTGCTTTTTTTTCTTCTCCACAGCTTCTGTTTCCTTCAGTCACTCTTAAATCTGCCTTGGCTCTGCTCCATTTCACCTCCCTGGCATAGGTTGCTATGAGCAGTGAGGAAATTTTTTTTTCTGCACCTTTGCAATGACGATTTATGACCTTTGAAGGAGCCAGGGGAGTGGTGATCCAAGTCCTGCTGCAAGTGCAGTGCTGCTAGTGTCACTGCTCCCGCCTACTTCTGTCACCCCTGGGGCCTGGGCAGCAGCACAAGGTGGTGCTGATCCCCTGAGATGGGTGCCTCCCCATCCGGGCTGGGCTGATCTCACCCCTGGCATGCTGCTAGAGGTGATGTCACTTGAATGTAATTTGGTAAAGAACTGTTGGTCAGTTATGATCAATAAAACCTGGCATTTCATTTTATTTTGGAGATCACAGAAGCTATGCTGCTCCTGTCCTGCCTGTCTTTCAGGGTGGGCAATTTCCCCTGCAGTTTTGGTGTTCCTGCTTGGTAAACACTTCTAGTAAAGGCTCTCCATTTTCCTGCATGAGCAGGAAAAGTAGGGGAACAGCGTCACATACCCGACAATAGTCAACTTTTTTGCCTTACCATCCCACAGAACAGGAAAAAACACAGTGACTTTGCATTGTGTAATTACGGGGCAGTATAAATTAGTTATTTTATCGCTTCCTTCTAAGGAAAAGTGGAGCTAAAGTGTCATTCAGCTATTAAAGTGCCAGCACACTTCAGAGTGCATTATATGAAAGCCACAACTGTTTCTTTGAGATGAATGCTGAAGATCCATGCACGTGGTGCCCTGTGGGAGTCCATCAAAACAGCATAACAGGTGGACAGGAGGAGGAGAGTTTTGGGAACAGCTTGAGATTCCTTGAGCGCTTTGCAAGGTTTTCACCACAGGACAGGACTCAAAGCACAAGGATCTTTTCTGTGCCAGGTTCTTAATTCAGCTCCCTGTTTGCCAGTGGCTGGGGGAGGCTTCAGGGATTCCCACAGCAGTGTTAATAACAGAGGAGGTGGAAAGTGGGAAGTACTACAAGCAGTGTATTTATGTAGTGGTTAAAAGTGGTTAAAAGCAATTTTCATGCCACCTGGATGTGATGTTGGTCTTTCCCAATTGAAAAGAGCTGAAGCAATGGGTAATTCCTCAGCAGTAGCTGTTTTTCTTTGTCAGCTGGGAAAATGTTTCCTCTCAGCTCAGTCCAGTAAGGATGCAGTTTGTTTTCCCTTTTGGAGTTAAGCACATCCAATGCTACTCTGATCTGTTAAGCATTTGCTTTCTCCTGCCCAAGCCTGTCTATATTTTACAGTAGCTTTCTCAGCTCTTAATATTCCTTGTTGCTATTTTAAGAGGACATGGGGGTCATGCTTTCCCAAGGGGAGCAAAGCTCAGCTAGACCCATTTCTCCTCCCCCTGTATGTTTTGAACCTAACACCAAGATTCCCCCAAAAGTCAGGCACAGTGCCTCTGTCCTCAGGGTCTTGTCCCAGATGCCTGATTCTAGGCAAGTGTAGGTTTTCCATTTGTTTCTGTAGGCATGATCCCCAACACAGCTGCTCCTTTCCCAAAGATGTTTGTGCCTGCCTGCTGAACTCCAAGTTAATCTTCAGCTGCTCTGGGTCATAGTAAGTATCTGCAAGGAGGGAGGGAGAGCTGTGTTGTCTTCTCTGCTAGAGGTGCTATGCCAGGACCAGCTTCACTAGCTGATAGAGGATGAAAAATTCGGGTTGCCTGGCTTGCAGCACAGAGAGGGCTGTGTATATGTGGCCCTTTGAAGGGGACAGTTTTGGCCAGTTTGGTTCCAGTGAGGTCTGACCTCAACAGCCCAGCCAGTAAATCCTTTGCTTCATCCACAAATATGATCCCTTCTATGCAAAGAACAAAACAAAGACCAGCTCCATGTCAAGAGGACACTGACCAGCCCTAGGCAGGGCCTTTCACCAGCCCAGCCAGGCTGTTTACCTTAACAGTTTGTTAATGACTTTGAGCTTTCCCTCACACACCTCGTTTTTCCCATCCAAGTAATTATAGGACTCAGACAGAATCGGCAATTAAATTCTCCAGCTCTGCAAGGCTGTTAGCAATGTTAAGCTCAGTGTTGTTCAAAACTACTGCTGAATGGTGGCAAGCGCTTGCTGTGAGTTTCTTGCAAGTTAAAGAGTAACAGCTGCAATATCCTAGGCAATAAAAAGATAAGATAAAAGCTACCACAGGCTTTACTTCCAGACTAAAACCAAACTAGATCACTTATTACACAGTCCCGTCCTCCTTACCTGCCCCTGCAACACACCCAAGCTCAAGCTGTGGTTTAACCCCAGCTGACAACTAAGTACCACATAGCTGCTTGCTCACCCCTCTCCTGGTGGGATGGGGAGAAGAATCAGGATTAAAAAAAGATAAAACCTGTGGGTTGAGATAAGAACAGGGAAATAAAAGAATAATATAACAACACTTGGTAGTGAAAAGGGAAACAACAAAAAGAGAAAGAAAACCCAAGAGAAACAAGTGATGCACAACCCAGGTGCTCACCACAGGCTGACTGATGCCTGTCCCATCCCTGAGCAGTGATTGGCCCTTTCCAGGTAACTCTCCAGTTTATATATTGGGCATGGTGTTCTATGACATGGGATAGATCTCCTTGGCCATTTCGGATCAGCTGTCCTGACCACACACACTCCCAGTGTCTTGTGCTGCTCTTCACTGTCAGAATACAGGAAACTGGAAAGTCATTGATTTAAAGTAAGTACTACTTAGCAACAACTACAACATTGGCGTGTTATCAATGTTATTCTCATACCAAATCCAACACAGAGCACTGTACTGGCTACTAGGAAGAAAATTAACCCAGGTACAGGCAAAACTAAGGCCAAAGTCCATCACCAAACATGGGCGGTGTCCTGCCATGTCCTGCCACCCTTGTCAAGGATACAGGGTGCACTTGTGAGCTTTGTGGTTTCTCTGCCTCTGCAGCTCTCTAATTTCAGCAACACTTTTCCTCTTAAAACCTTTTTCAGGCAAAAACCAAAGATTGTACCTCTCAGGAGAATGGTAGTCAGAGGCTGGATGTGGTGTCAGATGGGGCTGCTCTGCTGAGCCATGCCTTTTTTCCTCAATGTGCATTCTACCATCCAGGGAAGGATGGAGGCAGGAGCAGCAGGGGAAACCCCGAATTTCTTACACCCAGGGGAGCCAAATGGGTGGAAAATGGAGGCCTCTAGGGAGAGCTTAAAAATGTGTCAACCCAAAGCCCAGTGGGAATGGAGGGAGGAGAAACCCTGTGGTTGCCTTCCTGGTGGCAAGGGGTCCCTGATGGGTAGTGAGAGAAGGGAACTGATCCTATAAGGAGAGGCTAGAGGGGGACACTGGAGCTGCTCATGTTATGTGAGTGAAGAACAGCTGGCAGCTGCAGGCAACAGGGCAGTACCCAATTTCCCATTTGCTTGCATTGATTCTAGGCCCTCATAATCCAAATAGTCACAATAAAAATGCACTAAAATTGATGGGTTTTCTCCATGGCCTGCAGCTTCTGTGAAGTAAGGTCCCTGTACATATATATATATACATGTTTATCCACTCACATAGTCTTGTTGTCTGTTGTGGAGAGTGCCAGGAGCTTCTGGGTCTTACAGATGTCTGCAGCAGCTGTAGCTGCTGACAAGAAGACAGAAGTCAGCTCGCTGGCTCTCCCACCCAAGGGAAGGCTNTATATATATATATACATGTTTATCCACTCACATAGTCTTGTTGTCTGTTGTGGAGAGTGCCAGGAGCTTCTGGGTCTTACAGATGTCTGCAGCAGCTGTAGCTGCTGACAAGAAGAAGAAGTCAGCTCGCTGGCTCTCCCACCCAAGGGAAGGCTGAGCTTCCAGTACCCTTCTCAGCTACTACACACATCTCATCCCTCTGCTGCTAAAGGCACCCTAGCACCGTCTCTCCTAGGAGTGGACAAGTGGTTGAGCAATTTCCTGAAAAACAGGAAATTTTTAAGTGAGAGCCCTCAGAAACACTGACTTCAAGTCATCCAGAGGGTACAAAATGCACCAGAGATTTCGGTGTTTTCCAGAGATGGTGACCTCCGGTCACCCGCATGGCTCCCGCTCCTCCATGCCGGTCTCACACAGCTGGCAGCGAGAGGGTGTTTTTCCCAGCCGGCGCTGCACTTGTAGCTTCATGGCCTCAGGAAGGAGAGGATCTGCATCCCCCGAGGTTGCTTTCTGGCTCCATAATGAGGCAATAACACTTCCCCGCAGGGCCCGTAGCCGCGGGCACAGGGACCGCACAGCTCCTTTCCTTGCAGGTGGCTTTACCGGCGGGACTGTGCCACAGGCAGCAGCAGGTGACAAACCCAGGTCTGGCCAGGGCAGTGGCAGGGATGGGGATGGAGTGCTGTACTACATGCAAGCTCCAGCATGCCCATGTATTTATATAACATCATTTTGCTTTAATCTGGCTTTTTTAAGTAAACTGTCAAAGCCCTTTCTGTTCACTTGTTCACTGGGAACCTTTTTCTTTCTCTTTTTCTCTCTCTTTTTTTTTTTTTTTTTTTTTTTTTTTTTTTGTGGCTATGAGTTTCATCTTTCAAAGCTTGGCTAGTTTTGAGTGATGCCGAAAAACCCCTCTTACAGTGGCTTTTTGTTCCACACTGGTATTGTTCAGACAGAAGTAGTTGTTTTCTTTTCATCCTGGCATAGCTCAGGAGTGACTGCATGGTCTGAGCTCAAACTTTCTAAAAATACTTACCCGGGAGGAGAGATCCAGCATGGCAGTGTTCAGACCCAGAGATTAACGCCTTGGAAAGGTGCAGTGGTCTGAAAAAGAAGCCGGTGGCAGCATTGTGCCAACTTTGGTCACTGTAAGCCCCGAAACTGCAACACGTGGCAGGCAGAGAAGATCTGCAGAGTGCTGTGGAACTCTCTGAGGCACCAGGGAAGTTCACCCAGTGCCTGCAGAACCAGCCCAGGGGAAATAGTTTCTGTGGAGAAGCTATAGGGTGACTCAGAAGTCATAAAGAAAAGCAATTCTTGCTGCTTGGAGAAGCAAGGCTGAACAATGAGACTGCTCCTCCTCACCAGAGTTGGCCTTCATAACCACATCCTCTTGTTGGAGCGTGAGACAGGGCTCTGGGGGAAGGGAGGATGATGGAGACTGAGCAGAGCAGAGCAGAGATCAGACATATGACAAATTGCAGGAAAGCATGTGGGAGCTCCTTTTTGTCCTTCCAGTGGCTGATTGCAGGAAGCTTCCCAGGTGATGGCTTTAGCAGCTGCTGGGACAGGAGATCTTATTGTTCTGCACTTGTGTTTACAACCATGCCAGTTCTTGGCAGGAAGCTACAAGACAAAACCCTCACATTCTTCTTTCTTGCTCGCCAGGTTTGCTCTCAAGAGGCTGATCCTTCAGCCTAGCTATTTCAGCTTAGCTCACCACCTGAGGAGATCCACCTTCTACTTCCCATTGGGACCAGGTTCCATGGGCTTCACCCTAAGATCCTGGCAGAAGCATGGAAACTTTTCATAGAGCTCAGGCAATATTAAAGGTTGTTGCTGTCATGCCTGCCACTGCATTTTTAATGCTAAATTGTGCACAGCAGCTGTGCCCACCACACCAACCCCCTTGTTCCTGTCTGGGCTCTTTCCCTGGCCTTGGGCTCAAGTTCTGTTCTCAGTTTGTTGACAACTCTCAGAGGAAGCACATTTAAGGTTTTCTTAATCTGTCTGGCATTGCACAGGAAGGCAGAAGCTGGCAGCACCCTTGAGATGAAAGGATGTGGGAACATGAGGGACCCGTCACTGCTGGTCTCACTGGAGCCTGCAGCAAGGAAGCTGGCAGCATGTGGCCATGTCTGCAAGCAAACTCCTTAGGCTGCTGTCATCTCCCTGTTCTGCTGCTCCCCCGCGATGCTGTGCCTCCCTGTGACATTGTGCCCAGCCCGTGGTGGCCAGCAGCACATGACTGACCCAAGGGCACGGTTCCCAGCCTCATCTTCTCCAGCTTGCAGCCGGGGTCATGATGGCTGAGCTCTGCCACTGTTACATCCCGAGCCTTGTTTCCCTGCCTCCTTTTTTTCCTTCTCTCTCTGGGGTTTTATACTGAGGTCAGGAATGATGGTCACGTCCCCTCCAAGGAATCAACAGGCTGTGGCATTTCCGGTGAGGGCGGACACGCATCTGAGGCTGCTGGCAGCAAATCCCCCTGCCATGGAGCTGACAAGGCAAGAGCCTGGTGTGTCACTGGCTCTGCTGAGGGGTGCCAGCCGGGGTTTTCCATGGACCGGATGCGTCTGCTGTTTTAATCTCACCTGGAGAGTGCCTGGCTGCGGTTCAGCCCCTGCACCCCTGATCTCATGGGGTTTTGCAAGCACACAGTCAGCCCACAGCGGGGGAGCTGCAGGGAAGGCGCCGAGCTGGAGGTGATTCAGTCAGGGAACCTCTCTCCCAGCTGACTCAAGCTTTATTCCAGCACCTCCATGTCCTGCTGCAGGGGGATATGTCTACAAATTGCAGGAGCCCTCACAAACTGGGTCTCCCCAGCACTTCTGGCCCTTTGCCCCCCCAGCCCAGCATCCTGGCCAAAGCTTACTCCAGCCGCGGCTGTTTCCTCTTTGTGGTACTGCTGCACACAAACAGCTGCATCGTGTCAGCCCGGCGGGCTGTGCTGCCCTGATAAATGATCCAATTCCTGAGAGCAGGGACGGAACTGCCAATGTACAGCTCCCTAGGCTGAGGGGAGGGCAGCAGATAGTGCTCTGGGGACCTCGCTGTGCATCTCGTCTGTCTCCCACCAGCATCATATCTCCTGGTGTCTTCTCTTGCCACTCACACAGCAGCACGGGTAGCACCTGTAGCACCAGGGTGTTTAAATCTGTAATCCCTGCTTTGCAGAAAGGGCAAATGAGCTCTCCTCGGGCAATAGGTTTGGAGGGGACTGGCAGCACCACTGGCACTTCGGAAAGACATGGTCAGTGCCTTGGAAAAGGAGCCTGCAGAGGCTGAGTGCCTGCAGATGGTGTTCCCATGCAAAGGTGATGGAGGGGCAGCCTCCAGCCATTGCCCACAGACACCTATCAGCAGCCCATGAGCTTGGGCTGGGGACACTAGAAAATGGAATGCTGCCTTATGGGGTATTCTCCTTCCTCATTTCTGCCCCAGCCTCCACTGGCTCTCCCGTCTCCCACACCAGGGCAAAGGGATGGGACAGGAAGGCCCTCATTATCCAGGGTTTGCTAATTAGACGGGAATGTTATCTCCAGCCCAGATGTCAGCTCTGACCTCCCTCTAACCTTCTTCTAGAAATCCAAACAGACACAACTCTGTTTGTTCTAAAATAAGAAAAATAAGTGTTTGGGGTGAAGCAGGAAAACCTGGCCCTGGGTATATGGCTGGGGAGGGAGAAGGGCACAGGACCAAATAATCCTGGTGAGGTATGCCAGGCTGCAGAGCTAAATGGGACTGGCCACCCTGCCCTGGGCAGCAGACAAGGGCCCATGGCTTATGGTGGCTGTCCATTTTGGGCCCTCCAACCTACATCCAGCAGCAGTGTTGGTGCATACACCTCTTCTTGTCCCAACACATCCCATAGGATCCCAGCTGGGACCAGTAGGTCCAGAGCTGGAACTGATGGGGAAGATCAGCTGAGTTTGTATTTTACCTCTCTGCCTTGCTTTTGGGATTTATGAAAGGGACTCAAAAGGAGATGTTGACTCCTGGAACAAGCCCTGTCTTTCAAATCTGTCCTGAATACCTTTCTCTTGTGTCACATAAGGCAGTCCCTAAATTGTTTGTTTCAGAATAAAAGAGCTGGATGACATGAACAGCTGGTGATTCTTGTCCTTGGCTTTTAGTAAAACCTTGTTTTATTGCATTTCTGTAATAATTTTCTATAGCTGGGGAGTAAACTTTGCCTGACTGTGATCTGGATCAGACTTTTGAGCACCTCACCCTGTGTTAACCCAGAGGTACATATCTGTTCCCCATAGCAGACTACATTGTTTTGCTTCCTCTTCTTTGTAAGACCACAGCTCTAGCCTGGAGCTTAACACCGAGTAAAACTGGGTCTTTACCCAACACTCCTTGTCGTTTTGTGTCAGGCATCCAAGCATCCCGGTCTGCGGCACCAAAACTCCTTATGACAGAGACTTTATGGCAGTTCTTGCAGCAAAATGAGGAGTGGATGTGACCAACTGAGAACCAGCACCCTGGGGCTTTCTCCTGCTGCTGAATCTGTTGCTTGGGGCAGCCACTGGTCCGGTGTTGGCTCTACCCTGCCCAGTCCATCTGCACCACAGGAATAAGGCTTACAAAGACTTCAGAGGGTTTGCTCATCCTGCTGCAATCCTGATATTGCAAAAGGCACCGCTGTTTCACAGTTACACATCATTTTACCCACCATATCCTCAGGACAGCAAGCAGGCAAAAGTTTTGAGGTCTCCCTTTTCGCTTGTCTCCTTTGAAATCACCTGTTGGTCCACTGAGTAAAGGGTATTCTTTTTTATGCTCTGAAGGCCATGCCTCATGCTCATGACATCACGGCAGTGATGCACTGCCCTCCAGCAACTTCACCAGAGCAGAACATGATTTCTGTTATCTTCCAGTCCTAGCTACCGCCTGGTACACCCTGTCTCCTGAGCTTCAGGGTTACTGAAGCAGAGTAATAGCTGAGAAGTGAGTAATCAAGAAGCTACCAGACCAGATTTACACCTGATTGTAAACATCTTTGCCAATGACATCAGGAAGGAGAGTCTGTGCCTGCTAAGGTGCAGAGCTGCTGAAGGAGAAGGACAGTGCACAGACGTCCCTGGAAATCAACACAGATGGCACTCACACAGTATACCTGCAGAATAGCTCTGCTCACAAGAACCACCACAGCTCCAGGGACTTGAGTGAATTTGCACCCATTTTTATGACCTAAACTTCTGAGTTACTCTTCACTCGAGAGGTGGATGCACAGCCTCCCTGTGTGGCACTGTGCACATGTACTGACAGATGCTGGTTCTGTGCATGCACACCCTGACAAACACACTCTCAAAGACTCGAGCTTCTACAAGTAGGCAGAGACACCTGCTCTCCTTTGGAAGGGAAGATGGACCATTCCTCAGGCTGCTTCAGGATGATCCTTTACATTTGCAAAGGGGACACTAACAAACTGCAGCAACTCTGGGGAGGAGCACGAAGCTGACCGAGGGGACTGGACCACCTGACACACGAGCAGGGGCTGAGGGAGCTGGGTTGGTTTGCAAAGGGGCACGCAGATTTGTGAGTGGGACTATGTAACTGCTGGCTTCTATTACCCAAATGGGGGTTATTTGAAAGGTAAAGATTACCAGATTCCAAGAGGTGCTCAGTGAAAGGACAAAAGGCAAGAACAGAGATGATGGGTTTGCCATCCTCAGAGATTTGGCTCTGAGCACCTTGATCTAATGTTGGTGATGGTCCTGCTCCAAGCAGGTTGTTGATCTGAAGACCTCCAAAGTTACCGCCTTTGCTAAATGATGCTGTGATTTTGGTAATCCTACTTTTTGGTGTTAGACATCCCTTAATTCAGACACTGATTGCAAGCCTGTGGGATGCTAAAAGAAACCCTGTGACCAGCCACACATGTGAATTCAACTCACTCATGATATTTCTGGAAAGGAGGCTTTCTGGCCTCTCCTGAGCTTCCATTCCCTCATAGTTTCTGAGCTGCTTGTGTCTGGTTTTCCATGACTGTGCATTTTCAGCACCTGTGTAGCAACCAGGTAATCAAATGGATCAAAGAAATTATCAAACTGGAAACATCTGCCTTTCTTCAGTTTCAGGGTTGTTTCCAGCTGGATCAGCTGGCTGTCATATGAGACTAGCAGTGGTAGTATGAATATCAGAGGAGAAAGGGGAACAGTCCTCCTTCAGAGGCTGCCCAGACTTGTGCTGGTTTCACATAGCCATGAAGCCCCAACCCTGACCCTCATGAGGCTGAAGAGGACAGGATGTACCACCTTTGCAGGGTAATCTAACCCTCAATGCTTATCCTGGGGCAAAGGGTGCACAGCTTCTCCTTCTTGAGCCACAGCCAGCCTGCAAGCAGCCGAAGGGTGGCTGTTGTGGTAAGCTCGGGAGAGGAGGGGGATCGCCTGAAATCTCTCTCACAGCTCCTACACCTCTCTTAAAATATGTGGCTTGAGAAATACAACAACTCTGTATGTGGCAGGGAAGGTCATTGCACTCGGGCACTTCTGCAAACCTAAGCGTCCGAGGACTGGTAAGTCCATGTGGGAGCATCCAGCCCAGGCAATCCCATGTTTCTGCAAGTTGAACATAGTCACAACTACAAGAAGTGTATCATAGAGGAAGCTCTTGGTGCTTGTTTCCTCTCTCACAATGCAGAGATAACTGCCTCCTGCAGTGCTCAATATGACTGGTTTTGGTACAGATGGTACAAATTGCTGAGAGCTGGCTTTGTCAGCATGTGTTTTGTCCTCTGGAAAGCCAGCCATCCACAACTAGCAAGAGACGCTGCTACCCCTGCCTCCTGCTCCTTCCCAAATCACACCTGCGTTCACAGAAGGAAGTGGGTGCTGTAACTTTTTTTGTTTTTTTCTTTTTCCCTTCTTATTGCAAGACATTGAGTCACACCAGGGTGATGGCTATGGGCTGTTAGAAGGTAAAGAAAAAAAATAAAGCTGCAGGCTGAATCTCTGCTCACCATACCCTCCTCCCCATCCCAGCTAACATATGCGTGTGGCTTAACTTTTCATGTCCTTGGTCTAATGAACTCATGTCAGGAATTTTATGTACATAGCAACCTTATCTGATGACAGTGACATTTTTAGCATGTTTATGCTCAGTTTTATTTGCAACCCATTTCCAGCATAGTTCAGCTGGGTGGTTGGACAGGGTTGAAATGTGTAAGAACCCAACACACATACTGGAAGCTCAGACAGAGCTGCTGGGGGGCTCCGAACCACAACCATAGGCAAAAGACTCTGCAACAGTGTTTGTGCACCACATTTGCCAGCTGCAGCCTTTCACACACTCGCTAGTGGCCAACAAGCAACACTGGGGGGGTCGAGGGGAGGCTTGTTTGTTTTTCCTTTCTTTTTTCTTCCGGTTCTCAGTACTATCACAACCAGATGGGAATGGGTTTCCCACGTCAGCTGCGGGGGGCTCTCCAACCCAGTGCTCCCAGATACCCACAACATTACAAATGCAGACATTTCTGCTTCACCACAGCTCCAGCTAGTAGGAGGTATGGGGAGAAAGGGAAGGGAGCCGAGGCTTTTTGTAATTTGAAATTTGAACAGCTGGATTCAGCGAGGGTTCCCAGGGTTTTTCCCGGGAAGGAGGTCAGGGGCTTGTGCAGGCAGATAGCCTGGGAGCAAGCATCAGGAGAGCCCCTGGAGGCTCCACCTCCGCAGCTCTGCCCCGAGTGGAGCGCTCTTGCCCTTATAAGGCTGTGGTTGTCGCAGGGAAAATGAGCCATAAATAGTTGTATGATTGTTACCTGCTTCGCTCTTCCCAAGTCAGGCTCTTCCTGCCTGCAGCTTCCAGCAGTGCCCCCCCACTCCAGCTCCAGAAAAGCAGCAGTTCCCATGTCTCTGCTCATGGATATGCAAGGCCAGGTCACGAGGTCCAATTTCTCCAGGTGCTCTGCCCTGCACGACTCCTCACCTTGGCCTGTTCAAAACACAGAAAGCCTCCTCCTATGTGGGACCGTTCACTTGCTTTACAAAGTGCTGCAGGGGAGGGGCTGCAGTTCACACATCTATGTGTCTTTCTTCAGCAGCTTATGGGCCAAAACTTTATTCAGTTTGAAGGGTGGCACTTTCCTTCTTCAATTGAAAGTGTATGGACAAGGGAAAGTGTTGGAGGAGAAAGCAAAACAGTAAAGCAGGGCAAAATGAGACACTAGCAGAGACAGCAAGCAGCCCT
Source organism: Pachyramphus minor (assembly GCA_013397135.1). Lineage (NCBI taxonomy): Eukaryota > Metazoa > Chordata > Aves > Passeriformes > Tyrannidae > Pachyramphus > Pachyramphus minor. Next base: position 438,866 of record VYXB01007240.1, on the reverse strand, counting down.
ATGCAAGATGTTTCTGTTTGCTTCTTTTCCAGGGTGTGAGATCCATGCCTAAATGTAGGGCAGACCTTACTGTGTCCTGGAAGGAGAAGCTTATCATGATAAGTTGGCTTAGCAGCAGCAAAGTCCAATACCAGCAATCAGGAGACGTGGTGTATCCGTCAGACAATTATTTGCCTGTTTCCTGATGTGGTTGAGTTTTAATCCTTCCTCCTTCTCAATTTTTCTCTAAGTAATGAAGCAATTCATTGTCAATGCATGTTTTAAACCCTGACTCTCTTGGTTCCTGTCTTAGACCCAGCACAAGCTTCCCAAAAGTTTCCTGTGGGCCCCATCTACAGCAGTTTAAAAATTTTCCATCTTACGTGCAGTAGCTCTGTGCTGCCATGGGGTCCTCAGTTCCCTGACTTGCCTGGGCAGCCACAGTAGTACCTGTACCTGCCTGCTGCCCAGGACCTGCTGCAGGCATTGAGGCCAGTCTCAGCCTTTCTTCACTTCTGATTGCTCTCTCACACTGAGTTTATCTGGTCTGTTTGAGCTTGAAAGCTCTTTGGGAAAAGCAGCAGGAGCTGATCTTGGCTTCAGAATCAGTCCGTGCTACTGCAACACAGTGAAAAATGAGGACTGTGGTTTGATGTGCAGTAATAAGGGGGGAATGCCTATCTTTACTAGGCTATCTGCAGTCTCTTCCAGAAAGAAGAGGCAAGTTCCCAGTAAGAACTGCTATGCTTGGGAAGCTGCCACTAAGAATTATGCGTTTTCCCCTAGACAGTCTTTTCCAGGTCTGCTGGCAGGCTGGGAGACACAGCCCCCATTGGGAATGTAGCTTGAACTACTATCTCCCCAGTCCCGCAGAGATGTTGCTCCCCTGCTTTCTGGGCAGCTCCTTGGACACAAAAGCAACTTATGCTTGAATATCTGTGGCCATCTACATTGTAAAGGTCTTGGGCAAACAGCACTATCACAGGTGACAAGAGAAGCGTGACGCTGACCAGAGACTGAATCATAAAGTGCTTCTCCCAATACCATGGGTTCAAGGGCCTTGCTTGACCTTTCTCCAGAAATTCATTGGAAAACAAGGTTAAAGAGCAGCAGTGTGAAAGGTTTCATGCCAACGCAGGGTGGAAAATGTTTAGCATTAAGATGGCAGTTGTCCTTATAGTACAGTTTTCCATCATGGCAATTGCCTCGTTTTGAGGCAGAAGGGCTGCCCCAAGCCCCTGGGTTTTCTCCTTCCCTTGCCAGGAGGCAGCGGGAGGAGGAGGGAAACCAGTGCCAGGGACAGCTCAGTGCCAAGAGATGAGGTCACTGCCATCAGGACCAAGTGTTGGCAGGGAGGAGGGCAGAGGCTGCTCCCTTCCCAGCTGTTGTGTGTCTCAGAGTCTGAACACATGCTGAGCAGCCAGCCAGGATACCAGCAGGCAAGATGTCCTATGGGCCAAGCAGGGCCATCTCTTTAAAGCAAACTTTGCTTTGCAAATGGCATGGGGAGAGGATTTGGAGGAATTACAGCCTCTCTCGCTTTCCTCTGTTTTCTCTTCCTGTGGGGGTGAGGGTAGCAATCATTTCAGGGCACACAAACCCTAACCACATTCTTTCCCATCCCCAGGCATTTACAACCAGGAGTCACTTCCAGGCGACCATAATCTAGATTTTCAGTTTTAAAGGGGACTTTATGGTGACCTTAAAAAACCTTGGTCTTCTATATCCTGAAGAAGCACAAAAAAGGGCATCTTTGAGTGTTTCTAATTATACCTTTTTTTTTTCCTCCTGCTTTACATATTTTCCTGCTTGGTTTTTTTTTTTCCTTTGCTAATTATGAGACTAATTTTAGAAATTAGTCTTGTCCACTTTGGAAATCTAATAGAAAATTAGTAAAAATGCAATAGCATAAAAATGAAAGTAAGCCTGGGGCCTGCTTGGTGTTTATAAGTGAAGGGTTTTGTTAAATCCTGTGCCTAATTAACACACTACAAAGGGCAGCCTTTGTTGAAACTTCCACACCCTGCTTTGTCAATTAAGGTACAAGAGAGATCATCATAAAAAGAGCTTGGAGACAGCTGGTATGTCCCCTAGCAAAGCCAGGCCTGATTTAGCATTCCTTAAACTAAAAAAAAAAAAAAAAGAAACAACAAACAAACCAACCCTCCAAAAATCAAAACCCAACATATGCATACCTCCCTTTTCTGCATATGACTCTTTTCTCTCCATGTAATACAAAGCTTTTTCTCTTGAATTCCTAGTAGGAACAAAAACCCTTAAATTATTATCCTCGCTGCTGATGTGTTTGTAGCCCACAGAAAAAAAAGGTGGGTGATTATTTTCAGGGTTATGATGGCTGGTAGGAGAAACTGCAGGAAAGCTGAATCATTGGGTAAGCATCTTGTTTTCATCTTTTTGTATTTTGCTATCCCACATCTAAGGGGTGGCTTATGAAAATTCAAAAGGCTTTTATACATGTACATTCCTCTATAAAGAGTCAAGGAATTATAGGCCTCTGCACTCTCTCACAATTAGCCACAAACTTACGTACAGGTGTGTGCTTCAAGTTCAGTGTTAAATGCGGCTGTAATCAGGAGAGTGGTAGAGCAGTAAGAGGCTTAAGGATGGTTTAACTCCATGTATAAACAGAAAAGACAAGGAGGGAGTGGACAGAATTTACCACAGGTTAAATGCCTTGCCCCACCATGTAGAAGAGAGCAGAGCTACCTTATTTCATGTCTTATGATCTGTGACATGCTTGTGTTTGTAACTCAAAGTCCAAATATTCTATTCCACAGAAAATCATTTAACCTCCTTTTTTTTTTTTTTTTTCATCCTTGAACCAGTCCCAGAAGGCAGCACTGCTTGCAGGAACTCCTTAGACCCTGGACTAAAACAAGTTGCTACCTCCCATGGAAGGATTTCAGAAGTCCCTAAGTCCCTGAGCACCTCTTTGCTGCGGGTTTGATTCCTCTAATGCTTTCCTGTCTCTTGGTAGCTGAGAAATATTGCAGAGCAGGTGCTAGCCCGGGCAGCTCAGTAGCCTGCTACTCAGCTGCGAGCTATTGATTTTTGACAGGAATTGGTGGTGTGTTATGAAAACACACAGGATGCCCAGTGAATTGCTTTCCTTGTTCCAGAATATTCCCAGGAAATGATGGTCTGATAAATGGGAAAGGTGACTGAGTTAAATGGAGCTTGTCTGCCCCTCATCTAAAAGACGGCTTCCCACAGTGATGGCACATCATGTATCTCTGTTGGAAACTCCTCACATCCTACAAAGCTAATGCCCCAGTAGGTCCTGGAGAATTTTCTGCTTTCTGTGTCAGCACTGTCAGTTCAGTCTTCTGGTCCATCCACCTCACAAGGCTGAGAATAAGGGTAATGCACAGACTTTTGTGCCCAGCTTCCTGCACTGGTCCGTATGTTCCCAAAGGCAGAGCAGACCAGGAAAGCTGTACAGAACAGTCCACTCTGACAGTGGGAAGCTGGATGGCCTGGGAGAATCGAGAAGGCTCTCAAGGGAGGAGGAAAAAAGTCCCAAATGTGGGAGGGAATCTTGGCAGAAATGAAAGGGGGGTTGTTGAGCAAAGCATGCACTGGCTCCAGATGCATAGAGCTTTCAATATGTTACGCTGAGAATCTGTGGGTGTGTTTATAAGACCTGCTACTGACTTGCAAGCACAAAGGATATAGCCTCCTCTTATCAGAAAAATGTGGGCTTCAGCCTTGCAGAAGAGGGAGAATGAATGCTTGTATGACTTCACGCTGCATCTTCCTTCTGGTTGTAGCCCAACAGAGGGGTCTTAAAGTTTGGCTTAACTGGACTGACTTTGGCTTCTGGCTGACAAAAGTGGTGTCTTTCATTGGGGTAGGCTATAAACGAGTTAGTTCCCCTGCAGTTCTCACAACAAAGCTACAGTGAGAATCTGGATGACTTTCTGTAGCACTGGAAAAATCCCTTGCTTCTAGCATCTCTTGGGCATACTAGAGTATTTCAAGCTAGTTTCACTTCGTCCTCAGCCAGCTTCCTGGAATGAGAACCACAGAGCCACTTCATTTGAGCAAATATTTGGCCTTGATTACTATTGCAGGCTAAGCCCAAAAACAAACAGCAAACATGGGGTAAGCTCAGAGGCACCATTAGTGGAGAAAAAGCTCACACAGTAACCTCAGGAAAGGCAGCAAGCTGAATGTAGCGGGGCTCTCGTGGTTTTTTGTAAGGAGGGGGGGAAAAATGGGAGACTAAATTCCTACTGGGAGAGAAAGAGGGAAGTGAACATCCATTTAGATGCCTTTTGTTTAGGGGTCTGTTAAAGGTGACTGATGCTGAAAAGCAATTGAAACAATGAATAAAAAATGTGAAGTAGTTAAATGCTATCACTTTTATGTATTCTCTGAACTTAGCCCTGTTTTTCAAATAGTACAGTCACTCTGCTACTGAAATCTTGGTTTTGTTAAAACATGGCCCAGCCTGAGACCTATGGAAGTAAAAGACAGGCAAAGGTGGCATAAAACTCTCCACAGCCCTACTTTATCAGGATGAATTAAACAGCATTTAGATGGATTTGTCAGTCTCTTTAAAGTATGTGTTCCTTATCAGTACCTCACCCAAACCTGGCAAGTCATAAGCGTGACAGGTGTAGGGTGACAGAGGGGCTGGGGAGAAACTCTGTTCTCCTTTCAGCTTATCCTCTGCTAAGAAGAATGCCCCCAAGCTCTTCTAAACTCAGGAATCTGAAGCATTTCTTACCCCCTCTGAGAAAGGGAGAAGGAAAAGGAGGTATTTGAGATGTTAATAAAAGCTCCTTAGCAATTGTTGAACCAGGGAGCTGTGAGGCCAGGGCAGAGGAGCCTAAAATTGCGTGCGTTGTACTTCCTGAAGAACCTAAGGTGTAACAGATTGTGTGAAAACCATTGTTTTCTGCAGAAAAAAAAAGTTACCATACCTTTCAAAGGAAGGTAATGGGATGTTTTCTGCTGGTATATTGTACAAGTCTGGGTAGTCCAAGGCAGGAAACTCAGATTCCAAATCTCAGTTTTGGGACAAAGATACTTTTGAGGGATGGCTTGCATTCCTGTTAGCTCTTTTGTATAATGGTGTTGGATGCCAGCTTTTCTGAATTTAAAGCTGAACAGAACATAGTGAGCAGCAAGAGAACAGGGCTTGACGAAGCAAGGTTTGGAAGGGGATACAATGAACTGAAAAATGTCTGCTGCTTAGCATTGTGCTTCCATGTAAATGGCAGGGGTACCTCTTGGAGGTAAAGAGCTATGGGCTATTATTAGTAGTATGTCAGATCAGGACTGTGGTGTCTGTAACCATGCCACATGGAGTTGTAATCTATCTCAGAGACTGGAGGAAGTCACAAGCCTCAAGAAGAGTTTTCTCCTGCCTAGGACAGAAGTTTTCATCTAGGTGTGTTCTTGAGGATACTTCCATGACTTCAGCCAGAGCACAGCTGCTTCCCCAGTCCCTTCTACAAGATGGTGTCACTCCCATTTTATTGTAAGGAGGGACTCTGACATGTGATAGATATATTTACTGCACCACTTAATCAAAGGTGCCTCTGAGTGGTATCCCAAATGACCAGAGATGCTGTGTGTTAATGCTTTATTTTTCAGCTGCAGATCTTGTCATTAATGTGTTAAGAAAGTAAAAACATGTTCCTCTTTTACTAAATCTGCAGTAAGAACCGCAAAAAGGGAGCAGGAGTTCAGCAGGTTGTTCACATGGGACTGTGTGGGTGGAGGGTTGGAGAGAGGTGAAAAATAGAATAACTGTTTTAAATGCTAGAGTATGCCAGGTACAGCTCCTCCCTTCCTCCCCAGTCTTGGGGTGCACATATATTTCCCTCTTAAATTTTCTCCATCAGCAAAGTCAATTTAAAAGATTCCCGTCACAGTGCCTGAGTTTAATCCTTTCAGTTCTGGTGATGTATGTCTCTGTGGGCCTATAAACTAGATCAGTGAACTGATCTTTTTTCTTGACCTTCTTTTTTAACTGTTCTTCACTGATCCAGTACACAATATGACTTTTTAAACATCTTCATCAGCACCACTGGAGCAGTAAGCTGTGACACAGCACTAAAAAGAAGTGGCTAGTGGGAGAATAGGTAACACCTTAAACCAGCTTTGCTGATGATGAAGGCATGAATCACACCCTGACATATGAAAGTGAGACATACCTTTTCCACAGCCATGCCAGAAGGTGGGTAGTCCTGCTGAGGGTAACATCATTCTGTAAGAAACAGGGCTACTCTTCTCCTAAAATCTGCTCCTGGCTGCTTCTGAGACAACTTACTGGGCCACATTTCCCTACCACTTCTCTCACCACCAGCCCCCCCCAGGGGAAACATCACTTGCTTTCACTCCTTCCACATCTCTTAATATGGTTTTCCACCTTCCACACTCTCAAAGTTTGGATGTGGCATTTGTTACAGAGCAGAACAGTTAGGAACTGGTATAAAGGGAAAAGGAAGTTATGTGCTAATATATGATGCATAAATTGCAGACAAATTTCAGTTTGCTTGGAGGCAGGTAGTCCACAGACATATGTGACTTTATTCTACAGACCCACCTCCAAAGAGCCATTTCCTTTTGCAACAATACCTGAAAACCCTCCAAGTTCTCATCTGCATTTTTAGGTGCTGCTTTGTATGGGTGTACATATTAAAGCCACTCCAGAGCTGCTTTCTTAAAATTCTAACTATGAATGTGCACTGAATCGACTAATGCTTCAAGCTTTTGCAAAGGCAGAGCTGAGGCTTCTTAGCAATACCAGATTGTGACATTCTCCAGATCTGTACATGTGCGGTTTCTGTCTAAGGCCACTGTGGTTAGCATTTAGCAATGTGACTTCTCTGATGAAGTAAACACCTTTTTGTCTCTCACTCTTCTTGTTTCACTCTCTCAAGATTGTCAGTAAGAAACTAGTTTTGGAAAAGAGTTTTTCTGCCCTGCAAAGCATTGGAAATTACTCACCAAAATGAATTTATCTGTTTGTCAGATATAGAAATCAAATCTCCCTGCATTTACTCTTGATCACAGAAGGGCAGGCTTCTCCCAGGGGTTGCTATTTTCCAACAAACTTAAGCAAAGTTTGTTTGCAACAATCTTAAAACCAAACTGGTCTTGTATTAGACCAGTGTGGGGGAAAACACTGTAGTTCAGCAAAGTGGCCATTTGTCTGATGTGTAGTTAAGGCTGGCAAATTGAAGAGGTATTTCTGGATGCTCGCTGCTTAATAGGTTTGTTTCCCTCTAGAAATATTACAGTACCATTAATTTATTCCCATCAAACTGGTAAATCTCTGTGCTGTTGAGATGTTTTTCAGAATTCAGTGACCATTACAGGCTTGTTCTTCCAAAGGATGTTGGCTTTCAAACACTGACGGAAAATGTGAGTGAAGTTGATCAGAAGGATCCACATAAACATCCTGTGAAATTGTAGAATGTAATAGATGTATAAAATCAGTGTGATAGCTTTTTTTTGGTCATACTTGTTTCTCTCTGAGGTGTGTCCCCTTTCCTGGGTAACTTCCTGCCAACAAAAACCTGTCGCACCTATTTGCAAAATAATCAAGCTGTGGAAAACAGACATTTAAAATCTGACTTGCCTCAACTATGGCATATCTACAAATCAGACTATTAGGGAAATACACAGTTTTCTCAAGAGGTGGGATACACTCTTTGTGAAGGGGAAGGATGGTGCACCAGTCTTTGTTCTGAACTGATGCTTTACTGCTGAAGCCATGAAGAAAGTTTTGATATCATTTAAATGTGAGTGGGAGCAAGTTCTCAAATTTACATAGAAAAGAAAAGCCAAACCTTAAGAAGGCAGTCCAGCCTAACCTCAGTCTCAAATCTTAGCAGCAGGAAGACCCGAGCACATATGCAAGTGTGAGAGTCAGAAAGGAATAAAAAAAATTAAAATGTCCAGTATCATACGCTCTTCAAAAATGACTTTGCGGCAGCCTTCTTATGTCTGCATTTCATGCCTGCAGTCATTATCTTTTATTTCCAATATTACGATTTGCTGTCAGTTCATTCTGCCTTTTGTATTTGCTTTTCCAACTAAGATCTCCTACTTTTCCCCCTTTATAAGCTCTATTTAGACTTGATACTGACTGCTTTCCTTCATTTACCTTTCCTTTCTCAGCCACTTGGCTGATGATGCAGCCTTTGATGTTCTTAAAAACCTTTTGACATATGTAGTTACCTCTGCTATTTTTATTCTGCTTCATCTTGGTGGGAGAATTTAAAACCCTGTTGTTCAGCCAGTAAATATCCTTTCCATATGTTGGTCACTTTTTTCATGCCTGAATATGAATCACTGGATTGTTTGACCATAGAATCATGGAATGGTTTGGGTTGGAAGGGACCTTAAAGATCATCCAGTTCCAACCCCTCTGCCATAGACAGGGATACCTTCCACTAGACCAGGATACTCAGAGCTTCATTCACCCTGTCCTTGAACACTTTCAGGGATGGAGCATGCACAGCTTCTCTGGGCAACCTTTGCCAGTGCCTTACCACCCTCACAGTAGATCCAAAGGTATCTGGTTATGTAGGTAACTGGCAGTCACAATTCCAGCTTCCTTTCATTTTCTACCTTGAAGTACTAGTGAAGACCTACCCTGTATGTTCCCTTCTCATTGCCAAATTAAATTAGAATTTCTATTTTGCACCTGTATTTATGTTTCTCACCTTTGCCTCTAACAGTGACAGCTCTGCATCCCTGATACTCAGCTATACAACCTTTCAGTGATTTCTGCCTTTTGTGTCTTGAAACACAAAGGTCTAGCGTTGTTTCCAAACTGCTGCCGTGAATATTTCTAAGGCTGAAGTGTTTCACTTGGACAAGAAATGTTTACATTAGGCATTTTTCCACTAAGTTGCCTCTTTATTCAAGCTTCTTTAACTTCATTTGTCTCTTCTACTTGTAGGTAAACTTGCATTTTCTGTCAATGGCAGCTACATCTGCAAATCTGCTCTCTTTGTACCAAAGTAAGAAGTCACAAAGGGAAGGAGCCTTCTATTTCTGCATACTTGTAAAATGTGCAATAAACCTTATCTGTGTGGCTGGTTCCGACATATGGACTTAGATATGTTGTACTCTTTTCAGAAGGACTTTGGTCTGGCATTTTGGTTACTGCTTCCTCCTTTTGATCATTCTGAAGTTTCAGTAGATGCAAGGAGGCAGAACCACACTGCTTCTATCTTTTCACATCTCTACATTTCAGCATGCTTTTTTTAAATATATTTCAGGCCTCCACAAACACATACACTGGTTGTTCAAACACCTCAGCAGCATCAGGGGCTGCTTTCATGCATGCTTCTGCTTGCCTTGGTTCTGTTCCTTAGAGTACAGAGAAGGGCAACGGAGCTGGTGAAAGGCCTGGAGCACAAGTCTTAAGAGAACAGGCTGAAGGAGCTGGGGTTGTTTAGCCTGGAGGAGTCTTGGGGGGGGACCTTATTGGTCTCTACAACTGCCTGAAAGGAGGTTGCAGCCAGGTGGAGGTCAGCCTCTTCTCCCAGGCAACCAGCAATAGGATGAGAGGACATGGTCTCAAGCTGAGTCAGGGGAGGTTTAGGTTGGACATTAGGAGGAATTTTTTTACAGAAAGGGTGATTAGACATTGGAATGGGCTGCCCAGGGAGGTGGTGGACTCACTGTCCCTGGGGGTGCATAAGGAAAGACTGGATGTGGCACTTAGTGTCATGGTCTAGTCGACATGCCAGTGTTCAGTCACAGGTTCAGCTTGATGATCTCGGAGGCCTTTTCCAACCTAATTGATTCTGTGAAACAAAATTTTGACTGGCACCTTCCTATTGCGGATATTTTGCACTACAAGAGAACAGAGTCGAGTGGGAACCTCTTGACCGGGACAGCCTCGCAGCCCCCATTTCCGAGGACTTCTGGCACGGCCTCCGGAAGCGGGGGCCGAAGCCCATCGCCCCGCTGACCCGCATTCCCCTCTCCCAGCCCGGGCACACCCGCTGCACTCGCCAGGAGCAGACCCCGGCGCGGGGCATTGTGGGCCCGGGCTGGCACGGCGCGGGGTGTTGTGGGGGCCGCTCGGCACGGCTCAGCCCGGGCAGAGGGGCGCGGGGGAGCCCAGCCCGGCCCCGCGGCCGGCGGGCGGAAGCCCGGGACGCGCCGCC
>VYXB01007240.1:341597-428510 GCA_013397135.1 Pachyramphus minor | reverse complement strand
TCCCCCCTGGCGCGGCGCTTCCCTCCCTCCTTCTCTCCCTCGCCGGGTTTGGCGCCTCTTTGTCCGGCCGGGCGAGAGGGCTCCGCTGTCCCGCCTCTTTGCTCTCCCGTCCCCGCGGGACCTGCCGTTCCCGGCGTGCTCCCCGTGTCCCCCCTCTCCTCCGGGTCCGTGCGTGCCGGTCGCGTTGTGCCCGGGGAGTTACCGCTCTCCCTCCGCGCCCTGCGAGCCGGCCTCCCGCAGGTGGGGTGGGGTGGGGTGGGTGGTTGGCGCTCTTTTTCCCCGGGCCGACCCCTGTGCCCTCGCCGCCTCCCCAGGTGCGTGTGCCCCGGTGCCCGCTCCGCGGGGGCAGCGGGCAGGGTCCGGCGGGGCAGCTGTCAGGGCAGCAGCCTGAGTCACGGGCTGACAGCCCTCCTCAGACACCGCCATGGGCTTGGCTTCCGCCCGCCCGGCCCCACTTCCTCGTTCGGTTTGGGCCGGGAGAGAGGGAGGGAGGGAGGAGGGAGGGAGGGAGTGACAGGGCAAGATGAAGCTTGCATTGAGAGCTCTTGCAGATAGCTTGTGCTTTCAGGTATCACCTCCAAGCGAGGAGTAAAAGTTATCCGGCTTTTAGTGGTATCTTTTACCTGCCTGTCCTCTCGTAGGTGTGGAAAGTAACAAGTTTCATAGACCCCGAGGGTGGCGCCTGCCCAGTGGGTTTAATGAGCGTTGCTTCTAATTTACCTAAACGCAGGGTGAAGTGAGTTTTAAAGGAATAACACGCTTCTGGTAATAGAGGGGAATTTTTCAGAAGTAAACTTAATTGGTCAGCAAGTTCTGTATGCAGTGACTGTTAAATTCCATTTTCTTTTCCTCCTTGCAGTTCTTTTTCTTTCTTTTTTTTTGCTCTCAAAGCTCTGTTTGTGCTCTTCATCTTTCTTCTTCCACAGGCTTTTCTTCTGTATCCTGTGTCATGATGTCTTGAGCCAAACTCCATCAGAGCGGACTAATAACCTAAACTTTTTTCTAAGTGAGCAGGTCTTCCTAAAAAAAAAATTGTCTTTCAAGTAATGCATAAAAAACCTGTGCTTCAAAGGTATTTGTGCTTGTAAAGATATTGTACTAGTCTGCAGGCCAAAGTCCATCTATGATTTTTCTGCCTCTGCCCTTCGCTAGAAGGAAATACAAGGTAACTTGCATGGAGGCTGTTGAACCATGGATTGGAAGATTAAATTACACATTCTTAGCTCTTGTATACATCTCCTGTCCTTAAGGCTAGTTATGGTAAAGTTTTAACTCCAAAGTAACAGCCCTTTAATCAGTTAGTGCTTCTGTAAAATGCTTTCGAAATTAGTCATTAGGTCACAATGTGACTAAATTCAGTTATCGATGGCATTCCAGTGAAAATAGCAAATCATGGTGCAGATATGTATTGACCCATAGATGCACTGTCTGCAACTGTAGTGCTCTGTCTCAAAGTTTAAATGAGATAAACGAATATTTTGTAAACTGGGAAGTTATAGTGAGGGGAAAGCAACTGATAAATGTAAGTGGGACTGCATTTAGCACAGAATGGTTTTGAAGTTGTTAATCACAATTAATAAAACTCTGTAAACAGAAGATAGTGTGCTAATCTGACCTTGCAAAAATAACTAGAATGAAATCATGCAACAGTTCCATGATGCACCATGTCAGGTGGAAGTGTTCAAGTTGGCGTGTTCTCCTTCCTTATAACTCTATTTATTGCACTTATTCATAGTATGTACACTGTCTTCCCAGAGGTGGACGGGCAAAATTTTCTGTAACTCTAAAGTAGCTGCAAAATTGGTAGCAGTGGCTAGAAGTGAGGGATTAGAACTTCTCATATTTTCTGACCTGAAATGTCAGAGGAGTGTGACTGGCAACAAGCTGGCGAGTTATGTGATTCTTTTTGGAATATGGTGTCATCTCTTGATTGCTTGACTTGTATAGACAAGATCTGAATTTGGAAGATCTCTGGAGAAGACTCTTCGACCTCAGTGTTAGCTCTGCTGGATAGCCCTGTGTCTGTTTCTGTATAAACAGGAAGACTTAATAGTCAAGTTCTGTCTACCCCACAAGAATGAGTGTAGAAACTGAAAACCTCTTACTGGACTTTGCATAGATTGTTAGGATATTTCTGCCATGGTTCTGGGTTGGGTTTTATTTTTTTTCTTTCAAGTGTTTGTTGGAAAAAAGTTGTCAGGATGAGAATTTCATCTGAAGAGATAAAGAATAAGCTTTTCCTCTAGGCAGATTTTGACGTGCTTCAGAACATTTTAAGTTGACAAATAGCTTGCGAGAGCTGCACCATAATATTTTAAGTGAATTTAATGAATAAGTAATGGTAATTACTTATAATTTACTAATTAACGGTATGGTAAAGTTGTAGAATTTCTCACTTAGGAGACTGAAATAATCTGTGTTTTTTAGCACATTATTTTGGTATTATGCAAAATGTTGGAGCGAGTTCAAACTGTAGCGGGGGTACTTCAAGGTACTGCTCTTCTTTGAGTTAAAAACTGTGGTGGAGTCAGATGCCGCAGGTGCTTAAATCTTTTTTCAACAGTACATGGCACTGCAAATGTATCTGCTACAAATGTGAGACTTGCATTTACCGCTGCAACAAACTATCTTGAAAACATGAACCATTATTATCTTGGAAAGTCTTTAAAAATAATGTGCTAAATGTTTTCAACCAGTAGTTCACAACTTAGTCTTCTGTTAGACTATTCGCATATAGGCACAAGGGAGTGCATGTATATCAGCTACTAACTTTGTGAAAATATACTTCAGTTGTACTGGGAGATTAGTCCATCTATACCCAAAATTTCAGGTTTTGTTCTGTTAATCTCCAGGACACTGAACAGAGGAGGCTGGACACGTGTCAGTGGTGTTGTGATTTCTGAGGTGATTCTACTCAGGTTTCTACTTCCACACCCACCCCTAGGCCTGTGTCTTGCTCAGATTTATGTCACTTGTGGATTGGTGTGACTCTAATAGGGTGAGATTGTAAGTGGACCCATGGGAGGTACAGGAACCCATCTAGTTAATGCAGAGTTTGCTGAAAGAGGAAGTAAAAGCTCAGGTCGACTTATCCCCCACCTCTGTGTACTACTGTGTACTACTGTCTGCTTCTTTGTGTGGTAGTTTCAGGTTATTGGGTAACGTGCTGAAGTTAACTGATGACTGCAGAGCATTTTGGAGACTCAGAGCTAGTGTGCATATCTACTAAACCTGTCCAAAACTTTAATCTTCAGTTTGTGATTTAATATAGTTTTGTTGGTTTGACTCAGTAGTGCACTTGGTGCCCTCTAACATACATTTTTTTGTCTTTGATTTCTAGTATAAATATCTTATTAGTCTTTGTTTTCTTGGTTTATAATTGAGGCAGAGCTGTTTGCATGTTAAGTAGAGAAATTGTATGCCTGACATTAAGTCTTCTGTGGGTTGGAACAGAACTATAATAGCAGAGGATTGCCTGCAGCAGCATTGTTTTTGCTGGCAGTTGCTCTAGCATAATGGTGGCTTGGTGACCTTGTACCTTAAATTTCTTTTCAGTTTAAACACACCATGGTTCTAATTGAGTTTTCTAGTGTAGAAAGAGATGGAAACTAGCAATCTGATTTTCATAGAGTATGGTGAGACAAAACACAGAAATGCAAGTTCTGCCCTGGAAGCTAATGCAAATGGGTGTTGTCCAACTACATGAAATGCATCAGTTTACAAGTTCATCTTAATTATGGTTTATCCTCTTTGCTTTTTTCTTCAGTGGCTGTGAGAACTTGTTCTGAGTACTTGAAATAATAATCTGAACACCAATTTGTCTTGCAGTCCTAAGTCACTGTAGTGGCTTAACACCTTTGGACCTCGCACCAACCCAGGCGAGGACTAATCCGTGTTTTCGGTTAATGATCTTTGGCCTGTTGCTGTTCATCATAACATATTGCCTCTCTGAGCATCCTAAAAAGTCTAAAGAATTACTAGTGTCTACAATTTTCTGGTGATGGCACTGTGACTGATTTCATTGTATGATACTTCTGGAGCTAGTACTCTTAAATCTTGCCGTTTTTAAACATAGCGAAGTGGAAAATGTAAAACTGATCTAGCATAGTTGTCTACTGCAAATTATTTCTTGTACGAGTCCTACAAGTGTATTGCTGCTTGTTGCAGAGAGGTATAATGAAATGTAACTCTGCATACTGTGGTTTGACTCTGTGACCTCTTTAAGAAATTTATGCCTCTAGAGTTTTGTACATGGAGTTTGGATTCTGCTTGTCTTCATGACTAGAAATTTAAATTTCTCCTAATGCATGTATACTGACTCTACTGAGAGTAGTAAATAAAACCACATAGATGAGCGATTTCAGTAAAGCTAACAAGCTAATAATTAATATATTGAGGGAAATGTAACTTGGAAATCTGTATCATAAAGTCTCCTTAACTGATGAATACTTCCATTCATCGAGAACTACCATTTTAATGGGTCTCAGCAGGAAATCCATTGTGATGTATGCCTCAACACAGAACTGGAGTTGTGATTTGCTTGAAAGCCAAGTGGGCGTTCAGACTTGTAAGAAAAGAGGTTTAGGGAAATTTTACAGGTCAATTTTGACAGTCCTGTGCAGTCAGAGTTGGGGGTTTTTTTGCTGTTGGGCAGCTTCCTGTTTAAAATTTAAGACTTAAAGCATGCTCTTGTAATAGTTTACTTCCCTTTTTATTGTTTGTAGTGATGAGAGTACATTCACCTGTGTTTTTCTTTTCAGCTTCACTTCACCAGCTCACTTGAATTCAGGCTCTTTTAATCTATGTTGGAGGTGCAGTAGGTTTGAGTTTGGTTAAAGTTGGTTGCAGCCAGCAACCAACCCATCTAGTTTCAGTGACAGAGTGGTTTTAAATATACAAGAAAAAAAAAAGGAAACCTACAGCCAAATTTCAATGAAAAAAATAATTTCATTTGCTTCTTTTTCTCCAAATGTGACTGACTTAAAACAACTGTAGTATTAGTTTGTAGGTAAATTGTTAGTGAGTAAACTCTTTTTGACAGGGACTGTTAACCTGTAGGTCTGCTTGCCATTTAGTGCAAGAGATTCTAGTCTTTCTGGGTCAGAATTGATAAAATCAATTATTTTGAAACACCTGAGTACAAATTAGTTTTCATTGATAGGGTTTCTTTTTCTTATATTGATAGCCCATCTTAGGATATCGACATATTCAAATGTCAAATATGATGTTTAAGAACTTCACAACAAATATTGAATGTAAATCTGAAGACAAACCAGTGAACAGTGAATCAGAAAGTTCCTGGCTAAGCACTTGGAACTAGTTGGTTGATGAGGTAAATTGATTTTTAACAGGTTTGGGTTTTTTTAAATGTAGATGAAGAAAAATATTCTCTGGCTTCTGTTTTGTCTATGTCAGTCATAGTTTAAATGTAGAGAAAGATACTGACATTTTTCTTTGGGGGTTTTTTGGGTGGTTGTGATCACGGGTAGCTGTGTGTTTAACAGCTAATGAAACAGCTCAGAAGGTATTCAGAAACAGCCAATTTAATTAATAAATTTTTCATGGCAGGTAACTATCTAGAAAACAATTTTAATTACTTTTTGCTTGTAAATGCATCTGAAGTAGTCAAGAAATATTTTGGGGTTTTGTATTAGTGGAATCTCTTTTTTTTTTAGCAGAATACCAGTTAGTATGTTTTATTCTTCATAGTTGTGGTTCAGATGTCTTTTTTCCCTGTTGTTCAGAGATAGTGATGGGTTTTATCTCTTTCTGATGTCAAATAAAATGTATTCAGACTTTACAGATTTGTTTAAATAAATGGGGGTATGGATGCATGTTATAGTAGACTATGTAAAATAATTAAATAATTGGATACTTGAAACTGCTGTATTTCAAATGGATCTGTCTGCTTACTGACAAAGGGAATTTTCTTTCTTAGAGGAGTATGAATACCAAGTAGGATTTCTCTATAGGCAGAAAGACTCTTTAAACTGTGACTTAAGATTTGTGACTTAAACCAGGTCACTTAGCTTTTATTGCTTGGGTTATATTGCAGTATGAATCTTTACAGCAGATACTTAAGTCTTTGACATTTCATTACGCAGTAAATTATTGTAAATTGGTTTAATGGCCCTTCCCAAGTTTAATGCTGTATATGATGAGAAAAGTAAAATGAGAACACACAAATGTGATGAGAAAGATGTATTAGTCATAATTTTTCTGCAAAAAAAGGATTGCCAGTTTCAGACAAACTGCTGTAACTTCTAAAAATTATCTACGTATTGTCCGCATAGCACTGGCATATATGTGTGCATGATCAGTTTATCTTCGTCCTCCACCCAGTGGGAGGTAATCTTTTATGTGACAAATCTTAATTTTTTTTTCCTAATGGGCAGAACTATATAGGTAGATTTTAGTTCTTTAATATTAAAAAAGCTTGATGTAGATTTAACTGGTAAATATCAGCCTGTTGTGTGGTTCAGCTCTTGCTAACGTAGATAAGGGGAAGAATATCAGAGAATCACAGGATGATTTGGGTTGGAAGGGACCTTAGAGATCATCATGTTCCACCCCCCTGCCATGGGCAGGGACACCTTCCCCTAGACCAAGTTGCTCAAAGCCCATCCAGCCTGGCCTTGAACACTTCCAGGGATGGGGCATCCACAGCTTCTCTGGGCAACCTGTTCTAGTGCCTCTCCACCACAGCACTGTAGTGTATATGGCTGTGAACAAAGTTGTGAACTGTGGTGGAAACACATGAAACAGTTTTATTATTCCATGGTCAGCACTTCCTGATATTGTTTTTTATCCTATTAGGCCAGAAAGCAAAACTTTGTTGGAAACTTTCACATTTTATTTGCTTCCTCATATTGGAACCATGGAATGTCATAGTACGTCAGTCTCCTGTCAAACGGAGATAATTTTCTTCTTTTTTCCAAAGAAGTCTTTTTTTGTAATGCTAGAATAGAGAAAATTTTATAAGCCATATAGCCATGATTATAACAGCTCAGACTACGTTCCTACTTCAGGTGCCCTTCTTATCACTCATTTGGCATTAAAAGATGAGTCCTTTATTCTCCTCTAACACAGAATCAGTGCTTCAGCAGATCCAGACAGGAGGGCACGGTTGGGTGACTACTAATGCTGTTCCTTTCTAAAGAGTGATATATTTGACATTTAGGGAAGAAAGCACAGGTCAGGAAAGCAACAAGCTAACCAGAGGACAAGCAGGAGGCTGAAGTGTACAGACCAGACAAGTGTTCCTCACGCACTCTGCTGCACCCGGAGCTTTCTCTGGAGCATCGGTTATGATGGAGAGCTAAGCAAGGAGTCATGGAGCTGTGCAAGACCTTGAATGCAATAGGGAAATGTCGCAATCGGAATGTTTCGAAGTTTTTCAGACTATCTTCAAAGTGATATTTATGCTCTATAAATAAAAAGATAAAATAAAAAATCAATAAATATTTTCAACCTGGCCTCCTTGAACTTAAAGGCTATGTAAGTTTTTCTTCAGTGTAGGAGTTCTTGTTCTTGTGTCCAGAAAGAGTCACTCTTCTCCAGCCCTTCACCTCCAAGATCATGGTCATAAACAGAGAGGTAGGTCTTCTTAATGAACCCTTATGTACAGCCAGAAGAGTTGAGAATCAAATTTGGACCCTGTAAAGGTGGTAGACTTCTCTGTGCCAGGATTTTTGCCTGCCATCCCCATAGCTGCTGTTCACAGTGGAGCAGAGCTATTTGAAACAAAAATGAAAACGTGAGCTATAGCAGAAGGCTGTTTGCACACAGTCCTAGTTTGGCACAGTGGGTTGAGCCATAAATGTTTAGAGAACCTTCTGCTGCAATGTAAAAGTAAAATTTTTAAAAATTATTTAGCAGACATGTTTGCACTGTTCTTGGTTCTTTCCAGTCTGGGTAGGAAAAAGATTAGTAGTATTGATGCTGTGATCAGAGCCATTTGTTGGTTAATGTAAGCAAGAGTAATTGTTCCTGCGAGATGACTTTATCTTAGCCAAATACATGCTACATATTTGTATCTAAAAGGGTGAACCAGAACCATATTTTTCTTCTCTGTGTTTAGGTGTAGTTGTTTTATTCCTTGTTTCCTATTGCAATGAAACCTGGCATTGACAAAGATGACAGGGAGTGCTAACTGCTATGGAAGTATGTAGAGCTACCTCACACAACTCCTCAGAGTTCTCGGTAGATACTTTTTTTAGCCTTAAATCAGAATATTAGGAAAGAGATGCAAAGTGACCCTGAGGTAACAAGGACAGGCTGAAACTTTCCAAACTCTTTCTCCCTCTCTCATGCGATGTCCCTAGGGAATTCTGCATGCTTGATCAGAACTTTTGCAGGCCATTATGCCTCCTGAAAACAAGTCTTCCAGCAAAACAGCTTGAACAGCAGGGATGGGCTGCAGTTTTCTGAACTACAGCTGTCTCCTTAAGTGGGATTACTTTGCTGAGTGGTCACGAAGAATGTGTTCTCCCCCTGGAATGTTTTCCTTGTGGGCACACTGTCTCTGTAAGAGGAATTCTCTCCTCTGCTGAGAAGGCATGTACTGTACTCTCACTAATGAGAAACAACAGTTGCAGAAAGTGTATTATGCAGGATTGTAAACTTTGAATATTTATTCAAAGTGAATGGGGTTGGGTGGCAGCCAGCCTAGCTTTGTCATGCTAAAGACTGGACTTGAAATCAACAGAAGGCTACCCTCCCCCTCTCTAAATCAGTGTTTGGTGTGTTTAAACAATGTGCACAGGCTTCACAGAGCTGATTAACTGTATTGGTGCCATCTACAAAGTGGTGTGTCTTGGTGTCTCTCTGAACTCAGAAGGTGCAATTAAAAGAGGGGCAAGCAATACCCTCCCTAGCATTAAGTTAAGGAAGTTAGGCCTTATTTGCCCATGACCTACAGTGGTTAATTACTTTATGGTATGCACTGTGGTTGCCCAAGATTGTTTCTGTGTTTCTGTAGCCTGTGGTGAAGCCTGCACTACCCTGTTTTCCCTCTTTGGTACCCAAAAGTAGCGTGTTCAGGTTGGTATTAGTTTATGTTACATGTACATGTGCTTGTAGTTTCTGTTCTCGCAGTCTTGCCATATTTGAACCCAGTGGAGAGAAAAGGTGACTAGTAAGTGGCATGTAAAGACAGTGTCTTACTTGTACAGGGCTTTGTGGCCTTTGCACTTTGCCATGGGAAGTCCCAGCTGCCAGAGCAAATCTCCTTTGTCAACTGTTACAGTGGAATATATGCATATACCGATGTGCTGCTTGGCAGCTGATGAGGAGAGATGGACACACAGAAGCAGAGAAACATTTACCCCACGTTCATTGTTATGAGGATGTGTGTCAGGTACCTTTAGACCACCTGGAAGATACAGAATTCCCTTCAACTTTTTTTGTCTTACATGTAGTCTGGCCAGTAGGTCACTTTTGTGCAATACAGGTATCATTTATACATGAGATAATTCTTTCTTCTTGATTCTTAGAGCCCCTTGCATACAGAGAGGGCACTTTTGTGCTCTAACTTGAGTTTAATTTACAGTAATAAACAGGGTAGCTGGCAAGTCTGGGCAGCACTACAGTCAAACTGAATATGCAACAATAATTGCCAGCAATCTGCATTCCAGTTGTGAAATAAGTCTTTCAACAATGTATTGTGTGCGTCAGACTGTGACTAGAGAGGAAAGCAGTGAACTCCAGTAAGCCTGATAGCAGTCATTATGAATCCCAAATAAAGCTGAACTAGAAGAAATGCATCTGCATGGCAGCACCACATTGTGAACAGAAAGGGTAAGTGTAGCTCAGTGCCTTCAGCTCTGGGGCTATCTGTGAGGGAGCGTTAATTGCCAAGTCATGTACTTGCCTGATGTTGTATTCTCTAGTGGGAAAACTGAAATTTATGATTCTTGAGTTCAGTCTGAAGCATCAAGCACTGGTGTGTCACAATGTACTGAACTTGAGAAATAAGCAGATATAACTAGTCCATTAGTTCAGCTTCCTGCCAGTTTTTTGCCTTCCCTTTTTCTCCGCCTCCCCCTTGTGATTCATTTATTGCCCTTAGCGATTCAGACTTCAGTTTTTATGTAGGTGTTACTTACAAATTGGAGCAGTTTGGGCTAACGAATGTTTCAGTTTTCTTTCCCATAAACCTACTAGGACATGGAGATGTGAAGTGTCAGTCTAGTATGTTCTAAATAAATCTGAACAATTTCTTAGTGAATACAAGGGAATTATAGCAAGTTTTTTTGGTGGGTTAGGGTTTTTATGTTGTCAGTTTATGCTCACTGTAGGTAGCCTGGCTACTACAGTCTACCTTAGACTACTTTAGTTTTCCAGCTGCTCTTAAATCTGTTGATTTGATGAACTGTATTCAGCTGGCTGGGGAAAACGAAATAGTTGAGTTTGCAAAAATAATGCAAGTATTAGCTGTTCAGATCATACGCTCAGCAAGGATTCCTATCATATGAATGTTAATGACCAAACTGAGTTTGAATCATTAGCAGCTTCTCAAAGTCAGGTTATTTTTTAAATGCTGTGTATTAACAAAGAATTAAATTTCTTCACTAAGTGCAATTTAGTTGTAACTGTAGTGGGGCAGTAAGTGACCAGTAGTGCTGTAATTTTCTAGTGTAAAAATCTTGTCTTGCCTACAGAAATGGTGCACATTCCTTTTGTTCTGTGGAAGGGTCTTTTTTCTTGTATTGCATCGTCAGGTAAGCCAGTTTGGAAAGTGGTGTGAGAGTTATGTCCCTGAAATACTTCTGAAATGTGAAACATGTGAAAAAAAGGGAAATGAGCATGTCGTAGTCTAAAAATGTTTGCCATTTATTGTTCTTTTTTTTTGGTCACCCTGATCTTCAGTGCTAGTAGAAAGGCCACGAGACAAACCATGGGTGGGGAGGGACCATTTTATGTGAAATCACATGAAGTTTATAACAGTGCCTCAATGGTGGATATGAAACAGAAGAAAACTTCTACAATTTCATGAATTTCTCATAATTCATTAACATAGGAGAATAGTGTGTGATTAAAGCTGTCTGTTGCAGTGTAGAAATGCTTCTTTGCTAAGAACGAGCCTGAAGCTGAAAAAGAACAACGTGGAGATCCCTACTTCAGTGGTGTTTCAAGTAACTCAAACTGGAAGTGTTCTCTTGCTTAGCTAGTAGTAGGCATGATGCTTTAACTGTTGCCATTAATACTCTTCTGAATATATTGATTCTATTTCTACTTCAGCTGTTACCTCCAGAGTTTAGCAGAGCCCAGGCTCATCTTATCTGAGCAGTGGCTCCGTCTTAGAACAGTACTGTGGCTGCTGACAGAGTAAACGTTTTTTGAAGGGATGTAATACAAATAGTTCTGGAAAATGAAATTGCAAGCGGGTAATGTTCTGTGCTTCTAGCTGTTGCAAAACACTGGACCTTACAGCAGAGACAGCTTTCCAAGCCAGATAACATGTTTGTTTCCAGGTTTATGTAGGGAGTGTGTGAAGTGCCTTATAACCTAAGCCTTAAGGCTGTGAAATTGCAGAAGACTAAGGCAAATGTGTCCATAGGATTGTATTCCATTGAGGGTTTTGGGTAATTGTGCCTAATTCAAAGGGAATGCATGTAATCTTAAAACCAGTGTTTAACTTATTCCTCTCAAAAGAATCTGCTGGAAAATATGTATGTAAAAAGGCGAGAGGGTTGAATTTTTTTTTTTAAGGTGGGACTACTTATGTCTTGGTCCTGTCCTGTTCATAACTGTAGAGATGGCTTTGCCTCCATCTGTAACTGTATGACATCTCTATGGCAACTATGTAGTTAGTTAAATGGCAAAGAATGTCTTTTGGTTCCTGAAATAGTGGAAAACAAGCAGAGTTTGACCGGCCTCTTCCTCAGGCTGCTACGAACCACAGTAAGGGAACATACTGGGTTAACAGGGAAGTGACTGTAGTATGTCGTTTTTGGAAACAATACTAGGAAGGAGGCATTTAAACTCAAAACAAGGATGGTCTGTCTTCCTTCTGTAATTTTTGGTCGTCTTGCCTGTAGACTGGTGTTGCATCAAAAAGAATATTGTTAACGGTATTCTCATCTGACAGTTGCACAATAGCCATGTAAAGATAAATGTCCTTGCCCTGCATAATTATCTACACCCAAAAAGCAAACTACCAGGCAAACAAATTGCTTCCTAATTTGTTCCTAAAATGGCAATGATTTGCATTCATTGTGAGCTGCTGTAAGGCTGCAAGAGCTTACTGGGCTTGCTTCCTTCCTTAACCACTTAGGGGATTTTTAGAAATGCCCAGTGAAATGCAGCATAAGCTAGGAAGATAAGTTTAGGAGCCTGTGAGATGGAACTTGCTGAATCTGATTCCTCTGGTACTGTTCTTATGGAGAAGACAAATTAATGGTTGGTTTGTGGTATTGCTAGTTTAGATGCCCTGTGGGTTAGAAGTCAGCCTCGAGAATAGCACTAATGTCATGTTATCTTACCATGAGCCTCCAGTGTTTTACTTCTAGTACGTGATGATTCTGTTCTGGAGCATATGAAGACTAATTAAAGATGGTGATAAGAAGACTGCTACTGCCATACAATAGAGTAGTTTTCAAGTCTGTTTCAAGTTTGAGGTGTAGGCTCTCTTTGAATCTCCTCACTACTAATGGGTGGCTTAAAAAACTTAGTGTTTGGTGAGATTTTAGAAGAGCTGTGTTAGGTTATTTATCTTCATAGTGTAAAAGTTGTTTTCAGTCCTGATAATAAAAATGGATAGATGCTCTAGAATGATCCCTTACTAGTTAAAGAATACACTCTTTTTGTATGTGAGATAATTTGGGGTTCTCCTCCTGTGAGGAATTTGACTAGTGTCTCTGTAGTTATCTTCTTTCCTTAGTTCTGTTGTGATCTAGAACTGGCTGGGGATACCTCTTGAAAGATTTCTTGTGGTCTTATATATTTCTTAGCCGAAAAGAATTACTCTGTCGTGGAATGTATCTCCAAGATGTAGTGCAGTGCATTTACTCCAGCAGTAAGGAAGTGAGGAATATGTTTCAGTGCAATGTAGGACACTTCAGATGGCTGGTTACTTAGGATTCCTCAGGAAATGATGAAACTGAATTTAGCTGAAGCATACTGCCTCTGTGTCCTGCCTGATTATAGCCAAAAAAGGCAACTGGTTAGATTCTGGGAGTTGCATAGGCAGGAAACTGTGTAATAGAGGGTAGAGCACAGCTGTTGCCTTGCCAAACCTGATACAGCTCTGGACACAATTGAATATTTATTTCCTTTTTTTTTCTTTTCCCTCTCCTTCCCTCCACTCCGTTTTTTTAACCCTTTGACCACAACCTGCAGATGGTACTCTGCAGTGTCATGAGATCCTAATATCTTCTATTGCATTGTTAGGGTGGTCTCTCTCCTATATACTCGGGTATACAACAGGCTCGCTGTTGTAGGGTGGTCTTGGAGCTCTCCTGACAGCTCAAGTTTTTTATGGCAGCCTCTAGAGTGCTACATCTTGTCTCTGCAACAAATCTTTTCATCGTGTACCCATTAAAATCTAGTTTTTCAGTGAAAATATGAAAAGTCAGGGAGGAGTTGCTCTGAGAATGACCATTGTGGTGATTGAGGTGGAAGTGTCAGGGACCCTGTGGGTAAGGAAAGAGAAGGTAAAGAGTGGGATAGCTGTTTGGCATATCATATAAGGCTTAAGACAGATTTTAAACTCAAGCTAAAGGAAACGATTATTTATAGAGTAATTTTCTCTTTGTTTACTAAAGAATTTTTGACTGTGAATATACAGCTAACCATTCAGTCTCTGACACAAAGTTACATCCCACCTACAGTAATACATTTGTTGAAAGGAATTTCCCTACATGCTTACAAATGGCTGGTGTGGGCATTTGTGCCCATCATTATTAAAGCTGATGTTTTTCTGGCTTCATTCACTGCTTGCTAATGCTGGGACTCAACATCTATTGTTGCTCTCATGCATGTGTTGGGAATTGAGCTGCTTCTGTCCTGCTTTCAATACTTTTTTGTCTGCAGTACCTCCCGTCAAACTTCACATATTTGATTTGCTGGATGGTTTGTAAATATGGGTATGTTCAGTAGAAAAGTTACCGTATAGATCCTGACAACCTTCTATGACATGAGTATTGATATTTTCATTTCCTGTTCTTTAGGAAGTAAAGAGCTCTAGTTTCTATCCAAGTTATGAAAAACATATATTGAGGACACTGGTATCTTTGTGAGGAAGGATCCAAGAAGTTATGTTTATGGGATCTTGTAAAGAGGCTGCTGTTACATGGTTAATGAGCCTTGACGCATGCAGCCCTTTTCTGATTGAAAGGATTCCTGAATGGCACTAATAAAATTGCTGCTTTATAAACTGGAAAATCCCTGGCAGTAGTGTTCTGGTTTTGATGAAACACTGAATCTGGGGTGCCATTTTCCGAGCATGCTGCCTGTCTCCTTCTTGTAGGGGTGGAACTCTCTCCTCTGTCTGACCACAACTTCATAGAAGGATCCCGTTCGAGGATTTTTAGCTGTAAAAGTTCCCGAACACAGTTTTATTCTGTTACTCTCTTGGAGGTTTTTGCTACTGAACATTATGTAGGAAAAAAAGATAGAAACTTGTGGGCTGGGTATTACTACAAAGCTGGTGATGGAAAGTATCTAATATCAGCCTTAACTGGTGTCCTCAAATTATTGTTATCTTTTTAGAAGCAAAGTGCCCCTCATTGTCTAGACTGGTAGTTGGCATTTCTAACAAGTTGTGGTATTTGATTTATAGCTTATCAGAAGAAGAAGATACAAAGTAAAAGTGTTGATTAAACATTTATGTTTATATTTCTGAACTAATATCTCTACCAAGTAGAGCTCTGAAGGGCTAATCTTGCCCTGAATGTTACTGACATAGTGTCTGATGCTATGAGGATTGGCACAAATTGTTTGGTACTTGGCACTTTAATGTGCTTTCTGTTTTCTGCCAAATAATGGCTTCCAAATGCTTAACGGTCAGTGTTGTGTTGTAGGGGTTTTTTTTAAAACTGCTTGCTAGTTTGGTTTTTTTCATCCTCTTGGCAAGCAAAACCTTGACCTTATTGGAAGTTTGTCAACTTTAGCAGTGCTTACTAACATGAAACTAAAAGAGGGGGAAGGCATGCTCTGATGACCAGGGATTCAGAGTACTTAGCATGTGCCTGTCTGCCTCTAGGAATTTGCAAGGCAACTTGAGGCTTTAAAAATATCCTTTTTTTTCCCCCCTTCTCTTCACAGGTCCCCAGTTGTGAACCACAATGGCGCAAAGAGATGCAGATAAGTACCTTTATGTGGACAAAAACATCATTAATAACCCCTTGACTCAGGCTGACTGGGCAGCTAAGAAGCTGGTATGGGTTCCCTCAGAGAAGAATGGGTTTGAGGCAGCTAGCCTGAAGGAAGAAGTAGGAGATGAAGCTATCGTGGAACTGGCAGAGAATGGGAAGAAAGTGAAAGTAAATAAGGATGACATCCAGAAGATGAACCCCCCCAAATTCTCTAAAGTAGAAGATATGGCAGAGCTGACGTGCCTCAATGAAGCTTCTGTGCTTCACAACTTGAAGGAGAGATACTACTCAGGACTGATCTATGTAAGTAATCTTGTCTGTTGGGGTGGGAATTTTTGATTACATACTATGTGAACTTACTGTAGTCACTTTGCTCCCAAATATGTACGTTAACCTTTTGTTGCCCCTATCACAACTCCTGTTGTGATAGACTTAGCTTCTTCCCTTTACTTACAATTTTTTCACTAAACTGTGCCAACCCCCCGCTATTACTATTGAAGCTTTCAAGGAATGCTATGGTAAATTTGCCTTTAATGTTTTAACGTCTTTGTTTGCAGGGGTGTTTTGAATGCTTTTGAACTTTCTTTTAGCAAGGAACAAGAGCAGTTAGGTAGTGGTAAACAGGGAGTCTGATCTGAACTGAACTAAATAATAATAAAAACACAGTTCTAATACACCGAGCATTTGAATAGCGTTTTCCGTGTCTGGAGCTTCAGTGGGGAAGAACACTAATGCCAGGCTTTGTGTTACAAAAATTCTGGATCTCAGATTGTCCTCTCTGAGAAGGAACATGTGTAGCTGCACATGCTTACGGATAGGAAATGTTTCCTTTTCCTTCTGCCCCAAATGGACAAGAGCAGGGATTCCTGCTTCTTACTGCTGTGTAAACGACAAATGTGCCACTTATGGGACCAATGGTCATAGCCAATGAAGCAGGCAGCAACCACTTCACTGAATACCAAGGGCAATAAACAGGGAAAGCTGGGGAAGGAGACTTTGGAACCTTGATCTGGTTCTTCAGTTCCCTTCTGATTTTCCTCTTCCTGTTGCCTATGTTTAACCAGCAGATGTTGGTCCCGATAATCTTTGTTAATACTCTGCAGTCATAGAACGAATTAGTAAACTCACTGGTAATGTAAAATTTGGGTGCAGTGATTGGTTAAAATAGGAATTAGTGTACCTTGGTTTGTTCATTCTCAGACTAGCCTCTGCTTACAGGATTAAAATGGGACTGCCTGAGATGGAATCGTAAGAAATACTGGATGTTCAGTATTTTTAGGCATTATGAAATCTTCTTCACAGTATATTAGAAGATCTGGTAAAATAAATTGTACTAAAGACTAAATTCTGCATGTAAACATGTATATTAACAGAATCCTCAAAGAAATTTTGTTTAGGTTCCCTACCACCACTTCTTGTGCTGCCAAAACTTAAAAGCTGACTCTTCTTGTCATATGGAGAAGACAACATAAGTAAAAACTCTGCAATATCTTCTTGTATGTTTGGGGTGGGCTTTTTTGAATGCTTACTACTTTATCATCCCCTTAGGGTTATAGTCTTTCATGTAGTCATCCTGTGTGGAATCTGTAGCTGTTCTCTTCTACCTTAACAGTGACTGATGGTATCTGAGACACCACATAGCAGGAATTCACTCTAGCTGTACATTTTGGGTAGGAACCTTTGTGGACTGTTGCCTTCCAAGTTGAGGAGTATGAACACAAGTGAGAAACTCATGAGTGACTAGTTCTGTGATCGCTGCTCTTCTGGAGTGGCGTGAAGGCACAGAGATGACTCTTGCAGAAATTATCAAAGAATATCTAAAAGATGCAGAGCTGATAGACATTTAGTCTGACTCCCACCATCTGATGTCAGAATTTGAGAGCTAATGTGGTTGGAGGTTAATGCACGTAATTATTCTTGTGGTTAACAACTCCTCCTATTATTGGTCAAAATCTATTCTCAGAGGGAAGAATCTTGGTATTGAGATGAAATGTGATGTGTAAGATCACATGTAACATTTTTAGAATAGGAAACATTGCTAGTTTATGTAGGTTGTTGAAAATAATTCAGCAGTATTTCAGTCTGTTGCACACCGTGCAATAGGCTGTTTCACATATCTTGCAAGACATCCTCTGAGATTTCTGACATAGTCTGTGATTGTAATAAAGTGAGTTCTTCTAACTCACTTTAACTAACTCACTTCTAACTAAGAAGTGTTAAAAAATCCCCACATCCTTCACCCAAGAAAACCTAGCATAGTAATTCCCTATTACAGAATCTTAGTCTTGCCAAAACTGTGTTTCTGTGCACTTGTGAAATGGACTGATCTCACCTGTCAGCAGTTCTCAGCAAGTCAGGAGATTAATGTGAAGGCTTAAAATACTTTCATTGGAGTGGCTGTTAGCTGATCATTAATCCGCCTGAAGAAAGGGAGTACACACAATGCGTCCCTAGCATAAATGTCTCTGGGAGGATCATAAGCGTAATTTAGTTCTGCTCTTGTCCTTTCTCTCTCATTTGCCATCAGGGCTGCATGTCAGAGTTTTTTTTTAAACTTTATTTTTCTGTCTTTCCATCCTGTAAAAGAAAGGGAGAAATCTTGTCATTGGTGCAGGCAAGGAGTGTCATACAGTTCAAGAACTAAGAGCTTGAGTCTGACACCAATTTGCTGTTTCCATGTGCAGGTTGGTACTGCACTGAGGTGACTTACTAATAGACTGGCTTTCTATTCACCCTTTCTGTTTGGAGTCCTTTATCAGAAGATCATTTTTAGCTTTTATGTTGCTTAGCTGAACTACCCTGTCTGTATTCAGTGTGAAACTCAAAACTCAACTTTACACGTTCCAGTTATTTTATTCAAATTAACAGTTGCTGGAAAATATAGTTTCTACTGCTCTCAGCTTTGTACTTTGTGCTTTAACTCTTCAGAGCTAGTTTAGCAGTTAGAAAAACAAAATTAGTTCCAGTTTGGTCTGTGTGTCACTTGAAATAGTTAGTGAAAGGTAATGCTAGAATTCTGGTTTTAGGTAGCAACGTCTGAGACAAAGAACAGATTTCCAAGCCAGCTATGCTTATAATAGGTGAGCCTTTAAATTGGAACCTTGGATTCAATTCAGGGATTTATGCATGTAAGTTGTTACTTGTACTTCAGTAGGATGAAGATGACTGTTTTTTTCCTGTGGTAGGGCTGGCAGCTTCTGCTCAGTACAGCTCAACTTGCTTCCTATAACACTCTGTCAGTGGGCTTGACCAGCAGTTGTGACATGGTGGTCTCACTCAGTTACCTATCCCAGCCATGATTAGTTGCTTCTCTTTATTAAACAGAAATATCACCTCACACATCTGAGATCACTATACTGCGTGGAAACTTCCCTTAGGTATTTCTCCTGGCAACCAGAACAGTGGAAGAGAGTAGTTGCTTCTTCCTGCATACTTGCTCTATGGCTTCATCACTCTAAGTGAAATGAATGTCTTTTGTTTTCTAAACTGCTGCTCTCATCCATAAGATTGCTTCAGACCTTTGCACTGTACTTACCTGAAAAGCATCAGTTCTGATTTGTCAGCAAACACAGGCGTGAAGGGTCACACAAATACAGACAGGAAAACTTAATGTTCCTTGTGGACTTGTATTGTGTGTACTGTTAATATGCTGCTCTTGCTTTGACTCCTTTCTACCTCTTGGTCCTGCTCAGTCTTCCACT
Source organism: Pachyramphus minor (assembly GCA_013397135.1). Lineage (NCBI taxonomy): Eukaryota > Metazoa > Chordata > Aves > Passeriformes > Tyrannidae > Pachyramphus > Pachyramphus minor. The sequence goes on along the minus strand of VYXB01007240.1, from coordinate 409,492 downwards.
AGTGTAGTCAAAGGTCAGGAAAGCATGACCCAGACTTTCAGATGATATTCCGTACTGTACAAGTACTGTTAGACTTGATGGAGAGCTAAGGCTGAGGCAAAAGGAACTAGCATTGCCAGGTTGGTTCTGTAAATTCCTTAAACTGTTCCCTTCAAGCACTACCTGAAACCTAACTTGACTAGCATGTCTCATGGAAGTTTAGCTTCTGGAACTTTAGAAGTACTATGCCAAAAGGTTTTTAGCCAACTTCCAAAAGGTTTTTAGCCAACTTTCATAGTTTTCCACTTTGGAAAGAGATTTAGTATTTTCTGTAAGCCATTCAAATACTGCTCAAATATTTATAAAAATGAGTAAAAAAAGAGGAAGAAGAAAAAGAGTAGCTCTGGAAACATCCTGATAGTTTATTTTGGGGTATGGAAAAGGAACCTTAAGTATCTATAAAAAATTATGGGTGAAAACTATATCTGAATCTGCTGCATAGAAGAGTGAATTATTACTTAACATTAAGCCAGCATGTAGAAAATGTTGATATAAGACCATAAACTGTGTGGTAGATGCTATTTTCACCCTCCTGATCAGTGCAGTCTAATCTTTACCTTTATCTAGCTAAGCAGCTAAATCTGATTAAGGATTCTCTGTGCTCCTTGTGGAGAACTCTTTACCACTTCGAAGCACTTTTTCTTCATTGGGCAAACAATAGATGTTGACAATAGAAATAAAAAGTGCCAAATGTACTCTCTTCTGGTAGCACTGCAAGTTGCTGTAGAAAGCTGTTCATCTCCAGATGTTTCAAACAGTTGCTTCTAAAGTTGACAGGGAAGTAGGATAGCTCTAAATCCCAGGAGCAAGGCTTGGAATGCTATTCTTAGAATATCTAGGAAATATCTAAGAAGCCTCTGCTTCTCCTGTTCCTCTTGCAAGGAAAAAGTTCGTTGGGCTTTTTCTTTTAGATATTCAGATCTCAGAGTTTTGGTTTTTTCCTTTTTTTTTTTTAAAAGAAACTTAGTATTTTCACTGGAAGTATTTTGACAGTTGTATTCCATTAGAATTGTACAATGTAAACCAGTGGAAACGAATTGAGAAATCGAGGTTTGCTGTGATAGATCAATGAATTAACGATTTGAAATGAATTAGAAGTAAACTTCAGCAAATGTTGCTGACTATACTACACTAATGACCTAATGGTTTGAATTTAATTTGAGTCATACTCATTACATTATAAATCAGGAAAGTGTTCAGGCTGGAAGAGTCTTCAGGAGGGCATTTAATCCAGCTTTCTGTTCAGAACAGGGTAGCACTGAATTTGGCCTAGTCCAGTGGTCTTGAAAACCTTTCAGGAGTACACTGATCTAATTTTAATTTTAGTAACTGTTTTGGCTTGAAGTTTTATTGTGTTGCAGTTGATCAATTACTAGATAAATCTATAATGAACATGAGGCAGAACATAATAAAATGTGTGCTTCTAGGAGCTGAGCACCTACCTTATACGATAAAATGGCACTTGACCTGAATATAGGAACCTTGAAAGGAAGAAAAGCCAGTCCTAGTGGACTGTTAGTTAGCCAGGGAGCAGGCCAGTGATATCAGTGTGACTAATGTGTCAGTTGATGCTCTGTGCATACTTGGAAAAGCTGAGTACTGGTCAAGTTGATATGACTTTAGGTGTTGCTCAGATTCTAGTATTGCTTAGTGGGAAGCATCCCACTGGAAGACATATTTTAAAAGGCGCTGTTCAGTTTGTTTGTTTTTCCAAGTAATATCCTGTTAAAATATGCAACTATACAACATTTAATTCTTGTCTTTATTTGCTGGTATGTTTTCTTTCCAGACCTACTCAGGCCTATTCTGTGTGGTAATCAACCCTTACAAGAACCTGCCCATATACTCAGAAGAAATAGTGGAGATGTACAAAGGCAAAAAGAGACATGAGATGCCCCCTCATATCTATGCCATCACAGACACAGCCTACAGGAGTATGATGCAAGGTAAGTGCTGAGGTAATGACTCCTGTTGAAATCCCAAATCAAGGTTGCAGTCAGAACACTGTAGAAGAACAACAACTCATTGCTACCAAAAGGCATTGTTGCCCCCTCTGTCCTTGCTTACAGACACCTGACACCTACTTGGTACCAGCTTTTGTGTTCTGGTGAATACCTTTCTCCTGCTCTAATGGATTGAAGAACCTTACAAAAAGTCTTGTTAGAGCTGTGTATGACATGAAGAACAAGTTGGTGTGAATGCACAGGGTTCAGAGAAGCAAGGAGAACTGAGGTAGCAAATTTTCCCTCCTGGTGATGAGCTTATGGATCAAGATAGCTATAGGTGGGCAGGTAGATGTATTGATTGATAGAGGCTTTTAACAAAAGCCATCTTAAAATCCGGTTGTACAATCTGGTTGGGTGAAACAAGCTTAATATAGCCTATATTTTTAAGTGTGATGGTCAGTGGTAGTTCTACTGATCAAGAGTTGTTTGGTTACATTCTTATTCTGATAAAAATAAAACTTTCTATCTGGGAATATTAAGTGCATCTGTTGGCTTTTCATTGAACAAAAGACAGAAAGCAGATTGACTTCTTTCACCCCCACCCTCATGTATACAGCTGAGAACTAGAGAACCGTATATATTATCTGCAACCTGTTTGTCACTTGAGAACTTTTAAATATGGAGCTCTGAATGTCCTGTGCGTATCCCTCATTCTGAGAGGTGGACTTGTACAGAGTCAGTGCTTGTGTTTGCATGCTTGAACAGTGTTCAGGTGTGGAGGTATTTTGTGCTTTTCTTCCTGTTTGTAGATGGGTTTTATGAAGAGGCATGCTTTGTTAGATTTAAGGGGTGTAATGGACAGTTTGATTTGTCATGACTTGTGTGAATGTAATTACTCCTTTAATTTTTGATGACTAGAAATGATGAAGGTTTTTGTCTCTCCTAGGTCTTGGCATTAGCTTCACATTTTTCAACAACAGACAGATATAATAAAATCATGCTTTAAAATTCTCATTAGACTCAGTTTTAGAGTTCTGCTTTTCACCTGCCCTCACTACCACTTGCACCTCCAAGCATTGGAGGACTACAATAATATAGGTTCCCAGAGTAGGAAGGGGGCAAGAAAATCTCCATCCACCCACCTGTGTTAGTGGCTTTGAGCAAACTTTGTGTGGAGAAGGCTATGAAAGGTTACTAAAGCATGATGCCATGCAGAGCAGAGCACAGGGCTGAGGTAACGGGATGGATCAGTTAATCTAAAAGCCTGAGGTGGGGAGGGATGAGCATACAGACGCGCTACAGTGGGCTGGTGGCACAGTAGTAATGGTGATTTGTTGAAGATGTGGCAGGTCTTGAAGAAATACTGCTATACTGCTGGTGTGTTACTGTGAAATGTGTGTAGAAGAAAAAAAACTGTGAACCTGGACCTATGTAGGACCTCATTTCCCTCAGGGAAGGGCTGGATCTGCCATGAAGGACAAGAAGAGAAGGTCCACCTGTACTATAAGTGGCAGAATGTTGTCCATAAACATCATCCCTTATTGCTTCCTTCTTTCTCTTGCCCTCTCCTTTTAAGCTCAGTTACTGACTTGCATTTTTCTTAAACAAGCTGTTGACTTAACTGTACCAAAGCTACTGTTCCCTAAAAAGAACTCTTTTCTGTATAGAATCAGAAATGGTTTCTTTGGCATTGTTGTAAGGAGACCAAAGAAGTCCTTTTCCCTTATAGACAACAGTGAAACCATTTGAAACTGCATGTGCATGCATCTTGCCCTTCTTTACCAGGTATATCATTATGTGGCAGAAGATATTCAATTCTGCAATTCTGCAGCAAGGGACAGGTGACTTTCCCTGGTCTAATGGTGGTGCAGAGCTAGTGATTAATCTACATGGGTGTTTTCTTTGCTGTCGAAAAGAGAAGATGTCTCCATCAGACCACTGCTTAAACCATGTCTAAAATTTGGAAACCCCAGACTTGACTTGCTTTATTGTACAAAGCTGAAGAATGATGGCCCTGCCTCTGTGTTCTAAGTATGGGAAAGTTGCTAGGAGGTGTGCTGGAGTATTTACCTTTCCTGGAACAATTCTAGCTGTGTGGTATTCTCAGCACAATTGATAGTCAAGAGGTTTACCCCAGCTCTTCTTTGCCTAGTTTGAGATACCTCGTTGCTGATTTTTTGGAATGCTTGTTGGTTGTGGATATCATTCCCAGTTAGATTTGAACTGGCCTGCTTTGACATTTTTAACTAGGTTTGGAATGATTTTTCTGTGTGGCTTCACATATGCCTATGTGTGCTAGCAAGACCCCTAGAGATTGTTTTAGGATTATTTGCTGCCTTATTTCCTTGTTGCAAAAGGTAACAGTAACATTCCAATGCCTGCTACTGGGGGTGACGGAGAGTAGGTTGTTGCAGTGTCTCTGGTCCTGGCCAGCCTCTAGGGCAGTGGAAAGCAGCATTCCTGTTCCATTTTCTCATTTTGCTCAGCGGTGGGGGAGGCTTGGTGCAGCAGCCAGTGGTATGGCAGGAATCTGTGCAGAGAATAGAAGATGAAAGGGTTGGGTGCTCCACATGAGCCAGAGGCATTTAGGATTAGGCTGCCTTCCCTAGGTTACTTTCAGAGCCCTGAAGACTGGGCATCCTTCATGACCTGAAGAAGGATAGCAAGCTGTTGACTCTGACTTGTGTCAGCACGGGGTATAGTTATCTCTTAAGCTGAGTGGAAAAGCTTTTTGTGTTAACTGCTTTGGACTCTGAATTTTTTTTTTTTTTGGTGGTTTTCAGTCAATTTATGGTATTTGAGTAAGCAGGCCTTTCAAAGGGCCGGTTCATCAGGAAACAAATTGGGAAGGAGAGAGGAAGATGAGAGCTTTTTCAAACCTCTGCTAATCCAGAAACTATTTAACCCTTTTCAGGCATCTGTGCTGATAACACTATGGGTGAGCTTGATCCTCTTTTTGCGTCTGCTGGTTACTCCAGTGACCAAAGTATCATGTGTTTCTTAGGTATTCCAAGAGGTTATATTGCTTTTTTAAATTTTCACCAGAAGTACTTTCTTGAAGCAGTATAATGGAGGAGTGCCTGTTCAAAGTAGATTGTTTTTTGCTGGTTTTGGTTTTTTTTTCTCTGACCCAAGACTGACTCTCAGAAATGAGATGAGAACATTACTTTGCTACATTGTACTTGCAGAGATTGTGCTTCAAGAGCAGAACTCTGAAATAAGTGTTGCATTTTTTCTTTTAGAGAAAACAACAATTTGTCTTAATGTTTCTGTTCCCTGGGTGACCTGGATGCCAGAAACCTCAGGTCTGCTTTCGGAAGAGTTACTCTTCCGATACTGATGATTGAAGCACAGTGCCTGTAAGTGCAGAGGTGTCATGAGCAAATAAATCATTATTTTAAGGCAGCAGATTACACTGAAGAGGTACATTCTTTACCTCATTTCATAGTCTCCAGGGCCTCAATTTAGAAAAACATATTTTAAAGCTGTTAAATAGCACCCGTTTGTCTCTTTGGAACCCATGTAGGGAATTTTCTGTGTCAAATAGTGATGGAAGCTAGAAATGTCATTGGTATCTGGAGCATGGTGTTGGTTTTAATGCCCTGAAAAGTATCTGAAACTTCTGTAATAGATTAGGTCAGTATGGTTATTCTGGTCTACAAAGCTCAACCTTTTCAACGAAGAGATAAGTAGGAGAGGGAATAGGCAGCACATAGCTAATGAACATAGTCCATCTCTTTTCTTACCCAGTTTTCTCCACACGTTTTTGGTGGGCTCCTAACATTTCACCTAACAAACCTCTGAAAATCATTGTGCAGTGATTAAACCCTCCTTGACCTTGATGGATTAGTCTGCAAAGGAGCCTGTGCAGCCATAACCTTGCTGGTGTTCACTTGGGTGTTAGGTAGTCTCTGGGTTTGGTGTTTAAAAGAAAAAATCCTGAAGCACAGTAACCTCATTTTTTGGTGCCTTGTTATACTAAGGGATGAAACACAGTGTGAAGTGTCTTAAGACAAATCGCTTGCCGTTGTAGGTCCTCACATGCACCTAAGAGCAGTTGTGATTTTTCACTACAGACAGTCCTCTGGATCTGCTTCTATAGAATAGAGACCTTCAGCAGTTTTATTTCTAATTCTTAAATGTTTACATATATGTTTAAGTTTCCAAGCTAGCAGAACACTTCTGTTTTAACTTCCTTGCTGCCAAGTAATTTCTCAGGTTGCTTCTTAGCAGTGGTCTGCTGTGCTGCTCTGCATAATGCACTGTCCCAAAGTGCATCTTTCTTTTCCTTTCAAGATTCTGTGAGTGCTCATCAGTTCAGACCTGCAGAGATTACATAGAGGCACAGATATCTCTTTCAAGTTGCATGTAAAGGTCTAGTTCTGTTTCCACTAAACCCAAAAGAATATGGGCTGTGGGTTTCACTAGTTTGTTTCCAAAATTTGTCCAGATTTCTGATGCAAAGGGCAACATTAAATTTGGATACTAATTGTGGAGAATATTCATTTTGATGGTGTCTGGATACAAATAGCAAGAAAATATGTACGTAGTTTCTCATTTTCTTAAGAAATGTTTTACGTGCTTTGAATTACTTGAGATTTCTAAATAAAGCTCTCAAAATCTGTCTCGAAATGTGGTTTTCAATAGAAGAAGGAGCTAAAAATGAATCCATTGCCCACTTGTTTTTTAGTAGCTACCACACCCTTTTCAGTTCATTCCTGCAAACCAGAGCAGGAGCTCCCTGGCAGTCATTTATGTAATGGTTCAGCCCCTGCTGTCAGTCTCCCTGCAGTTCACTGTTTCAGTATCATGAGCTGCTTGAGCTTTTGCAGGCTGTATACCAGTTTTTCTTTTCTGTCAGAACTTCATAAACATTTGTGTAACCTAAAATTACAGCCTAACTTGTTTTCTGCCATCTCCAGATTCAGTTGAGGAGTGCTAGAGAAAGGGATATGGGCTCTAGTCCAAAAATGTCTTGGGGGAATAAATATTTGCATTTGACCCAGTAGGATATATTTCATTTTTCAAATGAAACTTATTTTTCTCCTTGCGGCTGTCCTCAAACTTCAGCTAATGCAGAGCTGAATCTTGGCACTGCAGAGTTCCTGCAAGCTCAAGTGGGTTTTTGTCTCTCTTTTTTTTTTAACCATCTTTTTTTAACATCTTTTCTGTTGTTGAGAGCTATCTTGAATATGCTGTGTTTGTCCTTCATTTGATTTTTTTTTTCTTTTTGTACTTGATGATAATTTATTAGCATTTTGAAAGTTCTCTATAATGCATTCCTTAAATGATAATGCAAAAATAGGCTCTCGGGCTCTGTTCTTGTGTTCCCCTGGAGTGTTTTTCATCTTGCTCAAACCAGCATATAGGTTAAAGCACCACAGTGAACATATTTAATTAGATCTGATGCCAGTGGGGTTGTTCTGTGTAGCACAGTGTATCTGTGAAGGAGCCTGGGGCTCCTTCTGTGTCAAGAGCCCCGGGGAGAGGACATGGGTTGTAAAATTATGTTGATGTTGGAAGGGAAATTAGAGGAGGCAATAAGGAGCTGAAAATACTGCATGATTGAATCACTTAGACGCGTTTAAGAGTAATTCTTCCTTTAGGTCAACTCTTTAAGTTGGTCAGCCAGCCAGTTGGCTAAATTGGGCTGCAGGCATTCCCCGGGATGCTGGGGGAGCAGTGTAGTAACGGGAACTAGGAGGGCCAGGCTGCTCCATGCTGCCAGATGCTCCGTGGTTAGGAGGTGGGTGGTACCATCGAGCTATGGTTAAGCTTTTAGCCTTAATGAGTCAGCTATAGGCAGGGGACTGCAAGCCAAGCCTTCGCCTTTCAGCTCCACTTCCTCTTAGCTGGAGAGATGATGTCACCATTGTGTGAATGCTATATTACTTCTCCTTTTATGGAGATGAACAGGCCTGAAACAGGAGTCACTGATGCAGAGGAAGTGGGTGATAAAGGCCTGGTAGGATGTTCTGTAACTGAGATGGGGAGCTTAAATTGCATATTCTCTTCTAGCCTCCCAATCTTTTCCTTCTCCCATCCCAAACCATTAAAAAAAAAAGTCAGGAGTTTGGAGCTGCATTTATCAATTATGCCAATTTGTTCGACCAGAGCAGTTCAGCATTCATTCAGACTTGTTGTTTTGCACTAGAATATTTGGTTGAGGACTTTCTTTGTACAAGAAGTTCCTCTTGTGAAAACAAATTTTGGATAAATTAAGTTTTTAGTATATGCTGAAGCAGTCAGCTGTCTAAAATGCAGTCTTTTATTTTTGGGCTAAAGAAAGTCAAGAATGAGTTAGATATTATGGGGTTTTTTACATAGTTAAATTAATCTACTGATCTTATTATACAATACTGCTGTGTATTTTAAATTTAAAGGATGTTTTACTTCCTGAATTTCTGGATGCTTCAGGCTGCTGCATCTTATGATCACTTGAATACTATGATGATGAGAGCTAAAGAAGAGCCTAGATAAAAAGCTTTCCTTGTCAGCTGGTTTGAAATACAGAACTGTTGCTATAATTAACTAATGAGTTGTTATTCTGGATTATTTTTAATAAGTAACTCTGTTTAGGATTGAAAAGCAGATGCAGATTTCTTTTAATCAGGCATTTCTTCAAGCAACTGAGTTTATTGTACCCAGCACATTCTCTTTTGCTGAGTAGGTTGCTTGCACAACTGACAGTGAAGTACAGGCAAGTGCTGAATGAAGTTGTGCAGAACGCCCATGTTGCATGATTGGGGGTTTTCTAAAAAAAATGCAGTGGAGGTGGCCTCTTGCTTGGACAACTGAATTCTGATTTGTGATGGCTCACGTCAGTATGGTATGGAGAATGAATACTGGCATTTCAAACAATTCTTAACTGAAATTGTATCTGAGAGTTATGCTTTGTATGCATTAGCTCTTTGGCCCTTTGGTCGGCTCCAGTTTCCTGTTGCTCAACACATTATTTGAGTTGTCTGTCTGTACACAATTAGAAGAATTCCAGCTATCCCAATGACTGCTGCTTTGCAGTCCTGGGAAAGAATTTCCCCCGGATTGCAAACAGGAATGTTGCCTTTTATGGCAGTGTCTGCACGCTCCCGGTGACTTGCCTGCACTCGCAGGTAGGTTCCTGCTGACTTAAAGCAGAGGTGACTAAGGCAGCTGCAGTGGGCCACCAGGAAAGTATGTTGGGGGAGGAAAACTGCGCCAAGAGGATTTTGAACACTGTCTGTGACTTTTCCTGCCTGAGCACCTTTCAACACCTTGCTCTGTGTAAAGGCAGGGAAAAATCCTGTGCTTGCCCCTTTGAGACTTCCTAGGGTCACTTCAAGGTGCTGTTGTTACCTTGCCTCATGGAAGAGGCTTGAAAGAACTTCTCAACTAAGAGTGACAAACCTTGGCATGATCAAGAAGTGTTCAGTGCCAAAGAGCTTCTCGGTATTATTTTCTGTTGGGCAGTCAGTTTATCTGTCTGCCTACCAGTACTCTTTTGCTGGATCATCTGGAGGAGGGGGAATGGGAAGGCATGTGCTATTGAAGTGCTTGGGGCTCCACTGCCTGTTTGAGAAGCTCCAGCTCATATTCCAGCATCAGAGCTGGCTACCAGGAATAAGGAGCACCTTCCTCAGATTCATCGTTTTAAAGGTTTTTTTTTTTTTTCTTTCTTTCAAATCGACTTTTTAGAAGAGCCTCTGAATGCAAGTATATTTTCTCAGGCAGGTGGACTGCTTGTTTATAGTCAAGCTTTCGAAAAGTCAGATGTTATTCAGAGGCACGGTCTTGTCCTTTCACATAGCTGCTTTGCAATGGAGAATTGTACCCAGGTGTCACACTACCCAAGAATACATTTCCTTAGGCAATCCGTAAATGAGTCATTAGTTATTCCCCTGATCCACCCTCAAAGTGCCCAGTCATGCAGAGGTCTGGCATGTACCTTCTGAGCCCTTGACCCACTGGGAACCTTGAATGCGTGGGGCCTTTGAAGATGGCTAACATTTACTCTTGGCCTGTCCCTCAGCAAAAGGGGTGCATGTCTCAAAGGCAGCTACTTAAATTCAGCACTTGAAAAAAATGAATATGCAATGCAAGTGAAGCAGCAGCATCTAGCTTTGAAGGCTTAAGAATTTGCCAGGCCAAAACCATTTGAGTAGCGATTTTCTTCTGTTTGCTTTCTTCCAGACTTGGGGCTGATCAGCTCTTTCTGAGAACAGTAGAAGGGTAATGACAGGTAACATTCTGAAAATTAGCAGGAAAAAACCAGATTATTTTTCTCTCATTTTTTTGTGCTTATCTGCATACAATCAGTTTCCAGTAAAGAAGCTTAAGAGCAGGAGTTGTGTATCTGTAGCACATGAACCTAATGCTTTCATTATTGGTTTCAGAATAATTTAAGAAAAGATGGACTTGCAGATTTGGCAGGTTTACCAGCTTCCCTTATTCCATGAAAATATGTCTTCTCTTTATAAACTGAGTTTATAGAAGATTTTTCTTGATGAATATGGCATTCTTGATGTTAAAACTGAAATGCTAAATTCACTTGCAGCAGCACTATTTAAGGATATAGAAAGTGGTTTCAGGTACTTGAAATCTATCAGACTAGAAAGCTGTCCCTAATTACAGCTCAGTCTCTTTATCTTGCACAGAACATCTTGAATGGTGACTTAATTATATCGTCTAAGTACTCTGTGGTGGGAAGAATACTGAGTGCACTTGGTTTCTCTAAGCTATGGGAAAAAGAATTAGAAAGAGCCAGTGGCTAAAATGTGGAGACAGTCACAAACATAAACATACTGATGAAGGTTACCAATTGCTGAAATAATTTATTAGAGCATTTTAAATATAATAATTTATTTATTATTTTAGATAATAATTTATTAGAACATAATTTATTATTAGTGAATTATATACTTATGGTCTTTGAGGCTTGCTTTCTCTCTCTTCAGAGATTAGACCTCAGCCCAGTGCAAAATTGGGACTTGGTGGAAAAAGAGAAGTGTAGATAGCTGAATGAAATCTAACTGCTGCTGTGTTACTGAGCTTCTCAAACTGACAGTCCTCTGGTCTTGATTTAAAAACAGACAAAACCCTAAAATGAAATAAAACAAAAAAGGCCACAGCTTAGTGGGGATTTTGAGTTTGGTGTCACAGTGTGTTCTGTGAGTGCCCCAACAGTTCTTGCAGACTGTCAGTGAATGACTTGCTGTGCCTGTTTGTTCCATGTTTGAACAGGTCTTGCTGCCCTTGTGATCACTACAAGCCACTAAGGCTGTTCTGGTATAGGTACAGACACTCTCCAGTCTGCCCAGTGCTCCCAGCTCGTTCCTGGTGGTGTGGAGAAGGAATGGAATGCAACCAGCCCAGGGCCAGGCAGGCACAGGGTAGAGGGGTAAATGAAACGTGAAACAAGGCAGAATCAGGGGAGTGTGTTCACGAAGAAGTGGTGCAGGAGCTGTGGAATGAAGGCATGGTGGAAGGACTAGACAGGAGTGTGCATAAGGGAGTGGAATCATAGGTGGAAGCTGAAAGGAGATTTAAAAGATGTGGGAGAAGATAGTGGTGAATAGGCTATGTGAGTTAAGTTCTGTAACTGGAAAGATATCACCCACAGCTGGGAATTGAACCCAGGCATTAGTATGTGTGGTGGTATGTAAACATGAAAAAGAAAAGGTTTCTATTGTTAGCAGCTGCTGTGTTAATACAATAGGGATTGGTGCCACAATCAATCAGCTGTATAGGATGTAGGCTGCTGCTCCGTGTCACAGTTTTTGAGTCCATTCTGTACAAAATAAGTAACAGATATTTCTCACTGGACTTACAGTGTTTGTTTTGGAGTGAAAGCTTCTGTTGGATGTGAGTCTTTGGCACTTTAGGATTTGTAACAGGTGCTTCCCTTCTCCCCCTTCCATTTCACTGCTCTGCTTCTTTAAGTCAGTATGGGCCTGGTATAATAGGGGCGGGGGGGCTGAAGAACAGGTAGATGCATATCAAACTAAAGCTTTGTGATAAAGAGACATTCAGTGGGAGACTTCTGTATTGTTTGTAGAAAAATTGTAATGCAAATAGTCTTCTTTCTGGATGAAGAAGACTGAATTGCTATGGTGCCATTATCCTTTGGCATATGGTAGGAGATTGGGGTCTTCTGCTAGAGAGGAGGTTACCTGCCCATGTTTCTAAAGATACTTGTCGGTGTTTACTAGGTCCTGGTTTTGTCTTTGGTATTGATTTTCTTCTGTCAGAGAAATTCAGTTTTAGAGTCCTAGTCTGACTACTTTTTTATATTTTATTCTAGATCGAGAGGATCAGTCCATCCTTTGCACGTGAGTATTTAAAGTTGCTTGTCTGCATGTCAAAGCTTGTGGTTTTATATTCTTGGTTGAAGGACTCTTTAAATTTTAAGTGCTGGTAATAGTCTTACAAAATCAGGTAATAATCGAGAGTCAAGGAAGGTCCCGCTACAGTTCCTCCAATGCAGAATTCTTTCTGCAAAATAATATTTCTAAGAAGTGGAAGAATGGTGGTTTTGAAACAGCCCCTGTGCTCAAACTACTGAAGTAATACAGCTTTGTCAATGGAAAAGGCTTTGAGTGGTCCTTCAGAATTGACACAGCTGTAATGTTTAAGTTCATTCATCAGCTGAGGCTGATTGAGTAACAGATACTCTTGATACAGCAGTTTTTCTTCTAGATACAGTAAAATTGATTGGCCCTCAGTCCTGCTTACATGTGGAACCTGCACCCAGCTGCACACTGGCTGAGGGTACAACTGCAGTCCACCTTTTTCTCCCTCTTTTTGAGGGAGGTGCTGCAATGGCCAGAACGCAGTTAAAGATGTCTGTAGCCCTTTTGGGGTTAGAAGTATAAATATGTACCCTACCTCTTGTTTGTGAATGAACAGCATATTTTCTTTACAGGGGTGAATCAGGAGCTGGTAAAACAGAGAACACCAAGAAGGTCATTCAGTATCTGGCTCATGTTGCTTCCTCACACAAGTCTAAAAAAGACCAGGTAAGACCTGGGTTTACTGACACTTTATTGCTGCTCTGACTTTGGACAGCAAGTATGTGTTGGCTGATGTTGGTAAAAGCCATATTGCTCTGTAGCAGCTTAGGTATTAACATCTATCAGGGGATTGAGGAGGACAGCGAACTACGAAACAATAAAAGTTTGTCAAAAATGGCAAGCTGGGGAACACTGTACAAAGTCATAACTCCTTTAATTCAGTGGAGCTACAGTGGGGGTAAGCTCATCCACAGCCTCTTGGATTCATGGGCAAGTGCATTGGCAAGAGCTGCTATAAGTGAAGCATCACCTGTACTGATCTTTTCACATGGATGTATTGCTTATAACCAGTCTAGGCAGTTTAAAACTGATCTGTCTGTGGAGGACGTGTCTCCTTTTTTCTGTATCATTATAGATTAGGTCTGGCTGTTATACTGTCTCAAAACTGGACAATACAGTGATAGGCTAGTGGACATCAGCTGAAAACTTGGAAATTTTAGGAAAACATTAAAAGGGGGGAAAACAGTGAAGTGTTTGCAGCACATAAAAGGAGGGTGGTGATGATGGTGGGAGGACTTTAAAGATGTCTCACTTATATTTTTTTCCCCTCCCTCTCCCCCGATGGACTATTGCCGAATTCTTCAGTTGTATCCTCGTAGGTGAGCTGCACGTTTACTGCACGTTCTGCACCAGGAATGCGTTTTCTGTCCCATTGTGTGATTTTTTTGAGCAGCTTTTCACTCCACACCAATATCACTTTCTGCAGCTAAAACAAATCCATAGACAACTCACAATTTTTATTTTTTTTTTGTGTGGTGCACAGTAATTTTTTTGTAAGGATGTTCAATTGGAGACTGTAGTGATATCAAGAATACTTGTGTGCTCAATACTAGTTTGCATTTAAAGTTTTTCTTGCAGGGTTTTCTGAGATATACCATTTGAGAAGTATCCCTCCAGGACAATAGGACTGGACAAGGCTTTCCTAGAATCTGAAGCATATGGGGGGGTGGGGTGTGTGTTCCTAGTAAGGTTAATGTAGTTGAAGTATTCAGCTTTCTATTCCTTGCAGTGAGTTGTGGCTGTGGGTTGCAAAGAAAGGTCACAGGGAAGGCTGCTTTGCAGACAGGGCTTGTTAGCCAGAGCTGAACACATTGGAAATGTTCACTGGTGAGCTGTGTAATGAAAGCCAGGTGCCAAGTGTGTCCACTGTATCTCTACATAATAGTTTTCCCATAGTAGCTTAATGTGTTGGCATGTCTTGTGTGTGCAGACTATATAAATAAGAAGGCATCTCTGCGCGCAGGCACACTGTGTGTGCGTACGCACATAGTAGTAAGTAACTTCTGGAATCCAACCAAAAAATAATGTTCCATGTGCCAAACTTTCAGACATATGAAGGCTTTTTCCATGGTCTGTCAGTAGCTGTATTTAGAAACATTCTCCTTTTTTCTTTTTCTTTTTTTTTCAAGAGTGGAAAATAGAATCATGGGGTTGAGTTAAGTATTCTTCCACTGCCTGTCCTTGAGCAAAATTTGAACCACCAAAGCAGGACAGGCAATCTGCTTAGGACAATAAAACTGTCCTAAGTTGGACTGGTTGGTGATTTGCCCAAGTTTTTAAGTTTTGATTTTTTCCAAAAAGTCCTGCAACTCCCATTTTGTTCCAGGTTTGTAACTAAACTGGCCTTAGCAGAGGGGATTTAGAGCTGTAGTCTCTGAATGTTAATCAGTAGAGCGCTCTCTGCAACAACTCTTCACAAAGCAAACTTGGAACCAGAGTATAAGAGTACATGAAGTTGAATATGTTAATTTTTTTTATGATCTTAGGTATACTGGTCATGGTAGATTCTTTGTCTTTAATTAGGATATGATAGTGTTGAACCTTTATGCTGCAAGACTAGGCATGAAACATAAACAATGCTATTATAGGAAGTAGTGGTGCTTTATTTACCATAAAGGTTTCTTGACTGTCACCTATAGAAGTTTGGGATGTAAACCCCTGTTTGTCCAAGTATCAGAATAAAATCAGATTTATAAAGCATATTCTTCAAATCTAGCTCACTCATTTTGGAGGTAGTGATGCATTCCACCCTTCTTTTCCAGTGCATTAGTATATTCAGCTAAATAGCTTCTACCTGCATGGTGTGACTACTAAGCACATTAAGGCTCCTTTGGGGGTGTACTAAATCTATTTAAATATTTGTAACAAAGGTTAAGTTACTGATGACCTTTCTCCCTTCGCTGTCCAACCACTGTTGTTGAGATTCAGTTATTTGATAATCTCTCCCATGACTGCAGAGAAGAATACAAAAGCAAATCCCTAGAGTGTAAAAAAACAAAACAACAAAAAAACTCCAACAAACCAAACAAACAGCCCAAACACCCTCCCTCCTTTTTCTTTTTTCTTTTTTTTTTTTTTTTTAATTGCATGCTGTTAAAGGTAGCTGTGATTTCTGGATGCCTTTCTCTGTACTTTCTGAAGAATAAATGGCTGGCAAAACTTCTACCTTGCAGACAAAATTTTCCAGAAAGTGTATGAGATGCAGAAAATTCAGAGTACAAGGTAGATGTCAAGGATTTTAGTTGCTTTAAATTGGTGTTGCAACTTCAGAGCAGTAGAAACAGAGCATACTGAAGAGTGTTGGGTACTGCCCAGCCACAGGCTAACAGATCCAATGGCTTTTACTGCTTCTGTTTTCATGAGGAATATAGTACATTCTTTGAATGCATGCCGAGTATTAAACAAATTTGTTTCAGGTCAAGGAGCAGCAATTACAGGTGCCAGAAAATTGGCAGCATCTTAATCATAGGAACCTTAGAATTTCTAGAAAGCTTGCGATGTGCTGGTTTTGCTTTGCAGAATTACCCATTGTATAATAATTCCATCAGTGGAAGGTAGCCATCAAAATGCAAGGTAAAAAACCCCAACAAACTCCACACAAAAACCTCTTTTAAATTTAAAACATAATGGAATTGGCTTTTAAACAAAGGCAGTGTGCAGTGAGGAATGGGTATAGTAATTGTAGACACTTAATCTTACATGCCAGTTGCCGTAGCATGCTGAGAATTGCATTTTCCCACTGTATCATGGTGCTATGGCAAGTCAGGAGGGCTCACTGACTTAACCAACTCTCCAGCCTTGTCTTCTTCCCATAGCTTGGTGTTGTTGCAAGCCTGAACTGGCATTCTCTATCCTTGTTGGTGTTAAGGAGACATAATAACCTCTAACCCACAGTCTGTCAACACCTACTTGAGACCAGTGACACTTTTTCCTGAGGTACTAAATAACAGGAGGGACTATAGTATGGATTTCCATAAACTTCTGATCTTTGTGTAGCTAAGTATGACCTTGGTTTTATTTTTAGCCAAATAATTAAAATAGATCCGATATCAAAGCCTGATTTCTCTTCCCTCCTTGTTCCATGGTTGGGTTTAAATGCTATGTTGCTGTCATCTCTCACTTGAATAGTAATAGGTTGCAGTCACAAACAAAGACCTAGGACTTCACTGCAGGATGGGGAAGAGGAATAGGGTGAGGGAAGAGCACTCCAACCTTAATACATGTGCCAGAACACAAGAGGAAATATGAATACCACAGTTTAAAGGACTAAACCGTAGTTTCGAGGTTTTCTCCTCACAATGCCACATGCTGGGTCTGTGCTGATATCCCAGCTCAGGTTCCCTTCCCAGATCTAAGCCCCTGGTTGTAGATACTTGACAGTGAATGAAAGTGTTTGCAGCAACTGCCCCTTCTGTACTTGTGCAGTTCTGTAGGGGCTGAGGGTCTTGTTTGGCTTTGCAAGCATGAAGTGAAGTGATTGTGGAAGTAAAATATAAAGACTTGTAGTTCATTGTACAGTTTCTCATATATCTTCCACTTTTCTTTTTATTGCGTGTATTTTTAGAGACACTGTGTAAGAACTAATCTGTCTTTGAGAACGAATGGGAACGATTTTCCTTTAGAAATAACCTTAAATAGTTTTCCCATAAATTCCAGTTCTCACAAATCAAACTTCATTTCCATCTCTTATGCACAGGCAGTCTTGAGTACTTACTGATAACTGCTAAAAAGAGAAGCATTAATCTAAACTGTAATTTTCTGTCTCCAGAGGCTTTTTAGGTGATCTTGAAATATATAGAACTCCATGCTTTTAGCACAGAGGACAAGTAATTTTACAACAGCCAGGGATACATCTAGAGCTTACAGGGAAAGGTGAATGTGCTGCAGTGGTCTAGTACTTGGCAAGGATAAAGGTTCTGAATTTCTTTTTCTACAATTCCAGCATTTTGTGTTCCTTGAGGGGAGGAGTGCGCGAATATGGCAGCAGAATGCAAGCAATCATGCAGTTTGTGGGATACCACTAATTCTCTTTTTTGTGTGTGTCTCCTTACAAAGGAGGTTTTTCCTTGTTTGTATTTTGGAAGATGTAGACTCTTAAAAAAGGCTAAGCTATTTTACTTTGTGTTTGGTTTTTATAAAACATTAGGCCTTTTCAGGCTAACTATTACTAGCAGCATTCAGAGCTGTCTTTAAGTAGTAAGACAGGATTTTCCTCACTCTTCCAGCCTATATGGCAGTATGCTTCTGGGATGAGGGCCTGGTGTTGGATGGTATGGTGTTTCACTTTAATCCTGGGAAGTCTGTGGGATGTTACAGCCAAGTGGCTTTGAAAGGCTTCTTGTTAACAGAAAGACAGCACTGGGATGTGTTTGTGTTGAGGAAGGGAATAAGGCCATTTTTGTGACTGTTTCTGTTTCATCCAGATAACTAATGAGTCTCCTTTGAAGGTGTAAGTGATCATCTCCTAAGGTTTAATATGGCTTCTCTACAGCAGATGCTACCTAGTGTGAATTGAAACTGCAGTGCTGGTTTGACCCAAGGTTAACGCGGTGAACCGCTACTTACATTATTAATTTTGGATTTTTCTCTAGGGAGAACTGGAGAGACAGTTGCTCCAGGCTAATCCCATCCTGGAGGCCTTTGGAAATGCCAAGACAGTCAAGAATGACAACTCCTCAAGATTTGTGAGTATTTATCTTGTCATGAGTGCTGGTATTCTGTACTTTCCAGAGGGAAGATGTGATCTGCTTTTGGGTGAATTGCTGTCAGGGATAGGATAACTGTGTGTGAGTAACTTCCTTCAAATTAATCTGGGAAGTCAATTTCATTCAGTGAATTATCCAGAATAGATTGAGTAGGTTTCTAGAATGAAGAAACCAGAGCCTGTGCCAGGATCACTTATGCTGATTTTTATTGTAAGTAATTAGTCAGTTGTATCCTGGAGAGCAAATACTGTTCTTGATTTTGCTTGCTTTTGGACAGCAATGGGCAGCATCTGGGAGGGCAGATGGGGGAGCTGTAGCTAACTGAAAATGGTTGAAGCTAACACTGAAGGAGGTGAAACTGTCTAAATAATACAACATGTGAAACTGAAGGGACCCTGGTTGTAGAAAATCTCCGTTGAAACATAGTGGTTTTGAATTGTAGACTGCCTGAATGTCAGAGATGTCTGGAAGTGTTTGGTGTCTTGTTTGTTAAATCACTGTTGTGATCAGCAGGCATTGCCTATTGGCTGACCTTATGTTTTGCCTAAAACTTGCCTGACCTGTTCTGGGTTTCCTTTCCTGGATGAAAAAGAGGAGGTTTACCTTTTTTGTTTATTGCTGTTACCAGATAGAATGAATGCTAATTTTAATGCTATTATTTTCCTCTTAGGGCAAATTCATCAGAATCAACTTTGATGTCAATGGCTACATTGTTGGAGCCAATATTGAGACCTGTATCCTTTCTGTAACCACTTGAAAGAAGTTAAAGGCACTTAGTAATGGCATCTAGCACTCTCTTCACAACTGACTTAATCTGGTTGAGAAAGCAATAGGAAGCACTGTTAAATTTATGGTAGCAAGATCACTGTTGTAGTCTCATGTTTCCTCATATATTCATTTGTGACCTTTGTGATCATGGTGGGATATTTTCTGGATGCGTGAATTCTAATCTTAAGAGACTGAAATGCAAGCATAAACTGCAGTAATGTGAATGGGTTTGGAATAAGTCGTTCTCACTTCTGTCTAAGGCAAGTGGGGATGGATGGCTACTGTTTTTTATCAGTTAAGTCTCTCTTATCATAGTCATTGTTCAGTGGCTGGTAGAACTGAGACCAGAAGCACAGGGGGTTGTTGACTGATAATGCTTGCTAAGTCAATACCCCTGTCAATTGGCATGAGGAAAATGTCAGGCAGTATGAGTTTTTTTCTCCTATGATAGAATAGGAGGTGATTTGTATGTCCTGTCATATGCCTTGACTCTCTGAAGATCTGCTGGAGAAGTCACGTGCAATTCGCCAGGCCAAAGAGGAGAGAACCTTCCACATCTTTTACTACCTGCTCTCTGGGGCAGGGGAGCATTTGAAGAGTAAGTATGGTTGTGTTGCAATGAATGAATCCCGTAATTACAACAAAAGAGGGTTCAAAGCACTTGTAGTCTAGGACCTGTTCCTTCATTGTTCCTTGTCTTTGCCTTTTAGATATGGTCAGCTCTCCTCCACTTCTTTCATGCGCTCATATATTTATCTGCCCTCCCCCTGCACGTCTCAGTTCCTGAAAACTTGCTTCTCTGGTTCCTTCCTGCACTTGTCTCAGTGCCAGCAATGACTCTACGCCCTTCCTTATCTAAATCACTGTCCCATGTTTAGTCTAGTCTTGCATGATGTAAACTATTCTAGTGCAGGAATGGTCCTACAGTGTTTAACTGAGTGGAGCAAATCTGCAAGCAGCTAAGCAGTTCTAGCAGTCTGGGATCCTAGCTTTAATACGTCAGCCTAGTAACCAGGGTCTGTGTTATGCAACAGCTGCAAATTGATCTGGAGGGAAGGACACAAGGAGAGGACTTTCTCATAGTTGCTACTGTTTCAAGAGCTATATATTAACTTTTATCTGACTTGAAACAAATGAGGTATCTGAAATTAAAGGCAAATTTACTTTCAAATTAATCTCTGCTTCTTATAGACTTAGGGCATAATGGTGATTGACACTGCTTTGGTGGAGTAGTCCAGAGGAAGGAATAGAAAAAAATGAGACAGAAAAACTCTTGTTTTATCTAAAATGCATTAAACGTTCAGCCTGCAGTAAAACTGGGCTTAATCTCGGATTCATCCAGTGCCTGGTAGTATATGGAAGCCAGAAATTTTTCTTGGTGGTAGCTTGTTGTCTGTTAAAAAAACCCCCAGCATAGTAACTTCTTTCTCAATTCTCTCCTAAGATGATCTGCTGCTGGAGCCTTACAACAAATACCGCTTCCTTTCCAATGGGCATGTTACAATCCCAGGCCAGCAAGATAAAGACATGTTTCTGGAGACCATGGAGGCAATGAAGATCATGGGCATCCCAGATGAAGAGCAGATAGGTATGAATATGCAAGGAACAAAAGAGGGAACAGATCGTGTCTCTGGAGCTTTTTTGTTCTGAGGTTCTGGGGTTTTTTTATTTTGATTTGGTTTTGGTTTAGTTTGTTTGTTTGCTTTTTGTTTAGATTTTTTTTTTTGTTTGTTTAATTTTGCTTGTGTTCATTCCTGTCCCCCCTGCTCCAAGTGAACAGTGTCCAAGTAATAAAATGTAGTGGCTTTGGACTGACCCAGCCCTGGATCTACCAGCACAGTTTTAGTTTATACAGTTCACTATAGGAGTCAAGCAGCTAATGAAGACATGATTCTTGCTGGTTTTGTTCCCAGTCTGAGGGCTGTATACCCAGTTTATGACTAACACATCCAAGATACAAGAATCCCCTCAATTCTCTTGTGCAACGCAAGGCTTGTATGCTCCCCCTATCCCTAAGCAGTGGCTTTAAAGTATCTAATCCAACCACTGCTGGATTAGTCCTTTGAGAATGGCCTGGTCATAGTGCCTTTCTTTCCAGCTTAACACTGAACTGCTGATCAGAAATTAATATTGTCTGATACTAGGAGCACAGTTCCAGGACAGGGAAGATAGAATTGCATGCAGCCAGCACAAAGGGCAGTGATATGTATTCACCAGCGCTCTGTGCTCTCTTTCATGATCTGCCTCACTGGTTGGGAATCTGTGTTCTGTAAAATCTCACTTTCCAAATGTATATGGTCTTCTAAAACTAGGACTATTATTTGCTATGCTGAAGCAAGCAAGCAAGCATCTGTGGTGATTTGAGGTCACCACCTCCTCTGCTGGAGGTTGCAGCTCTTGTGGCTGTAGGGAATATGTGCCTCTGCCTTAAATATTGCTCTTCACAATCCAGCCTACTAAAAGTCCATGCTGTTGTTATCCACAGTTTAATAGCCTTCTTGATATCCTGAATCATCTGAGACTAAAACTGCTGTATGGCAGTGAAGAGAAACTTGCCTAAACCAAATAAAAGAATTGGCAGCCTAATTCATCGTCAGGATGTCCTCCTATGCTCAGTTTTTTGAGTTGAGTTTTTTAATGTATGCTCTGGGGCATGTCTTTGCTGTCACATAGATGAGCTATTGGTTCCAGCCACTACAACAAAAATAGCTTTAGTGTTTTGCACTTGCTGTTCAAAGGGTCAAGTGCATTAATGTTCCTTACAGGCTTGGAGGAATTGCCTAGCTGCAGGGCAGGATTACTTAGTTTTGATGTAAAATCTAAACACTATCTTTATTTATAAGACAATATGAAAATAAGATGTCTGTTCAGGTGCTAGGACTCCAGATGCGACCGTCAAACCACTGAATTTCATAACATGCTTCTAGGAACATAGAATCATATAATATCCTGAGTTAGAGGGAACCCACAAGAGTCATCAAAGGTCAGCCTCCTGGCCCTGCACCAGGCCACCCCAAGAATCACACCATGTGCCTGAAAGCATTGTCTAAACACTTCAGCTCTGGTGGGCTTGGTGCTGTGACCACTTTCCTGGGGAGCCTGTTCCAATGCCCTTTTCTTAAGATTCAGCATAAACCTTCCCTGACGTAGCTTCAGGCTGTTCCTTTGGGTCCTGTCACTCGTCACCAAAGGGAAGTGCAGCGCCTGCCCCTCCGCTTTGCTTTGTGAGGGAGCTGTAGGCTGCAATGGGGTCTCCCCTCAGTTTCCTCCAAGCTGAACAAGCCAAGTGACCTGAGCCACTCCTCCTGCGGCTTCCCCTCAAGGCCCTTAACTATCTTCATAGCCTTCCTTTGGACACTCCATAATAACTTTATATCTTTCTTTTATTGTGGCATCCAAAACTGCACACAGGACTTGAGGTGAGGCTGCATGAGTGCAGAGTAGAGCAGGGCAATCACAAATGTATATGTTTACTCCTAATGTAGCACATATGAAGCCTTTGTTCGCTCTCTTATCAAAAGGATATTTGTTTTAAAACAAATCGCTCAGTAATAGTGTTGTGGTTTAACTCCAGCCAGCAATTAAGCCCCATGCAGCTGCTCACACACTCTCCCCCAGTGGGATGGGGGAGAGAATCAGAAGAGTAAAAGGGAGAAAACTTGTGGGTCACTGTAAAGACAGTTTAACAGATAAAGCAAAAGCTACACATGCAACCAAAGCAAAGCCAAACAAGGAATTCATTGACCACTTCCCATGGGCAGGCAGGTGTTCAGCCATCCCTAGGAAAGCAGGGCTCCATCATGCACGACAGTGACTTGGGAAGACAAACACCATCACTCCCAGCGTCCTTCCCCTTCCATCTTCTTTCCTCAGCTTTAAATGTTGAGCATGATGTCGTATGGTAGGGACCCCTTGTGTCAGCTGGGGTCGCTTGAACTTGCTTTGTCCTCTCCCAACTTCTTGTGCACCCCCAGCCTCCTCACTGGTGGGTTGGGGTGAAGCAGAAAAGGTCTTGACTCTGTGTAAACACTGCTCAGCAGTAACTAAAACATCCCTGTGTCATTAATGCTGTTTCCAGCACAAATGCAGAACACAACCCCGTAACAGCTGCTGTGAAGAAAATTAGTTCTATCTCAGCCAAAACCAGCACAAACAGGTAGAAATTGGGGGATAAAAAGATCTTTGGTATGAAATCCCCTTTGCAAGTGACTGGCAGTTTACTTTGCTCAAGGCAACTAGAAGCTGTTATGCAATTTTATTGAGACATGGTCAAAATTGAATTGAGACTGTAGCATTGAAAAATGTCTTTCCTGTCCTGGCACCTGGTGTCGTTTTTGTGACATGCACCATTTGAAGAGTATGAATGTATCATTAGCAATGGGGTGGGGTGCTTCAGCATGTAATTAGTAATACTTAAGATACAGGCACTTTCACCCACATCCTCCTGCCTTCCATATGTTATAATGTACGTCTGTAAGGACTACAGATCTTGGTCAGGGAGTTGAATGTGTAACAGGGTTAAAGAAACAGAATCTTTAGTTGGTTTGTGCTCTTAACTGTCTCTTTTCTGTGTTTAACAGTAATTGTTGAGGAAAATTGAGTATTGAATTCATTGAGTGAGTTTTGACCTCTAACTGAGAACAAATGTTTTATCAAAAAATGCAGGTGATTTAGGTGGCTCATTGCCCTCAATCCCATCTGTCACTGTCCTGTAGTGATGTTGAGAATGAGTAAATTTCTAGGCTGTGTAGTCTTGCACAGGAGGGACAAGGCAAGTCCTGTGTCCTGCATGGGAATCATGTAGCAGAATTGTCTGTAGTATTTTTTTCAGAAGGATCTTTGGGATGTTGAGAAGGGCCTCTTAACCATGTCTGGAAAGGTAACTGGGTTATATCAGGGCTCTTGGTGATGTCTGATACTGAGATATTATTATATTTTTAAAAGGTCTGCTGAAGGTTATCTCAGGTGTGCTTCAACTTGGCAACATAGTCTTCAAGAAGGAGCGTAATACAGACCAAGCCTCTATGCCAGACAATACAGGTAACCAATCTCCTCTCCCCAGCCAAAGAAAAGTGCAGAAAAAAGCCTACAGGAAGTTCTTGCAAGTAGGAGAATGTATTACAGTATGTATGGAATGCTGAAATCCTTTTTTTTTCTATAAGGTGAATTATTTGCCAAAGGAGCTGGCATGCTCCATACAAATACACACTGTTTTACCAGGCGTGTGTTTGCAGCCACCCACGGGCAGGAATGTGGCACTGTCCTTGTATCAGGGCTAGGCAGGAAGTGCATGTGATGACCAGATGAAAAGGATTACTCTACTGGAATATGTCGAGTGTTTGTGTGTTTTAACCAACCTGGAATAATTGCTCCTTCAGACCTGTATTATCACATTTTGAGGAATCTTCTTTGCTGACATTGTAGGTAGTCTTGTAACTGTAAAGTGGTGGATAGTTTTATGGTGGGTATAAAAAGTATGTGTACATATTTTAATTGCACTGCCCATTGTTGCATGTGTAAATAACACCATGTTTCACATGATAGAAGACCGTCTGTTGGAAGATTTAACTCTTAGACCTTCATTGTAGATGTATTGCAGAAACAGAAAAGGTTGCAAATTTATCTTTAAGTGTTTATTTTTTTGCCTATTATTACTAAACATATGCTCTAACTGGCATTTGCGGAGGAGAGCAAGCCATTTGGGTTTTGGATCTTGAATCTGAAATAGAGTTGCCTCAAAGACTAATCAGTAGATGAAGACAGAACAATTATCTTGATTAAGAAATCTATTATGTGATGTATTTTTAAATTGATTACAGATGAATTTTCTAAAGCTTCCATGTTATGATTTAGTGTTATGAATCTATTGCTTCAAATTTGCTCTTGTGGATTCTAGAGAAAATCAATAACCTGTAGAATGGGTGGCAAGAGGGTTTTCTTGGATTTTTTTGGTTAGGAAAATACTTTGTCTCAGCAACCCGTTCTTCATTTAACATTTTTTGGTAAGCTGTTTCCTGGCTTTTCTAAATTTTTTTTTCCGGGATGTTTTTTTTTTTTCACTTGTTTTCTGTGAGAAAACCAAAATAATATTAATCTCTCTGTTTACTCTTCTCATCTTCAGCGGCTCAGAAAGTGTCTCACCTTTTGGGTATCAATGTGACAGATTTCACTAGAGGTATCCTGACTCCTCGCATCAAAGTTGGACGAGATTACGTCCAGAAAGCTCAGACCAAAGAGCAGGTATGTGTTCTCTAAAAGTGAACGAGTACTTTGGTCTTTAATCTTACTACCTACAAAGCTAATGAATGTATTAGGGGTTTCTGTAGTGTTTATTAACTATCTTTATGACTACAGTGTATGGCAAGCACAGTTGAATAATGTAGCATATGTGTTTTTTCTAGTATTTGCTCATTTGATCTGTAGAAAGATAGAAATCACTCTGCCCCCATATCACTTTTTCTCATCTTTAAAAAAAAAAAAACAACAAAAAAAAAAGCAAGTCCCCTAATTTTGGTGACTGGCTGTCCATAGGGAGTAAGTTCTTTCAGTGTGGTGTGCAAGGGTGATATTTTTGAGTTGGTGTAACCCAAAAAGCACTATTTTCGAGTAGGTCAGCTACCAGGGTGGAAAAATTTGCTTTTCACCCTTGAAATTGGTTGGAAATTTTGTAACGCCCTTGCGTCAGGTTGTGCTCTGACCTAGGAGCTAGTGGCTGCTGGAATGGAGCAAAGCCCCCGTGCTTCCTCACTGCCCAGCTTCCTTATGAACACATCCTTATTCTTTAAGTAATGAAACATGCCCCCATATCATGGAAAGAACTGGGAAGAGATTGAAGTCTAGAAATAGTTTGGCTTCACAAATCCAAAGTGACAAAAGAATTTAAATTCTTTTCTTTGGGCCTATGAAACACACCATGTTATTATGGTCTTTTTGGAGGTGATTAGCTTTTCTTTCTTTCATTCCAGCTTTTGGTTTTTCCAACAGTCAGGATCCTGGAATTTTATTTTGACATGCTAATTTAGAGACAAATTCTTTGCTCTTGTATATGGGGCTATATGTCATCTACTTTTCATTGGGAATAACCTCTGAAATAAACCTCGTTTGCTGAATTTGGTGGTGGACAGAAAAATCTCAGGCTACTGTTGGGCTCTTAGGTCCTGAAACAGTGTAATCTATGCCTTTCTTTTGGTTTATAATGTAACTTCTGATGTTTATCTTTTTGCTACTTAGGCTGATTTTGCCATTGAAGCGCTGGCTAAAGCCACTTATGAACGTATGTTCCGGTGGCTGGTTATGCGGATCAACAAGGCATTGGATAAGACCAAGCGACAGGGTGCATCCTTCATTGGAATCCTTGACATTGCTGGCTTTGAGATTTTTGAGGTAAGGAGATGTCAGGTCCTTGCACTCAGTACAGTTTAGTCTGGAGCAAAGACCGCTGAAGGAAATAATTTTAAAACTGGAAAATAACATAGTTTTGGAAAGGATGTGCGTTCCACAAAAAAAGGGGTGTCAGCATAAAATCTCGTGAAGGATAAATGTAGGAGATGAAGAGCTGAAGGAAAGTTGAGGAAGAGATGAGAAGAGGGGAAGTGGGAGCTCCTTCTACAGGTGACAGTGAAATGTTAGGCCAAACCTTTATCAGATTCTGTGAAACAATTTTAGAATGTGGCTTTGGTTTTGTTAGTTTGGGGTTTTTTGTTGATTTTGTTTTGTTTCCCCTCTCTGATGGGTGTACCTTCGGTTTCATGGTTGCTGGATCTCATGAATAGAAGAAGAGCACAAATAATATGGTTAGGAATTAGTGAAACGTGGAGGAAGTAGAACAGGACCATTCTCTTTAGAAGCTACATTATCTTTTCTGTGGTCTAACATAAAAATACACTGTAGGTTATTTATCTTGTCCTTACTGTTTGAAGAAATTTAGAAATTTTGAAGAAATTTTCCTTATTTTCCTTGCTCTGATTTTATGTATGAGGATTAAAAAGGGACTTTCCAGTCCATACACTTTTAGGATTTATCTTCAGGCTTCTTTTGCTTCCTCTTCATATGAAGAGGACTTGTCAGCGCTGCATTTGTGAGAAAACCAGAGTCTTTTCTGTTCCTGGGTTAAGCAGCTGCAGTAATTCTTCTGCTGTTTACAACTAAACATTCTTTTGCAAAGCCTGAGGAACAAAGTGTATGAACTTCCCTAGGGATTGCAGCAGTGATGCAGTGGCACGTGACAGTACAGGCAGTTCATAACCAGAGGGGGTTATTGACAATGGACTGTCTGCCCCACACAGAACACTGGCCTGAATTCCTGAACTACAGATACAATCTTTTGTGCTAAGAGAATAGTAGGTGTGTCTACAAAAGCAATTGTTCAAACATCTTTCTGCCTTTTTCTTCATTAGCTGAACTCCTTTGAGCAGTTGTGTATTAACTACACGAATGAAAAGTTGCAGCAGCTCTTTAACCACACCATGTTCATTCTGGAGCAAGAGGAGTACCAGAGGGAGGGCATAGAGTGGAATTTCATTGACTTTGGCCTAGATCTGCAGCCCTGCATTGACCTCATAGAGAAGCCGGTAAGCTTGTTGTTCTACCATGGATTTGTGTATATCCTCATGGTGCTAGATGGATGTGTAGCTTACCATAAGCAGCGTGAACTTACTTAACTGCAGCTGTGATGAGAAGCTGTGAATCACTGTTGCTTTCATTCTGCTCTAATAAAACTTGAGAATTTATAAATTTCATAGTAGATGTTTCAAAAAGGACTAATTGGTGACATTTTCTCCTATGGACGCCTGCATTTAGACACTTGGATGCATTTAGAGAACAGTGTGATAATGTTTCCTCAATTAAAAAAAAGATATTTTTTCCCCCAAAAAACAACCAAGACAAATGTCACAGAAGAGACTTTTCTCATAAAAGTGGTCAGAATTCAGATGAGGGTATTGAAGAATTATTAACAATTTCTATTATTAAGGAAGTAGTTGAACTGATACCACACAATAGGTGAATGTGATGTGAATCAGGCTTAGGAATCCTCTTTCTTTTTCCTCTAGCTGTCTAAAGGTGTTAGTTATTGGTGTAGTCATGTATTTAATGATGTTGTGATGTTTCCCTTCTTTAAGGCTGGGCCTCCTGGTATACTGGCCCTGCTGGATGAAGAGTGCTGGTTCCCAAAAGCAACAGACAAAAGCTTTGTGGAAAAAGTTGTGCAAGAACAAGGCACCCACCCCAAATTTCAGAAACCAAAACAGCTGAAAGACAAAGCTGACTTCTGTATCATACATTATGCTGGCAAGGTAAAGAATAGCTAAAATGTGAACACTGGAATGTCTACTGTATTTTCTAATGTATAACCACTGCTTCTTAGAAATGGCTGCTCACCAAAATGGTGACCTGTGAAAAAACACTGGAAGATTTCATAAAATTCTTCCATTGCTATGAACCTTACAATGGCTAAGGGGATTTGCCTGCAAGTTTGTATCTATATCTATCTATATATAATCTCAAACATATATATAGGTCAAGACTCATCAAACTGACAGCAATTTAAATTTGTTCTCTATGATTTGGTGAGATTGGAGGTGGTTTTCAGAAACCTGCATCAAGACTTCATCAGCAAAAATGATAATGCAGTTATTTTGTGTCATACTCTGGGTGGTGCAAACTAACATTGCAAATCCATTCCCTTTACTGACAGAACAGAACATGCAGCTGTTTGTAATGGTTTGAAATCCATAAGTGTGCAAACCTCAGCTACTTTTACAGACTGCACCAGATGTTGATGCATCTTGGGGTGCAGAAAATTGCCCCCCAATTTTCTTGATGTGTTTGTCTTCTCCAGGTGGACTATAAGGCAGATGAATGGCTCATGAAGAACATGGATCCTCTGAATGACAATATTGCTACTCTTCTCCACCAGTCGTCGGATAAGTTTGTGTCTGAGCTGTGGAAAGATGGTATGTAATTAACCTTAATTTCATTTGTTTTCTCTTGTTTTATGTGGAAGAGTTTGATCATGAAAAGTCTGTGATGAGCTGTGTTGCTTTTTTTCCTCTGAAGACTAAGCCAGCGAGATGAGCATTGTCTGGAACATCCTTTGCTTAGATTATGGTATTTCATTAAAACTTCTCTATAACTCAAGAGAATGGCGCACTTCTATCAACTTACATTAAGCTTCCTGAATATATATTGCAATAATTTCTGCAAGTCAAGAATGCCAGGATAAAATGTGACTGTACCATTATGTCCCAGCAGCTTGCATAGCTGCAGCACTCAAACTCAAGATCTGAGGTCAAATCTATTTTTTCAGTCCTGCAACTAGTGTGCTCTTTCTGCAGTGTTGTTCAGTATTTTACTCTATCTTCTCTGGGTTTATCTGCTTTTGAGTCTTACTGTTACTGTCACTTTCTGTGGTAGGTTTTCTTTGACGTCTCTGTCTGTTGCAGAGATGCAGAAGGTTCAGAGAGCCTATTTCTATCAACACTTTCCTATTCTTCATCTAGAACCAGGTGACTGAGAAACCCAGCTGTCGTGTCATGTGTGTAATGCATCCTAGAGCCATGCAAGAAATGCTTCCGTTAACTTCTCTTTGTCCCTTTGTCATACCTGCCTGTCTTTCTTGTTCATTTCCTCTGCTTTGTGCTAGTAGCTCCTCATGGACTTTAAAAGAAAGTAAAACTCACCTTGCAAGTGGATACAAGAAAAATAGGGATATATTGAGGTGCTAAAAGTTGCTCTTGCAAGACTTGGATAGGAACAGCCAAAGGCAAGTCCCTGACAACTGTTTCAATGTAGAGTTAGCAAGGCTGTATTTCTTGCAAGATTTGGAAGGAAGATTTCCAAGACTGCATATGAACTGAAATCCAGTTTAACATTAGTTCTAGTATTGGGATTTAACTTCAGCAGCTGATCATTTAAAAGAAAGTTAGTTTGGCAAAGGAACTTATACTGGATCAAAAATGGCTGTCAGCAAGTTGTGCCTCTCAAGGCCTTTGCTGTGTGACACTCCTTTTGAACTTGAAATGTCAACTGACTACAACTTACCAGTTTTCATTTATTGTTCTTAGCTGGATCTCCTGTTGGAAGTGTCTGTCCTTTTTGCTATCTTGATGTAGATTGCAGGGCTCAAGATTTTTAAGAGGATTGTTACAGTCACAATCTGGGACACACTTCTGTGGATTTCCCTGTGATGTCATCTAGTAACATAACCTTCTTTTCTTTCTGATAAGGCAACCTTGACCCTATTCTAACAGCTGCTCTAGAAGAGAGCAGTTCTAAACTAATATTAGCTGTAAATCAGAATATTCTTTCTTGTTTATTCCTTTGTAGGAATGTCTCTTAGCACTTGTGTTTGGGTTTTTTATAATTGGAAGACAGTTGAACGCAAGCTGGTGTGTTTTCTGAAGTGAAGATTGCGAGCCTGAATGTAGGCATCAACCAAGCAAGATAGTGAAAAGTAGCTTGAAACCCTTAATAAAAATGTACTGGGGGTGTGGAAATTTGTAGTGATACAGTTGGCTTTTGTTGGATGGGTGAATTTTTATCTCCATCTAGAAAAGCAATGGGAAAAAGTAATGCTTTAGTTTCTTTTTGCCCATGCTACTATCAGATCTAGCTGGCTTCTGCTGTTCCGGGATGTAAAAAAAAAAAAAAAAAAAATAATAAAAAAAAAATCTTTGGAGTCCATCCATCAAGGTGATGACTTCATTAGTGCTTGCATGTCACTGTGACATAGTGGAGAAACTGTTGGGGCAGGAAGTTCTGACTCTCTCCTAGTCATATTGTTCATGTGTGCTATAGAATACTTGTACTCCAAAACCAACTCAAACAGTGGTATCTTCAGGTTTGGTTTCTATCATGCCTTTTACCATGTTTGTTCAGTTTACAAGTGGATATGGCTTTTCTGATCACCAATCCTGCCTGTAATGTGAGAGTGAACTGGGCTTTTTCTCTGTGGCCCCTTCTGGATCAGAGTTAACTAATAGTTGACTCTGCTGGGCTAGCAGCTAGAACTTTTGGTTTGTTGTTTTCCATTGTAAGCTAAGCAAGTAGAAGCATCCAAAACTCACTTCTAGATTGCTCTTCCAGAGCTGCCATTCAGGGCATCAGTAGAATATATTCGGGAGTAAGTTTGACTCCATCACTCAAACTTCCTGTAGTGAGCTGATGCTTTCTTTTCCTTCCTGCTCCTATCCCTGCACAAGTTCTGTACAGGAGTCGACATCTGTGTAGAGATGAAGCAAAAAGGATCCTGCAGCTCCTCTCATTGATCCTGTTCTACCCAGATGTTCTTTGTACGTTCCAGTGCTTCCTTTGGTTGTAGCCGAATTTTAACACTCTTTCTTGTGCTCTCTCTAGTTGACCGTATTGTTGGGCTGGATCAGGTAGCTGGTATGTCAGATACAGCATTGCCAGGGGCCTTTAAAACCAGGAAGGGCATGTTCCGAACAGTGGGACAGCTCTATAAAGAACAGTTGGCTAAACTGATGGCTACCTTGAGGAACACCAACCCCAACTTCGTCCGTTGCATTATCCCCAACCATGAGAAAAAGGTACAGTCAAAACAACGGAGCCCAGGCAATCTTACCTGGGCTTCCTGGGGCATGTGGCTGGGTTGCTATCTTTTGTCAGGTTTTGCAAAAGATCTTTAAGAGGTCCTGTTTTCTCAGGGTATCCTTTTAAGGTCATCCCAAATAACTGTACACTTACTAAAATTTTGGAGACTGATCTTTGCAGTTCTTCATAAGGTGGCATTAAAGCTTTCAGTTGCCTCTAACTGGAAAAGACAGAACTGATTGCTTTACAAAAAACGAGGGAGAGGCAAGAGGGTAAGCCCCTTTTGTAAAAGCTTTGTGGTATTTATAAAATATACATTTTCCTCACTAGGCTGGAAAACTAGATCCCCACTTGGTCCTTGACCAGCTTCGCTGTAATGGAGTGCTGGAGGGAATCCGCATTTGTCGTCAAGGTTTCCCCAACAGAGTTGTATTCCAGGAATTCAGACAAAGGTGAGCCCTAGAAAAGAATCTGAAGCAGTCTTTGCCCTGGCAAAGTTAAGATGTAAATAGAAAAAAATAAGTATTTTATTGTAACTAGATCACCAATTTTTCAAAGGCAACACATCTATATCTTGGTATTCCCTGGCACTAAGCCTTCCAAAAGCATCTTTGACTTCTCTAGTTAGGATGTAGTTAAGGTGAGGTGTAGAGGACTCCATCCAAAACTGCTGCTTCATACTCTGTTGAATAGAGATGCAAGTTTTTCCTTTAACCTGTCAAACTCATAATGGCATAGGAATGCATACTGATTTATTTTGTTTGTTGTCGTCTTAAAATATACTTGTGTAAATGGTCTGATGTTTTCTCATTTTCAGATATGAAATCTTAACTCCAAATGCAATTCCCAAAGGATTTATGGATGGAAAGCAGGCTTGCGTGCTGATGGTAAGACATCCCAGAAACTCTACTTGAATAGAATAAACTTTAGGAGTGTGATTTAAGAAGTTGGAGTTGAGAATGCTAAATATATCAGACCAAAATTCCGAAGGCAAATGTTTTGTCTGAGAGAGGGGTGCAAAAAGCCTTCTCTTGGCTTCATGGATGGAGGCTTTTGGCTAGCATGCAGTTCAGTAATCTTAGGCAAAGAGGATCTTTCTCTTTCCAGATGCATACACTTTGACATGCCAGCAGTGTTCATAGAATCCAAATGCTTAGAAGCATTAATGTTATCTTTAGCACATGCTTAAAGTATAAGCTTCAAAAAACTTTTTGTAATGGCCTGCTGTTGACAAATGCTTTCAGTGAAGGCTCCAGTTAATTTCTGCAGAATTGCCTGCTTCAAAGGAAAAGCTTTGGCTCTGGCTTGATGACTAGGGGAGACTGAATTGAATTTGGCAGTAAGGGAGTCCCTTTTTTTTCTGTCTGAAGGGAGTATTGCTCATTATTCTTAACTGTTATATTGAGAGCAAATCCTTTGAAGGAAGGTTGGGTTGGGGTGTCTTTTTTTGACGAAGATTAGGACTGGGAAAAGTGAATAGAAAGGATCAACAGATGTGTTTCCTCTAGGAAGGGAAGAGCGCTCTTGGGACTAGACATGTTTCTCACAGCTTCGTTGTATTCTGGCTATTTGATGTGATATTATATAAAGCAGTGCTTTCTGTCATTTTTTCTGTCTGTGGTTATCTCCATTTCATGCTGTATTTGGTTGAGCTCAAACTCCTGTTAATTAGGACAGAGCAGGACTTTAATGGGAGTTAGCAACTTTGGTTGGCCTGAGCGGCTCATTGTAGGGAAGGGATGTCATACAGTCATGGGACACAAATATGTTTTGTGATGTTTCAAGTGAAGCAGCCTTTGCAGGACATAAATTCTTCTCTCTCTCATTTTAGATCAAAGCATTGGAGCTGGATTCCAACCTTTACAGAATTGGACAGAGTAAAGTGTTTTTCAGAGCTGGAGTCCTTGCTCATCTTGAAGAAGAGAGAGACCTGAAGATCACAGATGTCATTATTGGCTTCCAAGCATGCTGCAGAGGCTACCTGGCCAGAAAGTAAGGACCATATTTTTAAAGTACATGTTTCTCCTATTCACGTACAAGTTTATCTTCAAAAAAAGCTAGCTAGAAATTATTTTTTGCCAGAAGGGCCATGATTTATTTGTTGGTCTTTTAGGGCTTTATCATCTCTTTAAGGCCAGACTTCTGGCACCTACCACAATCTCTGTGTGCTGCTATCCCAGAAACCTCCTGAGCAGTGATGTCTGTTCCTCTTTATAAGAATACTATGCAGCAGACCAGGTTTTTGACAGAAGTGCTGCAAATTGCAAAGGTGAAAATG
This sequence comes from Pachyramphus minor, assembly GCA_013397135.1. Classification (NCBI taxonomy): domain Eukaryota; kingdom Metazoa; phylum Chordata; class Aves; order Passeriformes; family Tyrannidae; genus Pachyramphus; species Pachyramphus minor. Next base: position 375,876 of record VYXB01007240.1, on the reverse strand, counting down.
AAAAGATCTTGATACAGTACTGATCCAGGAAGTGTAGGGTTTCTCTTAAGCTACTAGGCAGGGCTGCAAATTGTACAGTTGTAAGAACAAAAGTAGTACCTGTCAGTTTGGTGGGAAAACACACCTCTGTTCCAGAATTCCCTTTCTGGAAGTGAAAATAGCGAGGCTTTTCAGGTTAGAAGACATTAGGGAAAAAATTTATTAAATAGGAAATCGAACAAAGGAAAGAATAGCTACTCTTACCAGAGCAGAAAAAAACTTGACAAGAGAAAAGTTCACTGAAAACTTTGCTGGTTTTTTAGGAGAGAACCTTCTAAAGAAAAACCATAGAAGTATCTAAGAAAGGGCTTGCTGGTGAGAATTGTGTGCTGCTGTGTGTTCCTTTGTCTGACTTCCCCTTACTTTGCAGAGCCTTTGCCAAGCGCCAGCAGCAATTGACAGCTATGAAAGTGCTCCAGAGAAACTGTGCTGCCTATTTGAAACTGCGGAACTGGCAGTGGTGGAGGTTGTTCACCAAGGTAATATTTTTCCCTTTGCAATTTCAACAGTTTGGTTGTGATTTCAGCTTCTCAAGTTGTATCAGAGCACAAAAATCCCTCTCTCTGCAATTGGGCTTGCTTCAAACTACACTTTGATTTATTTAGGCAGAGAATGTCATATGTCATCCAATATGTCTACATAAAGCAAGGCTATATATAAGTAATGTTATGGAGAAGCAGAAGTCATCTTTTAATGTTTTATGCCTAAGAAAAGGGATCACTTGCTTTGATGGTGAGGCACTTCAGAGAGTCACTTGCCATGTGGCTAGTCAGTTTAGGTAGGCAAAAATTATTTTTATGGGACTTGCCATCTCTTTGTCTAGGGTTGTAAAAGCAAAGGGAAAGCACTGAGGTCTGATCTTGCTGTGATACCTGTAGACATTTTACCTTTACAAAGACAATGAACATGTGAAGAAGTGGTCTCTTTTCTAAATCCGTGGGATTTCTTGCTTTTTAGCCTTAAGACTTTGCAGCTAAATGAGAGTTGAGAGCAGAGTTTAAACTTTTTTTCTCCTTCCTGTGAAATTAGTTCTAAGGGGTTTTGATGGGGTAGGCACAGAGAGATGGGTGTTGTCTGTTTTTTTATAGAGTTATCAAGTAGTTTGGTTTGGAAGGAATCTTTAAACATCATCTAATCCAACCCCCTTGCAATGAACAGGGACATCTTCAACTAGATCAGTTTCCTTAGAGCCCCATCCAACTTGACCTTGAATTTCCATGGGTGGGGCATCCATCCACCACCTCTCTAGAAAACCTATTCCAGTGTTTCACCACCCTCATTGTAAAAATTTCTTCCTTACATGTGGTCTAAATCTACCCTCTGTTAGTTTAAGACTATTATTCCTTATCTTATCACAACAGGCCTCCTAAAAAGTTTGGCCCCATCATTTTTAGAAACCCTGGAAGGTGCTATAAGGTCTCCCTGTAGCCTTCTCTTCTCCAGGCTGAAAAACTCCAGCTCTCTCAGCCTGTCTTCATAGGAGAGGTGTTCCCTATGATAATTTTTATGACGCTCCTCTGAACCCACTCCAACAGACTGAGTACCCCAGACCTGAACACAGTCAGTACTCCAGGTGGGATCTCACAAGATTAGAGGGACAGAATCCCCTCCCTTGACCTGCTGACCACACTGCTTTTGATGCAGCCCAAGACACAACTGGCTCTCTGGGCTGTAAGCGCACATTGCCAGCTCATGTCCAGTTTTTCATCTACCAGAAACCTCCATATCCTTCTCACAGGGATGCTCTCAATCCCTTCATCCCTCAGCCTATATTGATAACACGGAATTGCCCTGACCTAGGTGCAGGACCTTGCACTTGGCCTCATTGACCCTCATGAGATTCCCATGGGCCCACTTCTGAGGCTTGTCCAGGTCCCTCTGGTTGGAATCCTGTGTGTCAGTGGCACTGCTCAGCTTGGTGTTATTTGCAAATTTACCAGGAGTGTACTCCATCCCTTCATCTGTGTCATTAACGAAGATGTTAAATTTAACACTAGTCCCAGTAAGGACTCCTGAGGGAAGCACTTGTGACCAGTCTCCATCTGGACATTGAGCTGGTGATTACTACCCTCTGGATTGAACCACATAGCGTGTTGCTGATTGACCAAACATTCCACCCATTAAATCCATATCTCTTCAATTTAGAGAAAAGGATGTTGTGGGGGACTGGGTCAAAGGCCTTACAGAAGGCCATGTATATGATATTGACTTAGATGTGAATTTCCCCACTGTATGGCAACTTTTTTATTCTCTTACTATTACTGCATAATCCTTGAGGGTCTGGAAATTATTGAACCCTTTCCTTATGTGTCCGATTCCAGGGGAATAGATGGACAGGCAGAAAGTGTGCTATTGGTGGTGTAAATGATATCTAGCCCTCTGACTCCCCCAGTGTTCACAAAAAAGAACTGGTCAGTCCTTCAGATATGACACTTATGTAAAATGTTTTTTTATTCAGGCCATATCAAGTGCAAGAGCATTTCTTCATGTTTTCTTGTTTCTTATATACTTCTCATTCCCTTGGTTTCCCCTTCAGGTGAAGCCCCTTCTGCAAGTAAGCAGACAGGAAGAGGAGATGATGGCCAAAGAAGAAGAACTGATAAAAGTCAAGGAGAAGCAGATAGCTGCAGAAAATAGGCTGACTGAGATGGAGACCTTCCAGGCTCAGGTGAGTTTGAAAATATGATGTGTGAAAGTTGTTCTCTCTATACTTGTCTAACTGCTTGGGAGCACCTCCTTTGCTTTCTTGGTCTGATGGACAAGCTGCAGGATTGCACCTTGCTGAAACGTGTGACTTGGCTGCCATCTTGGTCAATTTTCTTTGCCCTTCTTCTCAGCTTAGTTTCTTCAGCAGGTCATTTCGTACAGTGACCACCTATTGCTCTTCTAGAATATTATGTGAAGAAGAGGCTTCTTTGGCTGTGTATTATAGCAGGCTGGTTGAATTCAGTCTCATCATTAATGGAATCCTTTCTGTTTGGAACACAGAAGGTGGAAGCAGGATTGTTTTTCTGTGGGGCTGATAATTATTTGTTACTTTTGCAGGGGGAAGTAGACAATATCCTTATTTCAAATTGATATGGTCTTGAGAAATTTGTGAAGGCTAACATGATGTGGGGTCGCATCATGTGGTTTGGTGAAGGAGAGCCAACACTTGAAGCTGTGTTTTGATATTTAGCTTTTGATTAGCAGCAGGGGAGTGCTCCAACGTATAAAACTAACCGTGGAACACAGGAGCACATAACTTCACTTAACAGAGATTGCTAAGTGCTTTGGTAAGTTGGAGCATGCCTTATTTGTGGCTTTGCATCCAATGTAGCTAATGGCAGAGAAGATGCAGCTGCAGGAACAGTTGCAAGCAGAAACCGAGCTCTGTGCTGAAGCTGAGGAGATAAGAGCCCGCCTGACAGCCAAGAAACAAGAACTGGAGGAGATATGTCATGACCTGGAAGCAAGGGTGGAGGAGGAGGAAGAACGGTGTCAACACCTTCAGGCTGAAAAGAAGAAAATGCAACAGAACATCCAGGTAATGCCTTAGGAATGCTATCTCTTGTCAGTACAGGGGATAGTAAAGGTTAGAGTGGTTCTTTTGTCTCAGCGTGGAGGGAGATGAAAGAGAGAGCAGGGGTAAAAAAGGCATAGAAAAATCTATGAGTGGAAACAGCAATAGAATGCAGCGATTCTGGTGCTGAGCCTGAGGCGTTCAGACAGTCATCTGGAACAAGCCATTCCATTCTTGAAGACGATGGCCACTTCTCAAATAATTAGACAAGTCTTTGCTTTGTTTTAGGAAAGGTAGTGTTCTTTGCAAAATCTAGGATTGTGTATTCTGCCAGAAAACTTGTTGCTTAGGATGCAGTATGTTGCATTAAGTTATGACAGAGATGTCACTCTAGGAGCTACTAATAAAACCTTGAAGGAAGGGTGAGGAAACCTTCTATTTCAGTATTGCCCCTGTGCTGTTACATGGGTAGGTGAGCAGCACTGACCAATACCTTGCTTTTCTGTGGGTGTTGTGAAGGAACTAGAGGAGCAGCTCGAAGAAGAGGAAAGTGCAAGGCAGAAGCTGCAGTTAGAAAAAGTGACCACAGAGGCCAAGTTGAAGAAACTTGAAGAAGATGTGCTAGTTCTGGAAGATCAGAATCTCAAATTGGCTAAGGTAAGACTCCTGCAGCGGCTTCCACAGGCTAAAAATACACGTGTTTCTCTTGGAACCACCCTCTCTTACAGGGAAATTAATTAATTAATTCAGTGTTGTCTTTGAGAATTCTGACCTGCATTTTTGAAATTAGCTGCCTGCTTGTTTTCTTAACAGTCATTACTGTGTGATATTTAAGTAGCCTTGACTAAATAATAATCCATGAGCAAACATTTTCTGATACATTGTTATGCCAAGCAGTATCAAGTTATTTCATTAGCAGACTTCCCTTTCAGTTTTGAAAGGACCATCAAATACAAATCTTTAATTTAAATTCAAATTTATTTGAATACTGTCTGTGATCCTGAAAGGGTTTCTTTCTTTATGAATTTGTAGCAGAAGTAGGCACTCATGATGTTGACATCTCTAAGCACAGTCAGCTCTGGAAAAATGTCCTGTAATTCCAGCAACTGCTTTGACACTGCCTTCTCAATTTTGCAGGAAAAGAAACTGTTGGAAGACAGAATGTCTGAATTTACAACAAACCTGACAGAGGAAGAGGAGAAATCTAAGAGCTTAGCCAAACTCAAGAATAAGCATGAGGCCATGATCACAGACCTTGAAGGTGGGGTGGTTTTTTTTTTGTTTGTTTGTTTGTGGTTTTGTTGTTGTTGGTTTTTTAATTAAATACAAATTCTGCAAAGACCTTGTCTAATTAGTTTTAGGGGTTTCTTGTTAAAATTTGTTGAACTTCAGTTTCATTTCTAGAGTTTTAGTCCTCCCCAGTTTCTGAGGGGTTAAAAATTAGTCCATAGTGTGTAAGCTATTGATTGATTGGATAGAGCTGTGCACTGGCTGGATGAAGGTTATGTGCCTTGTCAGCTGAGCCCTTGATCTAAATAAAAATCCTCTCTAACGCAGCAGGCCAATGGAGAAGAGAGGCTGGTTCTCTTTCTTCTCTTGCTGTGGAAGTGTCTCCACTTTTCTACTTCCAGCAGCATCAGTCTGTCAGGGTTAGTGCTGTTTCTGATAGCCTGTTTGCACAAGTTCTTCAGAGTTCTCGGAGGCTCTCCATCTGGAGACTGCCCAGGTTAACACAGCAGGAGCCAGCCTCTTTAGCTTCAGTAAGGGGCAGCAGACCTTGTGTTCAGCATCACTTGATGAGTGCTTATGCCTGTGTGGTGTGAGACTGGCGTGGTGCTGCCATTCTTACAGCGAAAAGGGAGGAGGAGGCTTGGCTGTAAGGTGAGGGGAGGGGAAATCGCCCAGATACGGTTTGAGGGCAAAATATGGGGGCCGTTGCATGTATAGGTCCTGACAGAATAATGCACTGCAGCTGCAGTTTGGACAGTTGTATTATTAGGAAAGAAACTTGCTTAAATACATGTATTTTTCTCTGTTCTTACAATGTTCTTTGAGTACGTGTCATCTGTGTAACTAAACGTGTCCCCATCTCCATCAGAACGCCTGCGACGCGAAGAAAAGCAGAGGCAGGAATTGGAGAAGACACGTCGGAAGCTTGAAGGGGACTCCAGTGATCTGCATGACCAGATTGCTGAGCTGCAGGCTCAGATTGCAGAACTCAAAATGCAGCTGGCCAAGAAGGAAGAGGAGCTGCAGGCAGCCTTAGCTAGGTGAGAACCTGACCTGCGGGGTTCAGCGACCACCAGGTTGGGAAGTATTTCTTGTCTTGTGTCACTTGGAATAGGGATTAAATGCAGTCTGTGGATGTTGTATTTTAGCCTGTGCACTGTTAAAGATCCATGTCCTCGACATCAGAGTTCTCTGGGTGCTGCTCACTGCCACATTCTCCATGCAGAACTAGACTATGAATGTAATGTGTAAAATACATGCATTTCACTGGAGCGGTAATATTTCAGATGGGGTTAAAAAGTAGTGTCAGCACACTGTCTCTCTGGTGGTTGCTGTGTTCATCTATTCAGTTAAGTGTCCAATTTCCTGTGTAAAATGGTGCTTTTTCTTCTGCTTTCTTCTGTTGTCAGTCTCTCTCTCTGTCCCCTTCTTTGAGGTAAGAAATTGTGCTCTCTCAAGTATTGGGAAATAGAGCCTAGAATTTGTAGATCATATATGGATCAAAGTCTGAATGTAATATTGTAGAGCTGACCAAAACCAGCTTTTTTTTTCCTTGATTATGCTTGATAGGACAGGCTGTTTTAATTTTGTATGGTTTAAGCCTGGCTCTGACCAAAACCTTATGTTGAACACAGAGTGGAAGAAGAGGCAGCTCAGAAGAACATGGCCCTGAAAAAGATCAGGGAACTTGAATCCCAGATCACTGAGTTGCAGGAAGACCTGGAGTCGGAGAGAGCATTCAGGAATAAAGCTGAAAAACAGAAGCGGGATCTGGGAGAAGAGCTGGAAGCATTGAAAACAGAGCTAGAAGACACACTAGATTCCACAGCTGCTCAGCAAGAGCTGAGGTAACTCCAACATAGAGCTGTGTTTTCTTTATTTGGTTTTGGGTTTGACCGTTTTTAATAAACGCCACTTTCAGTCTCTTACCATGGCAAGTGGCAAGTCTTTGCCTTTGTCAGGGTAGGCTGGTTGGCAGCCTCAGTGACTACAGAAGGAGGTTGTGTGCAAGCTGTAGTCAAGACTGCATTACCTCACCTGATGCAAGAAGGTTGATCTGCTCCCTAACCAAAGTTTTATTGGTACCCCTGAAACATTCATACTTTCAGGTTGAAAGTAATGTTGCCAGCTTGTGCTTAAGAAGGATGCAATACTAAGTGCTGACTTTGAAAAGTGTCTTTATAGCCTGTAGGGCTAAACAGACCATGGCATTTTTCTGCATTAGAGGTACTGTTGGTGGATATACACCTCTGCTTGATTCCCTCCTTGGCATCTAAGTGGAATTTGTGAATTTTACAGGTCAAAGAGAGAACAAGAAGTAACAGTTTTGAAGAAAACTCTTGAAGATGAGGCAAAGACTCATGAGGCTCAAATCCAGGAGATGAGGCAGAAACATTCACAAGCTATTGAAGAGCTGGCGGAGCAGTTAGAACAAACCAAACGGGTATGTGAAACAGAAAACACAAGGCCAAAGCAGTCAACCTCCCTGAAATGAGAGCTGCAGAAGAGCCTGAAATGTTCATGATAGTGGGCTTCTGATACATGTGCTCTTCCCTCGGTAGATCATTTTTTGCTATGAAGCTGTTTTAAATAGTTGCATTCATTCTCTTTTCCCCCATCACGCATGTTATACTGCACAGCTGAAACATTCTTTTCACTGCTAGCACCTGTTGACTTGTACCACCTTTAATTTGGAAATCTGATGGTGCAAGACTTTCTTCTGTATTGTTGTTTCCTGCTTACCAGTAGTGGGCTGTTCAAATTGTTTTTTTCTGAATAAGCAGTCTACAAATTAGCTGCAAAACATTGAACATCAGCTTGCTTGTTGGAAAAAACGTGTACTCGGTGGAAGGATGCTGCCATATCTAAAGTCTGAGGGGTTTTGCTGCTTTTTGTTTTCCTCTTCAGGTGAAAGCAAATCTTGAAAAAGCAAAACAAGCTCTGGAAAGTGAGAAGGTTGAACTGTCCAATGAGGTGAAGGCTCTTCTGCAGGGCAAAGGGGATGCTGAGCACAAGCGGAAAAAAGTCGATGCTCAGCTCCAGGAACTGCAAGTGAAATTCACAGAAGGTGAAAGAGTGAAGACTGAACTGGCTGAGAGGGTTAACAAACTGCAGGTGAGTGCCATGGGTTTTCCTTATCTTCGGCCCAGGGCTGGAGAGAAAAGTTTGTAGGGTGCTACCTCCTCACAGCCATTTGAAAAATCTTGTTCCTCCTGAGCATAAGGTTCCTACAAAAAGCAAATCCATAGTTTGCTTCCCAAGGGCTATGCAAATTCCTTAACTCATTGACAGAGCAGGATGTTTGGATTGATGTCACTTATCTTGAGCAGCCCTGAGAAGGTGAAATAACCAGTTGCCATCTGAGTTTTGTAAGCCTGAAAGAGTCAGTGTGTCTGCACCCCTTCAGTGTGCACAGCACAGTTCTGTGAGCATTCCACTGCTTGGGGACCCAGAGTGGCACAGCCACGCTGGTGATCGTGCAACTCACTTGGAAGACAGTGTCTTGAAGCTTTGTAATGTGGTTGATGGTGTTGAGGAGTGGCTCAAGGGTGATGTGGAAATTTAGGGTTTCTCGTCCTTTTTTCAAAGGACAACAAATCCCTTTGAGTCACATAAAATGTTGTCTTTGGCCTTCTTCTTTATGGAGAGTTGTCACTAAAAATTGAGCATTACCAGTGTATGCACTATCTTTCAGAGTGTGAAAATGTAATTTTGAGACTCTAGATACAATCCTGAAGCAGTTAAAATAGAAGAGAGTTAGTTTAATATAAGCTTTTACAATTGCTTACCAGACTGTCTAAAATCCCATATAGGCCTGAAAAAAACCTAAAACAACCAAAACCAGAAGGCTGTTGCAACAGAGGATGCAACATAGTAAAGTTCTCTTTTCAACTCCTCATATTTAATTCCTGGGATTTTGGAAATTATGTATTCATTCCTGGAGAAATTATACATATGCCTTGCTGTTAAAAGGTGCCTCAGTTTTCACTTTTGGGTCTCATAGCTGCTCACCCATTCCTGTCTTTGTTTTTGCTGATGCATTCAGTAACTGATAGTCTGATCTTCCCTCAGGTTGAGTTGGACAATGTCACAGGTCTTCTTAACCAGTCTGACAGCAAATCAATCAAATTAGCAAAGGATTTCTCTGCTCTGGAATCACAGCTTCAGGATACACAGGTGAGAGCTTTGGAAATCAAGGCAACTGTGTGTGGTGCAGCCAGTGTCCATTACAAATTGTTAAAGTGAGAAATCACTCTAGACACCATTACGTACTGGATATACAGCAATTTGAAGCTTTGGGTCTGGATTTTTTTTGCTAAGGGATTACATTACATGATATTAGGAGCATTTGTACAGAAACAAGCTGTTTGTCTTCCTTTCTTTTCCTCAGTATGTGCAACATATGTGACTTTCCCCATCTTGGATTTAGAAGTCCTCCTCTGTCACCTTTCTGCCTGAGAGCTCTTTAGTGCTAGAACTGACTGGAATGCTGGGTTCTGGTTTGAGATCTTCATAGTCAAGTATTTGACAGTGGGTTTTGTATGTGCATGTTTGTGGGATTTTCAGTAAATTTGTCAAGCAGAATTTTTTTAATTCTCAGTGGATGTTGGGGAAGTGACAGATTCAAATAATTTGGTATTTTTTCAGGAAATAAATCATCCTTAGTCTTTGGGATTGAAGCAACTATTTACAGTCAGTAGAGTATGATACTTCTGGTAAAGCATGGAGTACTAAGCAGGTTGGAAGGGAGAGGAAGACACATCCAACCTCAGATACTAAGTAACCTTGAACAGTCCTTGATGTTCTGCCTACTTACTACTCTTTTTAAAAAACAGACTCAAAGATAGGGCACAAAATAAAAATTCTGCACTAGTTTAAAGATTGGTCAGTCTCTACAGATCATTCAGCTCAAGCACTGGCAGCATAAATCAGTCAATGTTGTTATGCCCTAAGCTGGTAAATGACCAGTGCTGTACACTTCTGTGTTGGTTTTGACCGTGCTAGAGCACTTTGGCCTTTTGTCTGTTCCTTTGGTACTGGAATATGAGAAAGACATAGCAGAGTACAGTTTTGCTATTGTTGGGAAAAGTTTTAATACTTTGTGTATACTTCGAAAGGACTGTGGAAAGGCTTGTGTGGTAAGGAGTATACTTTAATGATTAGAGTGTAGGAGAAAATAAGAGCCTTCTGAATATTTTATTTCTATACTATATCACTGGAAGACAGTTATTTAAATTCTGCCTTTGGTCGTCTTATCTGTGAATTAAGTTGCGTACTTAAAGTCAACTTCAGAAGTACTCATTCTGGAGAGAGTGGGTGAGGATTGTGAGCCTTTAAAGCCAAGGAGTGGTGCTGAATTCCACTGGTGTGTTTGCTTTATAGGAGCTGCTGCAGGAGGAGACTCGCCTAAAACTGAGTCTCAGCACTAAGCTGAAGCAAATTGAGGATGAGAAGAATGCTTTCAAGGAGCAGCTGGAAGAAGAAGAGGAGGCAAAGAGAAACCTGGAGAAACAGATCTCTATTCTTCAGCAACAGGTACAGAGTCTGCATCCCATAAACCAATGACTTTTGAGAAGAAGCATAGGTGCAGGTCTGTCTTGAGGGAAGTAAAATCTAAATACAGAGTTGGCTTCTAATAACACAACCTTTCCTGGGAAAGGGTGATCCTGCGGATTTGGGTGAAAGAAGAAATGAGGAGATCTCTGATGATAATCATAGGAACTGGTTGTAGATTTCTATCCAGGAATTCCTTTGGGCATTCAATCATACAGTAATATCTGAGGGGGGAGTAGTACCTTCAGAAATGAGCCGACTTATTTTGTAAACTTCTGATGCTAGTAAACTGCATGGAGTGTTGCTTGTGGTGTGGCTTCATGAGAAATCTTTGTCCTGTAGGCAATAGATGCAAAGAAGAAGATGGATGATGGTCTGGGCTGCCTTGAGTCAGCAGAGGAAGCCAGGAAGAAGCTGCAGAAGGACTTGGAGGGCTTGACCCAGCGTTATGATGAGAAGACAGCTGCATATGACAAGCTGGAAAAAACAAAGACCCGCCTGCAGCAAGAGCTGGATGACCTCGCTGTGGACTTGGATCATCAGCGGCAGATCGTTTCCAACCTAGAGAAGAAGCAGAAGAAGTTTGATCAGGTATGACTTCAGTCACTGGGTATTCAGTAGGTGCATCTTATTGACAGGTCTGCTTTAAGGATACTTAAGCAATACTGCTTGGAGAATACTTATTTATTTCTGAACTAAGGCAGATTATGTAGAGTGGAGAAACAAGCTTTAATAGAAGCAAATTAATTCTGTTCTATGCATAGGAAGCTTAGTAATATTCCTTTTCCCAAAGGGATAATATTTATATCAAAACCAAAGTTGAGTTTGAAGCATTGTTTGCAAATCATCTCTGAAAGATAGTTGGAAATAATAGGTTAGAGGCCTAGGGAATCAGTATTTGTTTGCTTGGGATCATCACAGTTGTTAAAGGTGGGGTGGCACGCTTCATTCTCTGAAGCTGCATTTTCTTGATTCCTTCTATCTATGGAAGAAGACTGTTAAGAAGGCTCTGATGAAAAGATGTGTGTTTACCTTGTTAGAAAATTATCAGTAATTTCTCAGAATACTGATTCTGTGTTCTTGTAGCTGTTGGCAGAGGAGAAAAACATCTCTGCCAAGTATGCAGAAGAACGGGACCGTGCTGAGGCAGAAGCCCGTGAGAAGGAGACTAAGGCCCTCTCCCTGGCCAGAGCCCTGGAAGAAGCCATAGAGCAGAAGGCTGAGCTGGAGCGGGTCAATAAGCAGTTCCGTGCAGAGATGGAAGATCTGATGAGTTCAAAGGATGATGTTGGACAGTTTTGCTATTGTTGGGAAAAGTTTTAATACTTTGTGTATACTTCTAATTCTGTTCTATGCATAGGAAGCTTAGTAATTTTTTGGGCAGGAAATGTCACACAGGTGATACTGTTACTTTAATACTGTAAAAAGTTTATGCTCGTGGTAACACAGAGGAATGTTGTGGAGAATACTGGATACATTGGGAGTTTGTGAGTGTTATGTTTGTATTACATTAGTAAGTGGGAAAGATGGGTTGGAAGAGCCTGGAAATGGCCCAAATGAGGTAGTGACAAACTGAAAATTAACTGGTATCCTTGTGCAGGTATCCTTATGCTGTGAGCCTAATACATAAAATACAGGGATTAGCCGGTAGTAAGAAGACATTAACCCCAATATTTCAAGATAAAAAATGTTATGGTATGGAAGGAAAAGAACAAAATCAGAGATCAAGAAGTATTTTATTCAATTCTGTCAGAACCAGAGGCATCCAGCTCTGATAAGTCTGCAGTAAGTCAGGACTGGACTGACAGATGCTTTTCTCTTTCTCCCCACCACTGCATGGACATAACCAAGAACTAATAGTAATTGTGATTCAGACTGGCAGCTCACATCTGCCCTAATACAAGGGACAGATGCAGTGTTCTGGTATTCTGTGTGATGTGGGTGGCTGTTCTTAGTCCTTTTTGCTGTTAGGGTAGATTAAATTGTCTGCACTCTTTGAGAAAACCTCACGTGTGGTACTGTGCTGTAGGTCCATGAGCTGGAGAAAGCTAAGCGAGCCCTGGAGCAGCAGGTGGAGGAGATGAAGACACAGCTGGAAGAGCTGGAGGATGAACTGCAGGCCACAGAGGATGCCAAACTGCGGCTAGAAGTGAACCAACAGGCTATGAAGGCACAGTTTGACCGGGACCTCCAGGGACGTGATGAACAGAATGAAGAGAAGAAGAAACAGCTGATCAGACAAGTAAGAATTGCTTTGTAAATCCTGAAAGTGTTCCGTACATAAAAGCACTTGTGTCCAAAGATGGTTAGACAGACAGTGCCAATCCAGAGTGTTGTTAATGGTAACACTCCAGGCAGCACTGCAAAGCTGTGAGAGACTTTCTCCCTTGTGTGCGTGATTGTTGAAACAGCCTTTGTCTATCAAAGGAACCCGTGAGGCTTTATTAGTGAGGAATGTTAGCCCCATCCCCCTGCCAGGAAGAATGAAGACAAGTCACATGCTTGCACTTATGTAGTGTTTGAAAGGGGGATGTGAAAAGTGGGTGTTGGGAAATGCAGGAGCTAAAATGCAGATGCCTGTATTTCTTCACACAGGTTCGGGAGATGGAGGCGGAATTGGAAGATGAACGAAAACAACGTTCCATGGCTGTGGCTGCCAGGAAGAAGTTAGAGCTGGACCTGAAGGACTTGGAAAGCCATATAGACACTGCTAACAAGAATCGTGAAGAAGCCATCAAGCAGCTCCGCAAACTGCAGGTGAGACACTGCAACTGCTTTAAGTGTCCTCATAGAGCAGTTACCTGGGGAAACAGGATACAAGATTTCACCTCATGAGAACCATGCATCAGTGTCACAAGAGCAGCAGAACCTTGTAGCAATTTACCACAAAAGATTGGCATTTCAAACATCTTTCTAATCCCAATCTGCCTGTTTCACTCCCTGGGAGACAAGCTGTAGACAGTGTCCACCTCTAGTGCTGCCTCAGGTCAGTGTTTTTGGAAAGGATCACAGAGCTGCAAAGCTAGAAGACTATCAATAATATTTAGAACCTGCCCCAAGACGGTTCTGTTGTGCTTTTTTAATTTCTACAGGCAGTAGACTGATCTGTTGTTAGAGAGAACTGTAAATCCTCCCTAAAATGGCCATTCCATTGCTTCACTAGAAAGCTTCCTGTACCCTCTTTTCCCCTCTCTCTGTATCTGACAAAATTTTATTTTCTGCAAATAAGCAGTCCTGTTTGCTTCCATTTATATTTATCCTTGTTACCTGTGAAATGTGAAAAGTATGATTCCTTTTGTTTTTACAGCAACCTTTTTGGTGGCTGAAGAGCAGTGAATTCCTATTTCTGTTTTCCATCCATGTTTCCCATAAGACAAACAAACCCAAGTTGTTAACATGAATGCTCTAAAATTCATCCATTTCTATTCTCCCTTCTCAGGCACAAATGAAGGATTACATGCGGGAACTGGAGGACACACGTACTTCCAGAGAAGAGATCCTGGCACAGGCCAAAGAAAATGAGAAGAAGCTGAAGAGCATGGAGGCAGAGATGATCCAGTTGCAGGAGGTAATGGAATATGTATGCAAGTCAAGGGTTGGTTTGTTTTCTTTGGCCAATGTAGCAGTCTAAGCTAGTGTTTTATTTCCTCTCTTCCATGCTTTTTGCTCTGCTCAAATATGAGGTCCACTTCAAAATGCAACATTTGGCCCTTTCCTGACAGCTGTGGTAGGAGTGTACAAAGCAAAGGAAGCTGTGGGGTGGAGAAGGGACAGACTGTGTCATATAATTAACTTTGGATCTTGCTGGGGACCATACCAGCCATTACCAGTAACTGCTTTTTCCTATGCTGCATTAATTGGTAGCTTCCTATTGGATCACTGACCGTCTCGTTTCCATTCCAGGAACTTGCAGCTGCTGAGCGTGCCAAGCGCCAGGCCCAGCAAGAAAGGGATGAGCTGGCTGATGAGATTGCCAACAACAGTGGTAAAGGGTGAGTAATGTTCCCTGTTTAAAGGAGGAGGAGCTGCTTTGAGAAAATACTTTGCAGGCTGTTACTTTTGTGTAGACTGCAGCACACACTCTATCCCCTCTGCTCGGGAAAGACTGAGATTATTTTGTATACAAGTGGTGAATTTTCCCCAAGGCATTGATGCCATCAATTCTCCTTTAATGCTTTTATGATTCTGTGTCCTATAGAGCACTGGCCATGGAGGAGAAGAGACGCCTGGAGGCACGGATAGCTCAGCTGGAGGAGGAGTTAGAAGAAGAACAGGGCAACACAGAGATAATCAATGACCGTCTCAAGAAGGCAAACCTTCAGGTACCTGTTCAGGCTGCACCATGCCAGTAGGGGTTCTCCAGTCTGTGTAAATTGTCAAACCACACTCTGAGTGTACAGTACAGGCCCTCGGAAGTCCAGAGATGTGAGCAAGATGAAACAGCTGAATACCATGATAAACAAAATAGCAGCCAAAACTGATGTTAACTCACTGGTTTTGATAATTTTAAGTCATCAGGTATCTGGAATAATCTCCCAAGTTTATTTTTAAAAAAACCCACAACAAACCAAACAAACCCCACCCAAAAAACACCTCTTAGTCCCTTTTTTCTCTGCTAAGGGGTATTGAGACAGAGGATCTGTAGCGTGTTGCTCTAATTTGACATGCTGAACAGTGCCACAATGTGTTTGGAAAATTACTTCTCTGCCAGTTCTATGCTATTTCAAATGGACTAACCATATGAAATTTGTTAGGCTGCTATAGAAACCATGCTCTTTATCTGCCTGTTCTCTGCTATATTTTGTCTGCCCAACTTTGAGAGTCAAGCACGTTGTTTTCTTAGTACTCCAAAGCCAAGGAGGCTGATGGTTTTCCACATGGCTCATTTGCTCTGACAGAGAAGAGCCAGAGCCCTGGCTTGGAAGTAGACTGAGTTCTTGCCCTTTCACTGTTGCAAGTCAGTATTTTTAAGCTGCTTCTTTGTAGTGAAAGTAGACAGACAGCAAATAAATGATAAATTAGTAAAGCACATGTATTGGATCAACTTGCTTCAGGATTTTTGTAATTCAAAGACTGATAATTACTATGTGAAGTGTGAGACTGTGGGCTTCACTCCAGAAAGCAGCGTACATGATTGGCAAGTTTAGTTAGCCCTAAGAGGAGGTTGATAAACCTGTTATTCAAGGAATTATTTTGAAAATCTGGGTAAACTAAGATACTTTGACAAGTGCCCTGCCTGCAGACAGCTTCCTCTGCACCACAGTTATTCCAAGAATTCAGCTCACCCTGAGGGTTCTTTTTCTTTGCAAGTCTGAGAAATAAATCAGCCTTTCAGGCTGGAGCACTGGCTGTTCTGAGGAGTCCTGACCTCTCTCTGCAGATCGATCAGATGAACGCCGACCTGAACGCCGAGCGCAGCAACGCGCAGAAGAACGAGAATGCTCGCCAGCAGATGGAGCGCCAGAACAAGGAGCTCAAGCTGAAACTGCAGGACATGGAGAGTGCCGTGAAGTCCAAGTACAAGGCTGCCATCACAGCCTTGGAAGCCAAGATAGCACAGCTGGAAGAGCAGTTGGACATGGAGACAAAGTATGTTCTAGTAGAAACTCTGTTTTACAAGCTTCCGCCCACTCTGGGGTTTTAAGCTCTTCTGAAAAAGTTTTCATTTGTCTGACTGAAAGCTTCATCCTAGGTATAGTGGGTGGTACAGAAGTAAGATCTTGGCAAACCTTTCTTGTTTTTCACAGTACAGTTTTTACTGCACAGTACAGTTTTTACTACAGCGTATTCTGGACTTAACCACTCCTAAAACTGTAGCTGTGATACACTTGCTGTCCCTCTGTAGCTTCAGGAAGGCTCATATCTGTGTGACATCAGTGTCTTTTGGTCATTTCTGAGAAATATTGCTTCCCATCCCCTTTTTTTCCTAAATTAAGGAGGGTTTCGCTATCTTCTTGTTTCTAACTTGTCCAAGTCAGGTCATTTGTTGGGGGTGTTGGGAGGTGTTGTCTGAGCATCGCTGTGTTTGTGTGTAGGGAGCGCCAGGCTGCCAGCAAGCAGGTGCGCCGTGCTGAGAAGAAGCTGAAAGATATCTTGCTGCAGGTGGATGATGAGAGGCGTAATGCTGAGCAGTTCAAAGATCAGGTGGGTATAGTGACCTGCAGCATGGGGGAAGGATTTCCCTGCTATGACTGAGGGATCATCTGCATGTAACAGAGGTCTGGCATTAACCATCCTATGGATTTCTCTTCTGTCACTGTAGTAACTGCAAGATAACTACTGTGCTGTAACTCTGGAGAAACATTGATTTCTTCTTTTTTTTTTTTTCTCTGTACACACTCAGGCGGACAAGGCAAACATGCGCTTGAAGCAGCTGAAACGCCAGCTTGAGGAAGCAGAAGAGGAGGCCCAACGAGCCAATGCATCCCGTAGGAAGCTCCAGCGTGAGCTGGAGGATGCCACCGAAACAGCTGATGCAATGAATAGAGAAGTCAGCTCCCTGAAGAGCAAACTCAGGTAAGGCAGAGCATTTTGGGCCATACCTTGGCAGCCAGTCCAGCGAACTCTTGCTGCAACTGCTCCCGGTGGCAGCTGCCCACAGCAAACAGCGGGGCGGGTGCTTCCTTGCCTCTTTGCAGAGGCCGCCCTGAGTTCAGTGAACCCTCGTGTTGCTGACACGCTGTCTGTCCTTCCCCAGGCGCGGGGACCTGCCGTTTGTCGTGACTCGTCGTATTGTCAGGAAGGGCGCGGGAGAGTGCTCTGATGAGGAAGTGGATGGCAAGGCAGATGCTGGTGAAGCCAAAGCTACTGAATAAGTCCTCTCATTTGACCCAGGTTACACATGAGGGAGTGACCCGTTCAACCCCCCTCCCCTCTTCCATTGGACTTCCGGCAAACCCTATCCTAAATTGGCTGGGGATCTGCAGAGCAAGCCCAGATTTGTGTATCTGGAGCCATCGGGCATCTGTGTTCCTAGTTTTCTCCTCTTTCCAGTTTCTAATCCTCTTTGTATTTAATGCCAAAGAGTCAGGGTTCTGAAATCTGACCAGCAGTTTGGCTACTACAAAGGCCTGTAGAACTGTCTCTGCCATGTCTGCTGGTACATCCTTACACAGTTTGGAAGGAGTGGGGTTAAGGAAAGATTATTTTTGCTGTAAATCTCCTTTTGTCTTCAATTCTAGCTGCAGGGAAGCTCCTTCCTGTATTCTTTCCCCCCCTCCCCTCTTTGTTTGCTTTCGGCAATCATGTTCAGTGACCTCAGACTTCTGCCTCTTTTAATCTGCCCACCCATGTGGTTTGGGAGCAGTTTCAGGAAAAACGGTGTTCTTTGGCCATGGCAATTTGCCCTTTCTTCTTTCACGTGTTTCCAGGGAGGGGTGAAGAGGGAAGCTCCTCTCAGGACCAGTTACCTGGAGGACTTGCCAAAGTTGTCTTCTTTCTTTTTCTTTCCTTTTTTTTTTTTTTTCTTTCCCTCTTATTTTTCCTGTCTGGACAAATCTCTGAAGTGCAATGATGTCCTGTTTGTTAGTGTCTCTGCATCTGAGCGGTTCCATCTGAGCGTGGACCAGTAGTTAATGACAGGCGGGGGAAGCAGAGCAGTGTCCTTGTGCTTGTCCAAGAATCTCTGGGGGACCAAATATATTTAATGGTAATAGACAGAATCTAGAGGAATTTAATAGGGTAGTGGGCAGAGGGTGGGGATAAGGGGAGGGAAATTCCTCTTATTGACATGTCCAAGCCTCTTGCACCTGCTCTGTAACCAGGGGTTGGGATTAGTTATTGTGCACCATTGACTAAGAGTATATTAAAAACCCTTTAATCTGCACAGATATATGTAAGGCCTTTGTATCTCTTGTAATAAGTAATTAAGAAAAAAAATAAAGGTCTTTATCACTGCCTTTCTCTTGGGACCATGGTTATATATAGATAGTCTTTACTTTTCTACACCGTACACTGGTTGCTGGATTTACCTGTATTCTTAACCATATTGTATATGCTGCATTTAGACCTACTTATGAGCAAAGTAAAAATAATTAAATATGAAGCACCATACTGTATGCCTGAAGCTCTCTAATGTGGGAGCCTCGTGTCCCAATTGCTGTCACAAAAGAATTTAAATTTTTTTTATATAATAAAAGTGCCTTAGCATGTGCCTCAGCTGTGTGTCACCACTACAGTCAGTAATGGTTTACTGGTGCTCCACTGATGTTACCAATAAAGATTATCCATGTGCTGCAGTCGGCGTGCGTGTGTTGCCCTTCCCTCCTTTCCTGGGTGTGGTGAAGACCATGTGTGTCACCTCCAGAGGTGGTGTCTGGTGTCAGAGTGTCGGCCTGTCCTGTCACAGCACTGCAGACCTCCCCTGACAGCAAGTGACCCTCTGTAGCTGAACTGGGGTGTTACAGTGCCCGGGGTGTGCCACCAGGGCAGCTGGCAGTGGCCAGTATGGGGCATTTTGGAGGAGACAAGGCACCTGGTTCATGCACTTTCTGAGAGTTACCAATTCAAAACACGAGGCTGTGAATTTGAGCTGAGCCAGCTCTGTTCTTGGCCTGAAGATGGTATTTCTGAGCCTATAAGTAACAGGGTGCAAACAGACTCTGCTTTGCTCCTATTTCCAGTCTCTGGAGTCGCTGGAAGGTTTTTTTTTTTGAGGAGGCAATAGATATGTCTAGGAGTCTGTTTTACTGAATGGATTGGCAAAACTGCCTTTCACTTGTCTTCCAGCTTATCCCTAGAAACTCTACTTTATTGTTTCATTTTTGCTAGAAATTGAGAAGAAATGTGAAGAAGAATGTGCTGGTATTCTGGTATTTCTGGCCCCTTGAATTGCCACAGATATATTCTGGTCCTACAGCCGTGGCATGAAAAGCTGGAGTGTGACACCAGCACCTCCTGACTCTAACCTCGTCCCCTCCCTGTGTTGGCAGAGATTTAAACCTTGATGAGAAACTCTGAGTTAGAAGTTGTGGTCAGGGCTGGGTCAGGCCCTGGGTGGCAGCAGTGGGGAAGGATGGGCTGGCACTCCCCATGAAGAGTTTGGTGCAGCCAGCAAGTGCTCCTGCCAAGGCCGGTGCTGGCAAACGAGGAGCAAGGAGGGCGCAGCTTACGGTAAACCCCTTCCCAGGGGAACACGTGTCTGCTGCTCCCAAAGGGTGGGATTTCTGTCTAAGCAAATGTTGGGAGGGGGGAAAAAGTCTTCTCATTAAGAAATTTAAGTGTAAGTAACAGTAAAAAAATCCAAGGGGGGGTGCAGCCAGCAGGAGGCATGAAGATTCACCACACGCTGCTGCGTGAGTGGGTGCGTTGCAATTAAGGGGTCAGTGTAAACATAAGCTGCTTTTGAAGGTGTGTTACATGAGCTGCAGCTTTTGAAAGCTTGGATAGGGATTAAGGCATGAAAGGCTGGAGATTCTTCATGGTGTGTGGAATATAGGCACTGCTGTGTTGATGTCCTGCACATACACTGTTAAAAACAGGACTGGACTTACTGTCATCTGGGAGGTTACTGGTTCAGCTACTTCAATCTTTTTCCAAAGTGTTTACCAGGAACTGGCAGGGTATCTCTGTGACCAGTGTGCCCTTTAAATTGCATTAAAATTGCTTTCCCATCATAGGATCAACTTGAAATGACACCACTGGCCAGACCCTGCTGTGATACAGAGCAGAACCTGTGTGCTGACAGGGTGCTGACCCTTTTAAGCTCAGGCTGCTTTTTGTGTCCTTTGCATTGTGATGCAAGAGCCCGTCCTTGGCTGCTGCTCGGTCCTGTGCAAGATGAGAGTTGTGTCTTTTTTATTTCCACTGGCACAGTATTTTCCTTCAACTTTCCACCTCTTTGCACATCCTCATGGAAGGGACAAAATTTGTCTCCTACAACATTTTCGACTTTGCAGGGTGCAACCTTGAGCTAGGAAGTTCACGTGGCTCCAGGTTAGTTGCTGTTCTGTAGATTTCCAGAGCTGCTAAGTGCCTCATAGAGGTTTTCCTGGGATTTTGGGGATGATCTGAGTAGGTGAGTGGTTACACAGGCTGTAATAGTTGTGCAAAAGATGTTGAGCTGGGACCTGATCTGTAGGCCCTACAAGAAAATAGTTCCTGGAAGTGGGTGCTGGAGCTCTGTTAGTTGTCTGCACCTTCCAGCCTCAGGGCTGATCCCAGCCAGTGTTGGAAGGGTCTGGGTGAGAGGGAGGGCATAGAGATAGTTTGAGGAAATGCAAGTGATGATGTTATTTCAAACATTCCTGTCCCAGCACCAGGCAGTTCTGCTGGCACAAAGGATCTGCAAACCAGATCATTAAATGTAATAAACCTGGCTTTAAAAAAAAAAAAAAAAAAAAAGAAAGAAAATACGTTGATGCAGGTTACAGTGTGGCCCTCGGGGGGCCAGTGCAGCTGAGAGGCAGAGCCATCAGCCCAGTCACAGCTTCTGGGAAACAAAGGTAAATCGCTAAACCTGCAGCATCATCCTGCTGCAAAGAGTCTTCCCCTGTGGAGAGCAGCTGAGCTTGTTCCTGTTACAGCATCCCCCAGGGCAGAGCAAGAATAGTGACCATTAGGGCCAGTTCCTTCTGGGTTCCTGGGCACAGCATGAACTTAAACCTGATGGGTTTAGGATTTAGCCCTCTTCTATTTCTCTCACAAATTGAAATCAAGTACCACTTAAAGTAAATGGAGAATGAGGGTGCAGATGCAGTAGCTGTGGAGTGGGACTCCTCAGTGACAGGCACTGGAGTGGGAGAGCTGTGCTGGAAATGTGCGGTCTGCCCTGCCTGGGTGGTGAGGGAGGTCTCAGGACAGTGGATCTGAAAACAAAATGCAGGCTGCTGCAATCCCAACTAGAAATCGGGCAGCTCAGCCTGTTCTGGAGATGCTTTGTCACCACCCTGCTGGCAAGATCCCAGCTGTGTTGCTTTCCCTGGAGAGCTTAGGTCTGAACTTCACTGGGGGCACGTCCTTTTGAACCTTGTCTTCAAGTGCAGCTGGAGACAGATCCCAGTTCCAGGACAGATAGCTAATACTAGTAGATAACTGCTTGCTGTCTTTTTGGACTTAACTTTGCCTTTTCCTAATGCTCTAGCAGTGGGAGTGAAAGCACAAGGAAAAAGATAGAAAAAAACCCACAAACCAAAATCCCTTCCGTCCTAAATTTGTGACTCTCCCATCCTTGCTACCATTTCGAGCCTGTGTGACTGAGCAAAACAAACAGCTGAGCAGCTACATAGCAAGAGGAAAAGGAAAATGTGAAATATCTTGAGGAATGATGGTCTGCCACACAAGAGAAGAGGTGCTGGAGTCTCTTCTCGAGCTGGTTCACCAAGACTTTCAATTTGGGTAAAACACGCCGAGGACACTTAAAAGTGGATTAGGTAAAAGTACAGTCACTGTTTGGACTGGGCAATGGTCTGGTTGGGCATCAGGAGCATTTAAGGAAGGCCAGGCTGCCTTCTCCACTCACCTCCAGCAGCTGAGGACTCATGCAGGCAGCAGAGGTCCGTGGGACTCGCTGCTGCCTGGTGCACACATGCCCTGCAGGAGAGGTCTGCCTTGGAGGTTTCAGTATTGCTCAGCACTCCAGCCCTAAGGAAGAACGAGGGAGGAAGCGGAAAACTGATGATGATGGAGTGGTTGGCCTTGCAATGCTGTGTTACTCATAATGTAGTTGCTTGCTGCTAATTAAGCTGGAATTATACTGTGGATGGCTTAATTTACTGCAGTCCTAATTGACTTCTGATGGAAATTGTGCAGAATCTCACGGAAGTGGGTGTTGTGACAGAGTGTATCTCTCTGGATAAATGTACTGCTTGCTTAGGCTCCTTCTTAGGAGAGGAACCATCACTCAAATCCCCGATCTCATGTAAGACTGAGACTGAAGCAGGGCTCTGTGGCCAGAAAAAGTCTCCTTAGGTATGAAGTACTAGTGGCAGAGAGTGGTGGTGCCAGTCATGAGACTTGCCTGGGAGAGGGGAGGTGCTGAACCGTACAGCCAAGAGATGTGCTGAGCAGCTGGCCTGGTAGGGCAGCCTACACCAGCTTTGTGGGTGAAGTGACAACTTGATGAAGAGAAGAAAAGGAGGGGGGGAAAAAAAAGGCAAACTGTTGGAGCTGTGATCAAAGAAACTTACTTTCTGCTCTTCATTCCCGTTGTATCCAGGGAAACATCTCCCTGTGTCGCCTTATAAAGAAACAGCATTGAACCAGAGCTGAGCCCACCTTTCACTTTTCCTCCCCCAAACTCCTGGCACTGAGTTCTCCTAGTGTAGCAGCACGGGAAGCATCCTTCCACCTAGGCCAGGCTCTTCCCTACCAGAAGGCTTTATTCAATCCTGGGCTGTCCCTGGGGTTCTCCACAGAGGACTCTGGTAGAACTTCCAAGCCCTGCAAGTTGCTGGATGGATGCAGCCTCCACAGGCTGGCCCACAGCCTGTAGACATGTGTTGAAAACCTGTTTCGTTTCCTTCTCAGCACTTCCCCACTGGGGGCCGAGAGGGTCACATGGGGGCTGCATGCACCATGCCTGTGCTGCCAAGTCCATCCTGGGTTGGAAAGGGCTCTTTCAGACAGTGTTTCTGCCTCCCAAAGCTTCCCCTGTGGCCAGTGCAGGTGCAAGGAGCTCATCTCTGGAGGAGGGACTGGCTCCAGACTCAGACGAGGCTCTGTGCTTGCCTGAGTGTTACTGTTGTCACTAGGAACTGCAGTAGGCTTTGAAGCTGAGGTATCGGCACAGCCAAAACAGGTTTTAATGAGGTAACACACAGCCCAAATTGCTGTGCAGGCTTTTGATCCTTTCTGCTGTCGCTGTAATTGCGTGGTGCGCAGCTCACCAGCTCATCATTTTCAGAAACACAAGGCACCCAGCTGTCTTGCCCTGATGTGTCCTTGTGGGTAAGGCACAGATAAACCTCTTGATCAGCTTCTGCTTGAAGCTCAGCTTACCATTTCCCTCTCACCTGGAAAGTTTCTGGGAGGCAACTTCAAGGACATGGCTTATGCTCCAGTACAGATCCCCACTTTGACTGCAGTGGCAGCCCACACGAGGAAAGATCCCAGGTTTGTGCTGTCCGTATTTACTTCAGCCCTTGTTGTGAGGCTGAAGGGAGTTTATCTGCACCCCACCCCCTCTCCTTTGCTACGGGAAGTGTTCCCCTCCCTACTGCAGCCAAGGAGTTTGGTTCAGAGGAGAGACAGCCAGCAGGCTCGTTCCACTGGAGGGTAACATACAGTACCTTTACAGCACAGGAGGAAATCTACACCAAGGGTTAAACCTCACCTATCTCAGAAGTCATTGGCCTGTGCTGCTTCCCTGGGCAGAAAGTGAGAAAACCAGAGCTGCTTGAGCAGAAAAGCCAGTGGAGTGGCTTGGGGGCCCAGCACTTGAATTTGTGGGGCTGACTGGTGCAGGGTACACTCCCCACTGCCACCCACGGGTGCCAGGACAGAGATGGGATAAGCACAGGCACTCCAGCGGCTGAGGATGTTGTTGCCATGTGCAGCATGGCCTGCAGGACTGGCCCTCCTCTCATAGGGTGTAGCTTTAGGGGGACACCAAGCCTGGTCTTGGTCCCCTAGGCAGGCAGAGCAGTTGTTCCTTGCTCTGCTGTCCAGGATCTGCCAGATCAGTCCTGCAAAATCGTCCCTCTGCATTCCCCTGGCACCTTTGTGAGCTATGCCAGAGCTTGAGCAGAGCTGGAGCCACGCTCCGTGCGGCTGCAGTACCTATGGTTTGCCCAGCAGGAGAGGCTGCCTCACAACTCTGCCGCGAACTATTAAAAGCAGCAAAATGATTAAAATAAACTGTCATGGGACATTCATTCCAAACAAAAAGCACGAGCTGGATTCCTTCGTTTCCCAGGAAAGTTAATCTGTGTTTGCAGGCAAGGGACGTGTCCTGGGAGGCGCTCAAGCGATGCTGGCAGGAGGCTCCCCAGACCCACTTCTCCATCGGCAAAGCGGTGTGTGGGCAGCAGCACTGCTGCGGGCAGCTGGCTCCATTATCCCCTGTCAAACAAAGCCTTTTCCTGACCACTCGGGTGGAGGAAGGAAACACCTCGCAGCAGGCATCGAGGCAGGAAGAGCTGGGACTGGAAATGCCAGCGGTCTCCTCCTGGCCCTGGCAGAGCCATGGCTGTGCTGCAGAAGGGTGAGGGGTGCGGGGGAAACCCTCCTGCCTGGCTCCCGAGGTGTCAGGCACACAAGGCTGCAAAGGGTGTGACACCACTTCAGCCACGCTTCCCGGTATTCCCTGCACCAGGCAAAGCACAGCCGGGTTGCTCCCAGCACCAACAGCCCCACGGGCTGTGCCTGTTCCCTGCTCATGTGCTTTTCTCTGGGATCAAGCTAAGCTTTGAACAGCCCCATCCCACCAAGGCAGAGAACACTCCCTGTGAATTGTACTGGCCTGGTAGGACTTTCATCCACCCCGGGGCCAACCAGCAGAGCCCACAGCTCCCTTCTGCACTCAATTCCCTCCAGCATAGGTCAGAGACTTTCTGAGAACCCTCGAGCTGCACCCAGCAACACTTCTGCCTGCCCCACAGGAACCCTGCCACTATGAGGGCAGGTAACACCCCTACTGTCACTAAAAAGAAGGCACTTAGACTCTTGTTTGGGCTGGGGGTAAAGCCTTGATTGCCAAGACCCAAGTACTTTTGCCAGGGATGATCACAGCCACGTATTCCCAGGTCTACCAGCCCTGTGTCCTCCTCACACTGCTGAAACTGGGCACCCATCGGGAATGGTGCAGGGCTCACCTGTTGTGTTCGAGTCACCAGGTAGAGTGAACCAAGCAGCAGAGATGGGTTGCACAGACAGAAGAATTTTGCTCTGACATAATTTGTTCCCTTTAGCTGCTTGGCTTTTGGATGCTGTTGTTTTTTCTCCCTGGATGCAACTGGCACAGCCCTTCTTGCTAACCTGAGCAGCTACTGCGTCAGGATAGTGACATTCTCATGCGGTTTCGTTGCTACTGCTTTCTGGTTCTGTTGAGCAGTGAATAGATAAAATATTTACTGTCTTTTCTACTTTTCTTTTTTTCTTTCTTTTTTTTCTCCTCTCCTCTTTTTTCTGATCTACCCAGCAAATCCTTTGATGCAAGAGTCAGTCACAGCACAACATTTCACAGAAAACAAAAAGTGCTTGGGGCAAATCCTTCTCTGCCGTTTAAACTTCTGTCCTCTTAAGGAAAAAAAAAAAGAGACATACATTGACGGGAGAAAGATCAGTGATGAAAACATATAAATCTGCCTTTAGCAAGTACTCACACCCTTGTCACAGCTGGGCATAGGCTTATGCAGAAGCTGTTGGGTAAAATTTGGGGACATGAGCATCTGGTAGGGTCCTACTGCTAAATTACAGCCTTAGAGGATAACATGGAAATTGCGGATGGAGAATACCAGCTGTGACTAATGGACTGGGATGCATTTAAAAATTAGGTATCTCTGAAAACTAATGAAGAATGGTTTCAGCTGAAGAAATTTCTCGTGGGTCGAAAACTGGAGGAAGGAGATGAATTATCAGCGATCCAGCAGGTGAAAGGGGCTGCCTTATTTATTTCCGAAGCACAGCGAGATTCGATGTGTACTTACCTGTGTTGATTATGAGCCCTGCTGAGCTTGATTATAATCCGCTCTCCGGGGCGAGCGTGCTGAGCTCGGCGGCAGGGAGGAAGTGCAAAAGGAATTTGTCTGTGCCAGGATGAAATGTGATTACTGGCTGCACACTGCAGCAGGGGCTTGTGCTTGAGCGTTGGGGATCCCACACCTCTCAGGTAGCCTGTGAGTGCTAAAGCACTTCGGGGAAGTTTATTTCAGCTGGTAATTTTTTGGGGGCCTGTTTCTGACCGGTTTGGTGCCATGACACCCAGGCTGGCACTTTGTCAGAGCACAGAGCTGATAGCATGAGATGTCCTTCTTTAAAACAAAGCAACAGCTTGGTTATAGCTTTATATTAAATGGGGAGCTTTGCTATAAGTTAGTTCTAAAAAGACTGCCCCACAGATGTGGAGGAGCTGGAAACTGCTTTAAGAATGGTTTTAGTTAGAGCTCGAGCAATTTATGGAAGGGATTACCTGGCATGATGTCTGTGCTAGCAGAGCTCTGGCTCAGTGACACAGGATGGTCACAGGCAGCCCGAGCAGGGATTTTGGGCACACTGCAGAGACCTCAGTGGGTTCTGGGGAAGAAGAGGGCTGAGCCAGAGGCAGGGCACCAAGCCCTGGTAGGCTCATGCTCCTGGTAACTCCAGAGCCTTCAATGAGGTTTTGGCAGCAGATGGGTGAGTACAATCCTGCTCACAGTCTGAACCTCTGGCTCTCATTTCTCCTCATCTCTCTTCCCCTACTAATGGCTCCAAAGGGAAGATTCCTGCTGCAGTAAGGGGGATGAAAAGACAAACCACAAAAGCAGACAGCTGAGGGATGCAGTGGGGAAAGCAACCCCGAGGGGCTGGCAGGCTGGAGCAGATGCAGGGATGCTGGAGAGGGAGTGGCAGTGGGGACAGACAGCCCCTGCCCACCCCCCAGCATCCAGGCTTGTGTTCCCATCGGCCTAGGCCAGCAGGGAGCTGCACAGGAGGGTGCAAGTCGAGGATGTGCCCCCAAATCCGCAGCGACCTTCTAACCGCAGGAACCCAGGGGCTCCCTTGAGACCCAGTGTCTGGCACCGTGTCTGGCAGTGGGCGGCCAGAGCATCCCCCTCTGGGCAAGACAAGCAGCTGGAGGAGATGGAGGCCCTGGGAGAGGCACCAGTGAGGGATGGGCAGCCTGCATGCATGAAGTAGCCCCTGAAGGAGCAAAGAACAGTGGTGAGGCTTTCTTAAACCCCTACATATGTGTGTGTGCACATGGGTGATTGTGTATGAGCATAAATGTATATATAAGCTTACATATGGACATAAGCTGACATGTTTGTGTAGGTCTGCATCAAGTAGAACATAGATGTTATCCAGCATAAAGTCTGTTACACACGTTTTGTAATTAACCTCTAAATACATACTGCAAACTGAGGAAACTCAGTGTGGGGGTCAAATAGGAAGCGTATTTGGTAAGTGTACGAGGTAAGAGCTGTACAGCTGAGGCACCCAAACAGGCTGATGGCTGGAGAATGGATATCAAGGGGAGAAAAAGACATACTGTGACTTTAAAAATGGGTATAAGCAGGTTCCAGGAGATAAAACTGAAGTGACTCCTCCAGAATGACATGGTTATAACCTGGTACCACAATTACATTTATTTGCGTGCCCTACCTGTGCATTCTCACTTCTGAAGAATGCACTCAGACTGCCTTCAGCTTTCCCTTCCGTTCTAAATTGCTGGAATTTATAGCACTTACTTGGGAGACTATGGTGATTTCCCCTTTCCGTATTTAACCCATGTTACCCAAACCACCTAAGGTCCATCTGAGTGCAAGTTGTAATAAAGTGGGAAGCAAGTGTCTGGAGGGAGTGGGGCCAGCAGAACAATGTTAATCCTGAGTCATACAGCTGATATCTCTGTCAGCCAGACCCTATGGCATGGGGCTCGTATCCCCGGCCAGCTCCAGTGTCACCCAGGCAGGGATTTCCACCATGGTTTTACCATCAGCTTTGCAGGGCTGTGGATATCCCCTTCCGAATTTCGCATGGGCTGGTAACATTTCATTTTGGTTTGAATCTGTAGCCCTGATCACCTTCCAAATGGCTGTTCAGCAGGCAGGAATAGGAGAAGGGGCTGGAAAACATGACTAAATATGGCTGTGTTTCTGATTGCTACAGACTGCAGGATTAGCGGCCCCTTCTTGCCAGCGGCCACAGCTGAAGTTCCCAAGGTTTGAGGAACACTGAGGAGAGCTATAGTCCATTCCTCCCCTCGCCTTTTTTTTTTTTCTTTTAGTTATTCTGTTATTTTTTTGTTTTCCACAGAGAAATCTGCAACCTATTGTGTGGGCTAGCAAACTTGGCACCCTCCAGCTGCCTATAAAATTGCATTAGGCGTTTATATTTCCTGTAGTGGATTATGTGTTGTCTGGACTTCGGATGATTCCGAGGGAGAGAGTTAGCCTTTTTTTTTTTTTCATGGAGGGGCTACAAATTGCATTTGAAATAATTTCATCTTCTTGGAGATAAGAAGGTGCTGGCAATTGGCAGGGCAGACAGACATGTTCTGAGACAGACGTAGGCAGCTTCCCTGCCTGCCACTTGCAGAGCCGCTCTGGCCGTGTGCGCAAGGCACGGGCACTGGGGAACTTGCCTTGTCCAGAAGCACATCAATAACCTCATTGATTGCAATGATACTTCTCATGCTTAAAGTTAAGCAAGTGCTTAAATGTCACGCTGAATCACAAGCAAAGGATTTCTTCGCGCTCTCGCGGAGTCAGTTCTCTTGACCGAGCTGGCTCTGTGTTCGTGCACGCATCGGGATTTTATCTGAACTCTTAGTATTTATGCAGATGTAGCACATAGGGGGGATTCTCTGACAAACTGGGGTTGGCTTACTTCGAAGATACCCTCTTGGCTTGTATGTAGAGTATTTATTGTCCTTTATTGCCGTTTTCTAAATTGGAACTGAAGCCAAAGAGGCGGTAACTATTTTTAGAGTGGAGAAATCATATTAAGAAAAAAAGAAGTATGTTTTCAAATCTTATTTGAAATCTGTGCTGCATCAGCAACAAATGGCATTGTGAAAGGGTAAAATCAGATTGTAAGTGCTTATTGGTATAATATTATCATAAATTCACACAGTGCTTCTCTGCACAAAGGAAAACAAACCGTGGTTTGTAGCAAACGTACGGTCTAAGGGCACAATTTTATGGTCATGTTTATATGAGTACGTAGTACTGTGTCTCACAGCCCCTGTGATGCAAATGCCGGACTGCTGGATAGCCAGTAGGTGGAGTCATCCATAATGGATGTGCTGTGCTCTGAAAAGTTGAATCAGTACGACTGGACACGTGGAAATTTCGGTTGGAAGCTGAGACCCAGGAAAATATAAGGAATGGAACTGGAAAACGCCACGAGTGTGCAGGACACAAAGAGCTGAAACTTTAGCAGAAAAAGAGGAGGGACCTGCAAAATGTTTGGAATAGCAGAAAGCTGGAGCAATCCTGGAAACACTTCTGTGGCTTGGATCCCGAGGCGTAATTCATGCTGTTGTAATTTGCACAGATGGCGGATGTCTCAAGGGAAGGCTTGAACAGCTGGGAAACATCAGGGTGTGGGCCAGCTTCAACCACACACCCTTTCTTTATCCCTGAATCAGTCACAGAAGTGAAAGGTGATACCGAGATCAGTGCAGAAAATATCTGCAAGCTATTCTCTGCCCTGGGAGATGGCTCCTCTCACTCTTTGAGTCCTGGTAAGGACCACCTTAGTTTGGCATTTTGTGTATAACAATGCACTTTCAGATGCTTTTCAATAAAGGAAAAATCAGGAGGAAAAATCAGCCTCAACTCCAGAGATCAGCCACGTAGTAAATTGAGTTGTAGCTAAGGGGCCCTAATAAACAGGGTGCTTCACTGAAAATGAACAGGAGTTCCATGATAACACCCATTCTGTTTGTATGATATGCCCAGCCACCACAGAGGGTGTTTTGCTTTGTCCTTTGCTCCATCTGCCTGTTACAGCAGGAATGAACGTTGCCTCTGGCGGGGCATTTGCCCTTCTCGAGCTGAGCGGCCTCCAGCCTATTTGGAAACGAGCAGTTGCAAACAATGATTCGTGCTGTCTGTTTGTCTGTGTGCCCCTGTAAGCTGAATAATAATGTCATGGCCACTCAGCTGCTACAGACTCGTGTCTGAGAGTGGAGAGGGTGGTACAGCCATGAGGTACTTCAGAGACATAGCCAGGGACATGTAGCCAGGCTACCAGAGGACTGCACCAACAGCTGCCATTGCTGTCCCTTTGATGTGAACTCCAGCCTTCAACTACCTCCCGTTCACTGATGACAGGCAGCTGAGGGGAATAAATGCCAGACATTTCCCCACTTCTTGATTTCTGGCACCCAGAGGGTAGTGGAGACCCAACGTGTTTTTTTAAATTCTGGTCTGTGTCCCCATGCAGGGAGGTACCACAGGTCCCTGTGGCACTCCCATGGCTCACACCGTCTTGAGCCCCACTGTCTCAACAGGAAAACAAAAGACCTTTCATCTCCCAGATATGCTGGGATATAATAACAGTTTTCTGTTATTATACCTTTTGGAGATACAGTGGGATGCTCTTTCATATCAGAAGTGCTGAAGGACCTACTTTATTTCCCATCCTCCCAGGCATAAGCAGCGCAGGCAGATGGCATTTTTATGCTAATTGCACACATGCAGGTAACTGCATCTGCACTGCAGGTGCCGTCCTGCTTTAGCAGCACCGGTACACCTGAAACGCCCCCACTGCTGTACACGCCGATACCCCACAGAACCACAGACCAGGCAATGACAAACGTGCTGCAGTGATGTTTCAAGGCAGCAGGAAAACAAGTCGGGAAAGCTTTGCTCTGAGCTCTCTGGTTGATTCCCAGCTGCTGCCTTGCCGAAGCGCTCGCTGACGCCAGGTGTCCTTATTGCAAGAGGTGGCCCTGGGAAAAGACTGGGTGCGCTGCGGGTGTTGACCCAGTGACTGACAGCTGCCAGCACCCTTGCGCCACAGTGACACATCGATGTTGGCCTCCTGCCTCTGCCTGGGGACTGGCATCCTTCCGGCAGGCGGTTTGAGTCAGGTGACAAGGTCTTTGGATTTTGTTGATTTAGGTTATGTATATTTGGCTGTGTGCTAATTCGTGACAAGAAAAGGCAGCTTCTGTTAATAAAATTTTGTAGCAAAGAGCTGGCTGGAGATAAGCAAGAAGAAACATTTACCCACACTTGTTGCTACGGAAAGCTCCCTCACCGCTTATTGTGAAGACAGGACCAAAGTCCAGGCTGAAACTTTACCTTGGCGGAACTTCATTACTTGGGGGTGCACTACTGGGAGGAGGAAGAGCATTTGGCTCCAGGGCTTTGTCTGGCAGGATGGAAACAGCAGGAATGAGCTGGGTTGGGTAAGCCACTAAACTTCCCCGGATCTGCTTAGCAGGGAGGCCAAATACGCTGTGAGGGAACCAGGGACAAAGCTGTGTGAGGCTGCAAGGGCAAGAGGGAGCTGGTCAGCAGGATGGGACATCGTGTGTAGATGATGGAAGAAGCAAGAAACAGTTCTCAGTTGTGGTGGTGGAGAGGAGAGACTTGCTTTGAACTGTCTCCTAATGATTTCTATGCCTTCAGGCCAAAGACTAATAGCTGAGCTTGTGCCTCTCTTCATGCCTGTGCCTTAGAACCTGCATGAGTCATTGCCTCTGCTTAATCCAAGCACGTTCTGGGACCCAGCCCTTTGTACTTCCATAGATGTTTCATACCCAGAATCTCAATGCCACCTGATCTCCAGCCCAGTGGGAGCACCAGCACACATTTCTTCAAGGAATCCCTTCAGAGGGTGTCTTTCTGAGGGGAGGAAAACACCCACAATATTCCTCTAAAATTATATTAATTTGTACAGGAAGGATATATTCTTCATGCAAGCTTCTGG
This sequence comes from Pachyramphus minor, assembly GCA_013397135.1. Taxonomy (NCBI): domain Eukaryota; kingdom Metazoa; phylum Chordata; class Aves; order Passeriformes; family Tyrannidae; genus Pachyramphus; species Pachyramphus minor. The sequence goes on along the minus strand of VYXB01007240.1, from coordinate 344,027 downwards.
GAATTCTCTGGTAGGATAACATTTCTTAGAGGTGCCTCTCATTGATCTGTCAAATACAAAGCACTGGTGAGCACTCTGCAAACTTGTCCATAAAATCACAAAGGCATGCAGGAGCCTTTGGCAAGAGTCCTGTGCAGCAGTGGAAGGGTTAACAGAGGAGTCAGCTGTCTGTTTAGTATGTCTCAGATGTCACATACAAATACCTAAAAGGCAGCTGGGTTGTGTGAAAGGAAATCAACGGATTAAGATTGTGGTACCAGCTCAAAAGCTTTTTTGTGACTTCAGGAATGCCTCATATCCCATCTGTTAAATTGAAATAATACCTATCCCACAAGCATACCATTAAGATTAATTAATTAATCTTTTTTTAAGAGGAAAAGGAAAGAGCTAGAGAAATAGTAATACATAGTTGCATGTCAGTAATGTCAGCAAGCACACAATGCCACAGCCCATGGCAGTGGCAGGTCACTTTGGTAGGAAGGGAGCAGTACCTCAGCTATTTTCACCTGCACCATAACTGAGGGTGCTCTGTGCTCTGCAGTGGTCCTGGCTGCTCCCCTGGCAGGCTGCAGACCACAGCCAGCCAAAAATGCCTCGCCAAGGGACATACCTATGGCACTGCCAGCTCTGCCAGGACCTGCTCTGCAGCACAGACCATGTGCATGCAGAATGCAAGAGACAACTGGCAGCAGCTTTGGCACCTGCATGGCAGGAGGTGGTGGAAATGGGGTTAGGGGGAGGTGAAGAGAAAAGTGGAGGCTGGGTACTGTAAAGCAACTCCTTCCTTTGATATCTCTCAAGGGAAGTGCCAGACAGACGCCTAGACCACAGTGAGAGGAGTGCTCCCAGTGCACACACAGATTTGTCTCCAGACTGTTTACTCCAAACTTGCCTGAAGGTTGAAGCCTTCTGCAGCTCCTCACAGGCAATAACTTAACCTGTACCCTTCATCTAGAACCCTTCATCAAAATTAGGGGGGAAGACAAACACAGAAATGCTGTATGAGCAGCATCCCAGTCACAAGAATCTCAGCTTCTCTTCAAGCCACGAGTGGACTGAACATGTTCCTTCAACGTTTTTTGACAGTCTGGCTCATTTTATCAAACCCAGTCAAGATGAATGAGACACGTTTACCCTCGGTGGGCGAGCAGACAAAAGCTGCATGTAATTGTCCTCTGGGTGCCTGCCACTCCGTGGGGATTTGTAATCATTTTGAAAAAAGAGATTTTCCCTGGCACTGGAGGAGACAAGCTGGCACCTCAGCACAAAACACACCACTTAAAATAGCTTTTAATGTGGCCTTGAAAACTATTTTTGGATGACGAAAAATGTGGTGTAAGGAAAGACTGGAGTCATGTACTGTAATTGTCACTCAAAACCAAAGGCTCTATCATTTCATGAAGATTGGCAGATGTAGCATGCATGGGGGACACAGGACACCAAGATAAAGCCTGATCCCCAGGTTTTGCTACACATGGTGAGATTCAAGATCTCAGGAAGGGCTTCCTCCTATAAGCACTGACTCACAATGACCACCTCCACTTTTAGTTTCCTCCTTTTTCTCCAGGCAGAGAAGAGTTTGCAGGCAGAGTGACATTCCCACCCTGTAATAAAGCCAACTGCAGATTTGTGTTATGATCCACAGGTTAGTTCCCCATCAAGTTGCCATGGCTTCCAGACTACTTTCAGGATGGTACAGGCTGCCTGTGTGTTCCTCGCTCTAGAGCAGGCATCATCCTTGGTGGTACCAGACAACAGCTGTGTAATAGAACCAACTTTATGCTTCCGTTGAGGATCCTGAATTTGTTTCTCAAGATCAAAAACGTGGAGACACACAAATGAGCTGATGAACAGGGTTTTTGAAGACTGGTGTCTCCATCTCACTGGAAATCATCTGAAGCAGAACAAATGAGGAGATATATATATATAAAAATGCAGGAGAAACCCATGAAGGCTATCAGGAACAGAAAAGCAGAACAGTCCCTTTCTCAAGGAATCAGATGGAGTCTGGGGCTGTGGGATGAGGCCTGGGCTGATGTGCCCAGAAGAGCAGTGAGGAGACCTGGAAAAGGCTGTGAAGAACACACGCACTGATTAATGTGAGCCTAGACTGAACGGAGCTGGGCAGCTCATCCCTCGACGCTGGATGCTTCGGAAGCTGGGGGTCTAGCCAGTACCCCTCACTCCAGATTCACCTCAAGTCAGTATCGCTTCCTTACTGGAAGAGCTGCGGAAACCCCATCACAAAAAGCAGCCCCGCGCCAGCGGGGATAGGACCAAGCGAGCCCTTGTGGGGGGACCCGGCTGTGCCCGAGGGGCGGGTGCCCCGCGCTCCTGCGGCCAAGGTGGCCACACAATCCCCGCCAGAGGGTCCCGCACCCACCGCGGGCCCTCACAGTGCGGCAGTGGCCCGAACCGTAGCGCCTCTGG
>VYXB01007240.1:297988-340888 GCA_013397135.1 Pachyramphus minor | reverse complement strand
GGTCCGGCGCTCCGGGCACGGCCGCGCAGCCCGGGGAGGCCGCGGCGCGGGGCACCGGCAGCGCTCCGGGGCCGGAGGGGTTCCCCCGCGCCGCCCTAGGGCTTGTACGGCACCATGAGAAATGCCAGGTGCTGCCTGGGGAGGGGGAGAAGAGGAGTAGTGGGGCGTCTTCCAGCTTGGTTCGGGATCTCACGTTCCTGTTTGTCTTCTGCCAGCGCGGTTTGATCGTCCCCAAAATATCGGTCGTTCCAGGTACATTGGCTTTTGTGTTTGGGGGATGATGCTGGCAAGGTATTTCTGCCTCCCTTTGTCTGGGTGTTGCGGAGGGTTGTTTTATTATGGCAGTTGCACTGACCTTTTCTGCTTCTGTCTCTTGTGGCAAGTATATTAGAGCTCTTTGGAAGTGGAGTGATTTATTCATCTCAACTTGTTTCTCCTCTCACCTTTTCTTGGGCTGGTAGGCGCTGCTGGTAGTTTCCAAGGGGAGCATCCTGTTCTCCACTGTGCCTCTCATCAAGATGCCGAATGCTGGCCAATACTCTTCCCTTTTTGCTTCCCAAGCTGCCCCCAGTTTTCATGCTCAAGATTTATTTATTTTTTTAAGCAGCCTGCAGCAGGAGAGTTTTGTTTGTGGTTCTGTCTGATGTTCAGCCTTTCATGGTGGTCTCTGCACACCACAACATTGTGTTTTTTCCCAGTGTGATAGTGTGGCCTGAATGTATTCTAGAGCTTAGTACCCAAGTGCTGCTGCTTGTGCTCCCCAAGGGCTGGCAAAAACCGTGCTGTGCTCTTTTATCCCTTGGAGTAGTGTGTTCTCCCACACATAGGTGTCAAGTATGACTCAGACAATGTGTGCAGTTGCAAGGAGAAGGATGCTCAGCATCGAAGGAGTGCTTATATGTTGTGTCTAGGCAGGAGTTATGAATGAGTGCACAAACATGGTGACATGAAATTCTTCCAACTCTGCAGAGTTGAACTGAGGTAGAGGTCCTGTGTAACTACAGGGGATGCACCAGTTTACCTGCAGTTAGTGGTTAAACTGGTTGGTGTTGATGTAAACCAGTGGTAAATCAACTGAAAATTGCCCGGGAAGGGGCTTGGACTGGTTTAGCAAAAGTCTGAATTTTTTTTCTTTTTTAATTGCAAATGAGTACAATTTCTGCACAGATAAAAGACTCCCCTTTATATTTACATGGAAAAGTGTTTTGTTGTCTGTTCAGTGAATAGTGCAAGTTAGTAAGATTGCGGCGTTCAGCCACAGGGCTACGGCAGTGCGTGTGCGCAGCAGTGTGTAATGCTGGTTTTAATGATACTAGGAATTAATTGTGGAATTAATTAGTGAAAAGTTGGGGTATATTTCTATATCAAATGGTGGCAAACAGTGGAGAAATTAGGTGATGGGCAACTGGTAGGGTCTGATTTTTAAGTATGTCTGTAGTCAGTATAGCTGTTCTTCAGATTAGGACACCCATATTGTACTTGCTTGGCATTTATAGCATAATTTTAATCTCTCCGTATGTGTGTATATCTATATATAGAAAAGATTTTTCAGGCTTTTCAATATAAAATATGAAAATAAACGTATATATGTATGTGTGCACAAAATGTACCGTTGTTTGGAACTAGATGATCTTTAAGGTCCTTTTTAGCCCAAACCTTTCTATGATTCTATGTCTAGAAGTTTCCCCTGACTTTTTTTACTGTTAAAGCATGTGGTTTATATATTTGGAGAACCTTTCCATGTTTGTAAGCAAGAAGTGCCAAATTTACAAATAATATCAGAGGTAGGAAAAAAGTGTTCTTCAGTGTTTGGGAAATACAGTATCTTTTAACCCAGAAGTCAAAACACTAGATTGCCTTTTATGAGGATTTTGGTTCAGAGGGTGTCTTCTTTAGATGTATCTTATTTTAGAATAACGGGTTCTTTTTAGGAAATCCTCTATGTTTAACTGTACGTAATGCTTACAAGAGGAATAAAGAGCCTATTCTTTGATTTTTATCCCCCCCCCTCCCCCCTTGTATGTGCTAGAGGCTTTCTGGAAGCTGGAAATAACACCAGCAACTGTCGTACCTTGTTTTTCCTGGAGATCCTGTCAATTTTCTACTTCCTGTTCCAAGAGCCACAGGCTGTTGCAGTGTAAACTTGGTAACCTCGGGTCTCTGGGCTGATAGGAAGGAATCACGGAGTGCTGTGCCCACCACCATTTCTTCTTTGCATAACCTCTACCTACCAATGGTTCAGGATATGATCACGGCTTGTAATGCTGAAATAAATCACTTAGCTGTAGAAATTACTAATGCAACTCTAAAGCTCGTAGCTTTTTGGGGGGCCTATTAATGTGAAATATCAAAACTAGCCTACAGGAAGATAAGATAGTAGCTAGTTATTAAGACCTTGGGGCAAAGGGTGTCTAAAAGCTTAAAGCAGCCCTTATATTTACTGGGCTTCTTGTTTTCTGCTGTCTCAGGCCAGCATGCTCAGACAGCTTATGCAGTTAGGGTTTCATTATCTAATCCATCTTTGATCAGGCCGGATAAATGGTGTTTGGCCAGTGCTGATCTTGTTAGGAGGGTGGTGTAAAGCTGCTTGAGTTGGGATTGGGACAAATCGGATCATGGCTGCTATCTGCTTCTGGGACATATTTCAGTTAATCGTGGCGTGGGAGGAAAAGGTCCATCAGAAACTGCTGGTTTTTAGCTCCCTGTGTTTCATAAGTGGCAAAAATCAAACGCCACCAGCCAGGAATGTCTCCTGGAAATATTTGGATAGGTTTGTAAGCTTTGGAAGTGAAGGGCCCCAAAGGTACTGCTGCTTTTTAACTGTATAAATACTAGCTAGTACCTAGTTTGTGCTCTTCACTGGCTTGGATGGTTGGGTCATTTGGATCAGCTTGCTGATCTCAGTAAAAATAACATCTAACAGAGGAGAGGGGGGAAAAAAAAGGTTATATTGGCCAAAATTGCTTGTGAAACTGCACTGAAATGCAGTTGTTGATGCAGCTGTATTTGCTGCTTGTCAAAAGAGACTGACTGCTGCACAGATGGAAGAGAAAGTACCCTTGCAACAATCTCTCTCCTCCTCTGTTCCTTGTGTGATGAAAGATGAGAAATGTTGTGACTAGCTAGAAAGTGTCCCTTTCTCTTTAGAGCTGCAGTCAAGGGTGTAATTCCAGGGTGCTGTTTTTGTATTCCTCTTCCAGGTGCTAGAGGTGTATCAGACATCTTATACTGCTGAAGAAAGTTACTAAAATCGCTTTGCTTGGGGTTGAATGAGTTAATCAACTCCTCCTTCAGTCCCCAAGCTGGATTTTGATTTAACGTTTTTATGAAGTCTAGACTGGTTAGTGAATTAAAATTATACCTGGGGGTAATATATGGGTGGGATTATATGCAAGGAGCTGGTCCTTGTTCCTCTTCCATGAATGACTTGTGTGCTCAGCATCCCTGAGTATTTGGGAGAGTTACTGTTCTGGAGGCATGAGTGTGGCCGACTGCTCAGGGCAGACAGTGCAGCTGTGGTCTGTGCCTCACCCAGGCCATGTAAACCTTTAGTGGCAGTGATGAGTGGAGACTTTGTGTTGTCATTCAGCCATGTCTGCATAGGGTTCATAAAGATGACTGGTGGTGTTGAGATCAGTCCCCTGTGACTAAATAATGATGTAACAGACGATAAGTCTTTCCTCTGCAAGAAAGTCCACGGTTTCTCCTCCTGCAGTGAGCCAGAAGATGGTCTGTAACAGCCTCTACCAGCCCAGCTCATTCCCCCATAATGACTGGAAACCTTGAACTGCAGTATGCCACAGAAAGGGGGGAGCAGGGAACGTGGCTGGTGCTTCAGTGGCCTCATTCAAATTGTGGCCTGTTTGTGGTGCTCCAGAGGACAGCAAGAAATCAGTCTGCTGATAATTTCCTAAGACAGGTTTGGGTTTACAAGTAAGAGGGCTGATAGGGATTGTAATCAAGAAGGGGCCAGTGAATAACAGCTTTTCTGCTGTGGGGGATCCTATGGAAGTCTGTATTTTTAAATCTTACAGAAGAGAACATCTAGTTCCAGTAAATGGTGGAAAAGCTGTATAATCAGGTTAGCTTTTTCCTCCCTCTTATTATTCATGGCATGGCTGTCTTTGTAAAGAGATGCAGAGCAATGCAGGGGATACAAGATACTATAGAAAAGAAAGGAAGTTCCAACCTTTAAAAGCTGACCCCTGCCTTGGATGCAGGATGAGGTTTCCTAGGATGCTTTCAACAGACTACTGCTGATGTGTTGAGACATAATGAATCACCTCTAAGTGTGCTGTTGTTTCTCTGTTGGCTTTTGTCCTTTGTTTTTTTAAAAATATTTGCATGTTAGGAGTTAGACCTGACACAGTCTGGGAACACTTAGAAAACCTCCAGTTCAAAGAAAACCTTTGGCAAACAGACTGAAAGTTGGGATTTTAGAGTTGTTGAGAATGCTTTAATGTTGGCTCTTTTCTTGCCCTACTCAGGAAAATGGAAGTATTCTGGATGCTTTAGTACCCCTTCAGGCTCTCTCAGTATTTCTCTACAGATTCCAGAGGTTTGTGTTTAAAGGTGATGGCCACAGTTGTGAGGTTGGAAGCTGAACAGAGGTCTGGCTCTACTGGAGATGGTTTCCTTCTGCATATGTGTACCAGCTGTAGACATATGCTTTTTATTTTTCCTTTTCAGAATTCCCGCTTAGAAACATGAGTGCTCTGGTATTTTGCAGGAAGCCTGGCCTCTCCTTTGCATGTTGGAAAGGTTGCCCACCTAGCTGAGTTTGGAGCAGCTCCAGGCACAGACTGTGAAATACCCTCTGTCGGCTTTTCCTCCCAGTGATGTAGCAAGCAGGGCTCCCGCTTTGCCCTTTTGCATTGGGGGTTTGCACCTATGTTTTCAAGGTTGTCTCAAAGAAGTGCTGGTCACTGAAGGTTTAGCAGCTGTGTTGCTGTGCTGGCTTCGTGCTTCATTGTGACTGTGCTGAGAGTTTTCTGTGCTGAGAGCTTTTATCGGCTCTACTGTGTGAGGCTGGTGGCAGTAGGAGCACCAGAACACATGAGATGCAAAGGAGGCAGCAGAAAATAAAATAAAATAAAATTAACTGCTTCATTTGCACTAGTGGCAAGGAAGCCAAATTGAAGTCAAGATGGATCTGGACTGGATTCTGTGTGTGGTCTGTGGCCCCCTGGAAACTGCTGCTGAAGGACATACCCCTGTTAGCTTGGAAAAATAAAGCCTGTCGTTAGCAGCATTTGGGTGGCTGCACAGGAACCTCTGCTCCTTTGGAAAATGCTGGAGATCACATCAGTTGAAGATGTTTCAAAACCTATCACTCTGTGCTGCTGACTTGGCTCCTGGCATGCAGCAAACCTTGGTTTTTGTGTGAAGTGAAAGAGAGGGGCAGATGTTTTGGATGCCTGGAAACCTCTTATTTAATTTACCCATCTCTGATATTACTTGACCTTCTGTGTGTGTGTTTGCTGTTGAAATGTGGTGGCTGAGGGATCAGAGGAACATCCAGAAGAGAAGTGAGAGAAGCAATTAGAGGTAACGAGTTCCAGTTCATTGAAGCATTCTGTTGATCTACATTTTACAGTGGTATTGAGTGGACGCCTGAGTGTAGCTGTCATGAGATAATCCCGATGTTTAGGGATTAGAGCTGCTTGGCTGCATTTTGGGCCTTAACTCCCTTTGCTCTCCAATAAATTTAATGTTGCCAGCAATCTTGTGAATTCAGTTTGAAAGATGTGTATGTATTTTCCCCAGCATGCTTCCCCCTCCCTCTGCTTCACTTTCCTCAGCACACCTACTTTTTTCCAGGTTGACTTAGAGGTGCTTGTAGGAGCCAAATCTGCAGTGACAGGGGCTGTATGAAACAGTCCTCACTAGTCCTGGACCATGCCACTCTCCTGACCCCACAGCATTCCCTATCAGGGTGCTGCCCAGCCATTCTGCTGAGCTGTGCCAGGGCACCTTTCCTGCAGGAAACCTTTGCTGAGAAAGGCCCAACATAGTTTTCTAGGTTTCTAACCTGCATTCTTGGCTCTGGAAGATTTCCAGGGTGTTTGTGAACCGTTCCAGTGTCTCCCTTGTTTGGTTTGTCACATGTGCATATGGCATCTATCAGTTCTCTTGCTTGTCTGAAGGAACTGGGTCTCTAACTCCTTAGCAGTGATATGATGTATTTAAGTGGCCAAAAAGAAGGAAAGGTTATATACAAAGGCTCCATTGTTTAATGAGGGGCATCAGCTGAACTTGAGCTGGATCCAGCATCTGCTTGGGCAGAGCAGGAAATTTTGGCAGTTTCTGTCAGCTCGCTTGGTGCAACATTGGTGTTCAATCAGCTATACCATTGCCACCTCCTAACCTTTGGAGTGTGGGCAGAGTGTACTTGCAATTCATACTGATGAGAAAAGAGGTAATGAGATCTTTTACTTGGATAGGACAGTGGGATTCACTCTGGCACGTTTTGGAAGGGGCTATGTGTTCGCTTGGCTGTTGCTTGTGCTTGCCTTTGTCTAGGAGAGTTTGTTGTGCAGAAAGATTGGATGCTGGCTTCAAAGAGCATGGGCTAGAAGCAATTGTTGCTTTTTTTGGTATGACTTTCTTGGGTTTTATGTGCTCATAATTGCCTCTGCAATAATGCAAGTATTAGCATAGGGATGGGGAAGAAGCTGCACCATTAGGGGGGGAAAAACCCTCAGCGTATCAGCACTTTTTACCCTCTGGCTGTACACAGCTAAATTTCCTTTAGAGAGACTAAAGAAGCAACTTTATGTGGCATTTCTGTGTGTTGCAAATATCAAAATATGCTCCCCAGAGGCCTTTGAGGTATTGGGATCTGGATCCAGCTCAGGTTTCTTCAAGGAACAAGAGCATTATGCTCTTTTAACTGAGGCTTTCTGTACAGCTTTCCCACTGCTATTTCTGTAGGAGATCCTTGCAGACACTTGGGGTGGTTGTCACCATTGGGGGTGATGCCTGGGAAGAAAATCCCACCAAGGCATCACTAAAAAGCCTTGATTTAGTGCTGCGTGGGCTGAGGGGAGGCTGTAGCTGGGATCCTAGTGCTATAATTTGCTGCTTGCGGTTGCCGTTCCCTTACCCGGATAGGGGTGGGAAGGTCGCCTTTTTTCCGTCCTGCTCACTGAGTTCAGCCAGCGAGGCGGGGGGAAGGCTGGGCTCTGCCCTGCTGCAGGGCTGGGTGCCTGCTTCCTGGGTTCCCGGATCTGCAGGCAGAGGAGCCAAGCATGACTCTCCAAGCAGTTTCTGTGGGATCGTGCTTCTGAGCCATCTCTGACTGTTGTTTTGGTTTTATTCTGTTCCATGGCTTTGCTTCCTTTTTGTGGGAAGAAGAAGTGAGGGGAAGTGCAAGGAATGGCTTCTCCATTACCCTTTGTACTCTTCTGTCCTGGAAAGCAGATCCATCAGAGGCCTCTTTCCTATCCTTGTTTCATGTTAAAAGCCCTGTGTAGTGTTGAAGCAAAGCTGGACCAGGATGGAGTGTATTTTTGTAGGTACTTTGCCCTGCCTGTTCTTGAAGCTCGGCTTTGGAGTGATGTGGGGTTGCTCTGGGGATTAAAGACTGCTCTGTCTGAGTGATGCTGCTTGTACTTCCATTGTGGGACCAACTACACAGCCTGGGGAGATCCAAAAGGTTCATTCATGGAAGGAAATCTAGGCTGTGCTGTTGCTGCAGGAGATGGAACCAGGGGGCATACTGAAGGAAGTGGGAGCTGACAGTGATATGGGCAGATGTACAAGAGTGGGATGCAGGAGTTTGTGTTATGTTGGCCTTAGGAGTGATTTGGTTCATGTAGGAAACTGAGGCAATAAAGCATATGTAACAGTACTGCTGTTTTGCAGTAGTGGGTCTGAATGTCTCTTGGGCAGCCTGCAGGAGAATCCAGTTGGCTTCTGAAGCTCCTACCCATCCTGCTATTTGTTTTGTCCAGGAGCAGAAGTTGAAGCGTGTTAAAATACAGAACGCTCTCAATGCTCCCGTTTTTGGAAGAGGTGTGTTACGCTGTGGTGTTGCTGTGGGGCTTAGGGTTTGACCTTGTGTGGTCTGAAGGTGCTGAGTGCTGTGTCCTCAATGCAAAGGAGAGTGAGAACGTGTGCTGCAGCAGGCTGGGGAGACTTGCTACATGGGGCATCCACATGGTAGGGGCCAGAGTTCATGCCCAGCAAGTGCCCAGCAGGAGAATGTGGCAAGAAGGCATCGTGTGAAGTCATAATTATGTGGTCATACCTTTTATGTTTTTAGAAATGACTTCATCTCCACAAGTGTAGCAAATGGATAGTGCTCACTGAATGCTATTAAATCTAATGGGAGTTTTGTAACCAGTTAAAATGGGTGTGAGGTCAGGTTTTGGACTGAGAACTATCCAGTATTTCATTTCTTCTATTTTGTCTCATGTATGACCCCAAACTGAATTTACTGCAGATAATCTAAACTTTGCACTGAAGACACAACTATTAATTTTTAATGGTCCCTTCTATGGTACTCACCACTGTGCTTCAGAGATACTGATGATCTTGTTTTTTAGTTTTTTCTGAGATGTAGAAAAGGTGTATTCTGTCTTATTGTAGAAATGGGGAATTGTGATACTGGTAATAAGACCAGTTTTGCAAAAATCTGATTGACATTTATAACCTGATTTATTTTTTAATTTGTACTTTTTATTGTAGTTGGTGAGGTTTTTGTGATGTTTAAATCCTTGATCTAGAGCTCTCTACAGCATCCACTGTGTATGTGAATGCTACTGCTTCCACAGGCTGATCCTTAAGTGTGTCGCGTTGGGCAGATATAAAGTGATGTTGTCATCATCTTAAAAAACAGCAGAAAAGCTAGAATTAAGTAACTTGATCATCATTGTAGTTAAACTTCACTTGGAAAATGAGGTTTGAAATCTTAACCTTTTGAGTAGAATGAATATTGCTTGTCTTAAAGTACAAAACTACGTACCTTTTGGTTTCTGCAGCTGTGCTTCCTAAGCTTGAATGCAGTGGGCATCAGGAAAAAATAGCATATAATCCTGATTTGTTGTGACATCCTTGCACGTCAGGAAACAGTGGAAGTTGTATGGGTAGCTGTAGCTGCTATTTTTTAATCCACAGCCCTTGACTTTTGCAGTTGCTATTCTAGGGGAGAATGTAGCTACCTTACCTTTTGAGTTAAAAGCATGTTTCGGTCTGTTAGCAATCAGAGAGCTCCTGTGTGGACAGGAAAGGGTCAGGAACTGGCTCCTGACCTGCTCCTGTGCTGGCTGCCACGTGGGAGCTGCAACTCTCTCCCTTCCTGGGAATCCAGGTCTCAGTGCGGTCACTTGGGCTAGAGAGGAGGAGAGAGAGGCATGTTTTGCTGAGGAGACTTTGTGACACGTTAGGGCTGCAAATCAGTCCTACTGCGTTTTGAAGAGAGGAGATAAAGACCAATCTGGCAATACATTCTTTGTGCTTCTGCACGTGTTCTGGGAATTCTTATTGCCTTGAAGTGACAGGAGGAGATGAAGCTGTAGTCCTCTCCACATGAATCCAGTGGAGACCTGGCATCCACGAAGTCACCAGCTGGATATAATAGCTTTTTCCCCTATATGACCTTTGTACCTAAGCACTTCTTGGAAGATTTTGACTTGCTGGGCTAGTTAGATTTCCCTAAGAGTGGTGATCTGCATTCCAAGTGTTGTGAGAGCTGGGCTGAGAGGTCACAGTCAGGGACAGGAGGCAATACCGTCCTCTGCAATGCCATTGTGCAGTGGATTCAGCAGGAGGTGATAGTGGCTTTTGTGAACAGTGCTGCCTGTGTGATGGTTAGATGTCAACTATGGGCCAGAGAATGGTTCAGAGAAGGGGAATGTAAAAAGAAATGGACCAACTGTAGATTTTGATTGTCGACTAAAGAGTTACAGTGGAACTAACTCTTTGTAGTGTTTCCATCTGTCATGGTTTAATCCCAACTGGCAACTAAGCCTCATGCAGCCACTCATTCTCATTCACTCCTCCTCACTGGGAAGAGGGAGAGAATCAGAAGACTAAAAGTGAAAAAACTTGTGGGTTGAGATCAAGACAGTTTAACAGGTAAAGCAAAAGCCAAACATGCAAGGAAAGCAAAACAAAGAATTAATTCACCACGTCCTACGGGTGGGCAGGTGTTCAGCCATCCCCAGGACAGCAGAGCTTCATTATGTGTAATGGTGATTTGGGAAGACAAACTTCATTCCTCCAAATGTCCTCCTTTCCTCCTTCTTCCCCCAGCTTTATATGCTGACCATGACACCATGTGGGATGGAATATCCCTTGTGTCGTATGTGGTCAGCTGTCCCAGCTCATTGTGCATCCCCAGCCTCCTTGCTGGTGGGTTGGGGTGAAGCAGAAAAGGCCTTGACTCTGTGTAAGCACTGCTCAGCAGTAACTAAAACATCCCCAAATTATCAACACTGTTTCCAGCACATATCTAAAACACAACCCCATACCAGCTACTGGAAGAAAATTAACTCTATCCCAGCCAAAACCATCACACCATCTATCCATCCCTTCTTTCAGTGCTCACTTCTGACCTATCAGGAATAATGGACTTGGATGTGGTGAATGAGGCTGGTGTTTGAGTCTATATTGTCTGACCATCTGATAAACGTGTCTATATATATATGTCTGTGTGAGACTTTGCCAGGAAATTGAAATTATGCTTGTAATTAGGTCTGTTTTTTGTGTGCTTCTGTCCACTGATTACATCCTTCCAGAAGACGTTTGCTGCATTTCATCATCTTGCCTGATCTCTTCTGGCTTTTAACAGGAACATCATGTGGTCAGATACTGCAGATTCAGAAAAATAGCTTTTCTCTGTTGATTAATCACAAATTAGCACCATTAAGAATTCTTGGTGCTTCATATTCTGTCTTGAAACCTGCGTGTCTGTGGGGCTGAGGACTGAGTGCATCTTTTTCAACCAGACCAGTGCGTAGGTTCTCCTGGGAATGAGTGGTTCCCTTGGGAAAGGTGTTGACTAGAGTAGATGGAGGTGCAAGGAGACTTTGTGTGTGTTTGTTTCCCTCCTATTATTAATTGCTTAAAGAGTTGAGTAAGAATTCCTCCCTTGCCATGGGTTGATGTTTTCATATTGAGTGGTCAGGTTTTTGTAACTGCTTGGCACGCCAGGAGGAGCATGGGTTGGATTTGCAGCTTTGACCATGACTCCTTTAAAGACTAGGAATTTTTTGATGAATGATTACACTGAAGTCTGGACTCTTACTTGATGGATGTAGATGGAGCATGTCCATGTTGCTTGGGAAGGTTTCCTTAAATAGGCGTGACCTTTCTAGTGAAAACAGGAAGATAGTTTTTGTATTGGATTTTTTTCTGAGCATGGTGCTTGTTTCATTTTTGGAACTCATGATTACTGCAGACATTTACGGTGGAAGTAGCTCATAGGCTTGGTAGCTTTGTGGGACAGGGTTTGACAGCTCCACTGAAGTTTTGATAGGGATACTGGGTTGCTTTGCAGTGTGGCATTTGAGACAGCATTTGGTCATCCTTACTGTATTTGTTACATCCTTTCTGAACCAGCCTCTATTTTTCACCTTTGGTGGTCTGGTTCTCCTTCCTTCTCATGCTGACATCAAAACTTCTGAGGCATCTCTATATACAGGGAAGAGATTAGCCAGTCTGCATGTTTTAACATGTAGATGGGAAGTAGGCAGTGATTCGCTAGGTCTGGTTCATCCTGTGGTAAGTGTTCTTGTTTCTGTTGGGTTTTAGTAGTTGTTAGTGTGGAATTTGCAGGCAAATTCGGGATAACGGTCAGAATGAGGAACCCTCTGGCTGCAATGTGAATGTGGTGACAGTCTTCCTGAAGTAGTGCCTGTCCCTTACCATCCCTGGGAGGTGTAGCAGGAGGTGGGCATGTGTGACTCCCATGTGCACTGAAATTTTCCAAGATGCCTGGTTTCAGCTAGTCGCTGTTGCTGACAAGGTGTTAGCAAGCTCTTTTGTGAAGTCTGTCTCTAAATAAGCATAAAATCTCTATGCTTGGGCTCAGATATCTATTTTCAGGTGTTCTGTGAGGTAGCTTCTCTTGGATTTGGTGCTTGATAAGGAGATGCTGCATGTGTTCTGGGGAGGATGCAGTACACTGGACAGACTGACCAGCCCTGCTGGCACAGTAGTATTAAGTGCTCTATTTGCCTTGTGTAGTTTACCTGATCCTCAAGGTTAGTCTGAAATACAAATTTTATGTTCATTCTCCTGAGCAGTTTCTTATACTGGCTCACCAGTTTCTTGATGCCTGAATTGTTGGGAGTTTGCAATTAAGATTCTGAGGTCTGTAGATCTGTCCGGTTGGTTTTGAAACTCCTGATTTTTACTGTTGTTTTTAGAATAGGATTTTAAAGACAATCCTGAAATCTCAGGGCCCTTTGGGCAGGAATAAACATGTGGCATTGTTCCTCTACCACGGGTTAATTCCTACCTGTAAGGCTTTCTCTGCCTCTGATTTCCTGGGCAGGATTTTTGATGATGAATACAGTCATGTTAAGTAGTGGAGAAGTTCTTAATAGGTCACTTCCCAACTTTACTTCCTAGGCAAATATTTTTCTGTCTTGTATAGATTTGCCTGGGCTGTGGAGGCTGTTGGATGATTAACTTCACTCTCACAGTGACATGCTTATTTACAGATGGCTATTGCTGAGTGTTCCTTATGGAGGCAACTATCTTCATGAAGTTGCTAGAGAAAATTACCATCAATTTGGTACAGGCTGTGTTTGAACAGAGGCACTGTGGAAATAAGATTTCAGTAGGAAAGGAGGATGGGATGTGGTATCACTCATCTTCCAAAGGCTGTTTTGTCCTCATGGAGCCAGGGCAGGTGGTCCTGCCTTCCCTGGTGACTCAAGGTGGGGGCTTTCACCTCTGTTAAATTAGCCCTGGGTTGGAGTTGCTGGAAGCGGGTCTAGTCAATGCTAGTTCGGTGTGTTATGTGTGAAGCTAATTGGCAGGGTAGAAAAAGTCATGTTGCCTGTAGGAAACTTTCTTCTTACCTGGAAGAGGTTTAACGTGTATAAAAATGTAAAATGTCCTGTAGGAAAATTTCTTCTGCCTTGCATGGTTAGCAGTGATAACCAAAACCAAATTATTCAAGGCTGTGTTCAGAGCCCTCTGATAGTATTGTCATGGCTTCTGCTTCTGTTTACAGATTTCCCATGTAGCTGAATTAAATTAACAACACCAGTCAATTCATTGCTGCTGTATTTAACCCCCTGGGCAGCAATGAATCTGGCAAGGATGGAGCGTCATTTTCATGTGCTGCTTGGAAAGGGAGGATACAGCAGAATGAAGTAGTGTTACTGCCTGGGGGAGGGGTTCACAGTCACAGCTCAGGTGTCAGATGAAGGGAATACTGTAGGTTCCCAGAAGTCTTTTTTTCTCCACAGCTTCCAGCGTGGCTCAGTCACTAGGTAGCGTGAAGTTTTTTTTGTCATGTATGAGCTAGCCAGAGACTAATGTATCCACAGAGTTTGTTCAAGGCAGATAGCATTACAGGGATCAAAACAGATCTCATGGTTCCTGTTCATTGATTTAATCCTTTGTTTTTAGCTGTTAAATATCCCTGTATTTTTTAGCCTAGCCTGGATTTGAGCCCTTCTTAAAGCCTAATTGCATGGTATTCATGTTAGGAAGAAAAGTGGTGTGAGGTAATGCACAGAGGAATGAAACAACTCCACCAGGTCACCTGTGAAGGAGCAGAAATCTAGGAGCACTGGGTTCAGTGGGCCATTCTTTTTCCCCTAGTTTGAACTAGGTGGTCTCCTTGCTTTAATGCTGCCCCCTCCATCTGAAGGAGGGTCCTTGGAGGCTTGGTGAGCTGTGCAGTGCTCCTGTTTTGTGCTTCATCAGTTTACTCTGTTGGCAAAAGGGAGTTTGCAGCATTTTGCAGCATCTTTCCTGAGCACCAGAATTCAGTTAAAATTTATTACATTTATGGATCTGCATCATGTTGTTACATATTTAATGTTTTCTTTAGGCTTGTGCAAAGTATGTTGTGTGGTTGTACAGATTTATCTTTTTTTTAATACCCTCTCCCATGAGTCTGCTTGTGAGATTGGTATGATACTATGTGCTTAACCTTGCAGCCAGTTTGGAATTCTGGGCTTCACCATGCCGTGCTTGCTTTTCTTGTCTGTTTGCTCCAAGTTTTTTATGTGTTTACAAATACTGGTGCAGTTTGCATAGCAGAAAGTGTCCCTTTGTAGCAGCTGATAAGTGGATGATGGACAGCTGATTAAGCTAAACCTTCAAAAGGCTTTTGAAAAAAACCCAGTAGTATTAAATTTATGACTTGCAAATGTTGTATTAGTACTTCTGGGTTAAACAGCATTAGACCACCTGGTGTAGGCTGGTCTGATTGGTAACACTCCTTTGCTCTGGGCGACCAAATGCTTGTGCCCATAGGGTATTTACAGTATGTACAGCTTCTTTGTAGTGATTCCCTGTGTTGGGGTGCATGGTGTGAAACCTTTCCTTGAGGCTAAGATAGCCTGGGGGTCAGTAGATTCTGAAAGAAGTGATCCTTTCCCTCTGCTCTCCATTTGGCTCAGAATTTCTGTCTCACGATCTCACAGAAAACGAGTAATGCCAAAGAGGAGAATTTATCGCTCAATCCAGTTGACTCCACTATGGTGGCTGTGTTGCCTCTCTGTTCCCTTTTGAGAGGGAAGGTGCTGTCCAGTGCTGGCAGTGCCCATCTCAGCAGTGCCAACAATAGCAGTGTGTGCGTTGATGTGGCACAATATATCCAGAGTGCAGCTGCACATCACTTCTGTCACCTGGGCAGCATCTGTAGCTCCGGCAAGAAGAGCCCTTTGCATGTTTAGTATCACCATGCCACTGTCAACCTCTCTCACATCCATACTGCTTTAGGAGTGAGTGGTTGTCCGCTCCTCCCACAGAGGAGGGGGATAAACATCTGCTCATCCACGGTTTCTCTGATCCATCTGTGTTTCCAGCTCTGCCTTTGTATTTGACGGCAGGTCCTCCTTTCCCTTGGTGCGTGTCCGCAACCTGCTCATGTGCCGGCACGTGTGTGCTGCCCTTGAAAACAGACCCAACTTATTAAAATCATTGCTAGTTGCCATGGCAGCTGTTGTCGCTGTGGGCTAATAGGAAAGGCAATTACTGCTGCGTGCTGGGGAGTGTACGGGGAGGGTGTGGGCAGGGGGGGACAGGCGACTGCGTGCTGATGGGTGGTGTGACGGATAGGTTGGCTGTCACAGGGAACAAGCAGCAGAGGAGGGAAAGACCGGAGATGCCCTGTAATGAGGTTTGGCCAAATATGCTGTGTTTCCACCTCCTGGGCAGTCTCACGGAGAGATTCCCACCCTTCCTTTGATTGTGAAGGGGAATCTCGTAGCTGAGATGCATGTTTGCAGCTGGGTGCAGTGCATTGCTGCTCAGTGACTCTCAACTGGCCTAGGAACTGAAACAGGGATCTGGAAAACTTTATGCATGTTGAAGATACTCATCTGGTCCCTTTCCTGCTGTTTTCTCTCTGTGAATATTATTTTTCAGTTTGTACTTTGCTGTTTCCTGTAGGTTGAAGGTCATGATGTAAAATAGCTCCAATTTTGTTGAAGTGAGAAGGATCAGTTAAGATAACTGCTTTTCATAGTAAATTTAAAGCTAAAAGGAATTTGCATCCTTCATCTTAATTCTCTGAATTTGGGCAGCATGTGCCCAAGGGGTGCCAGCACTGTTTGTGCCCAGTGCAAACATGAGAAAAACAGTGACCATTTTATAGTGAGGAGCTTGTAGGAAATCGGTAACTTGAAAGATTTGAGTTGGGGAAGTAGGTGAGAGCTGTAAGTCTGCAGCTTCTGTAAATCTTAGGAATATCAAAAACTGCTTGGCAGTGTGTCACAGAGCCCTGCACTCCCAAATTGCAACCTTCTGTCCCCTCCAATTTGTGCTGCTTTCCCTTGTGCTAGGAAATGGCCTGAGACTTTGCTGCGTAGGAGCTTTTCCAGGAGGTTCTCTTTGGACAGCAGGAGGCACATCACGTAAGTTTCTTTTGGCTTCTAAGGTCCATGATGGTGTCAGTGAAGCCAAAATGATGTCTGTTGCCTCCTTCAATGGGGAGACAAGTCCCTGGAGACATGGGGGAGACCTGTAGCAAAGACAAAGTGAGAAGAATAAAACAATCCTCTTGGAGCAGGCGAAATTGAGACCTTGTCTGAATTTATTTCTCTCTTTCTGTTGATCTCCCAGCAGCTGTTTCCAACGGCCCTGTGGATCGTGTCCCGTTGGGATCGCTGCGCTGACTCACTCACTGGGATGGTTTCTGCTGCGTGTGGGAGCCTGGCTTCCCAGGGAGCCATGGCACCAGGAAGGGGGAAGGTTTCTGGTGCGTTTGATTCCCTCAGTAAAGATTATGCTGTGTCTGTTTAATTAGAGACTGCTGCTTTCTTTACTGGTGTACTAAATATAAATGGAGGAACTGGTCTAATACACTTGAAGTTGCAAATGTCAGGAGTTGATAGCTTTATTTTCCTCTTGCTGAATCTGATTTGATTTTAAGTACTGCCACTAAATCTAATGATGCAGTAATTCCTGTTTGTAAAAAGGAGTGAGGAATTTAGACTGAGAGGGACTTCATACTCTTCTCCCTTCTCTCATCCCGCCTCTGTTTTACAAAGGAAGAGCTACTGGTTTGCAGGTGTTTGTACAGTAAGATCTGAAGGTCAAAAGGCTTGTCCTAAATACACTGTGAACTAACTTTGTAGTCAGCTAAAATACAGTTGTTAAGGTTTTCTCTCTGCACAGTTTTTGGCACAGACTTGTACATTCCAAACATTACCTTTGTGGCAGTTAGCAGAGTGCCAAAAAAATTTAAAAAGATAATAAAAAATGCAGGGAAGATAAAGAAGCTGCTTCTGGAGCCCAGGCTTGCGAGGATTTACATAGGGCTTCACGTTCTGCTTGGGATTCTTTGTTTGCTGAACTACAGGCTAAGTCCTGGCAGGCCCCAGAGAGATCTGTAATGGGACAGACATCTGTGTTTAAGATGCCTTGCCCTGTCTGTCTGCTGTGCAGGAAAAGGAATAGGTATCAAATGAGATTTTGTTGTTTTTTTTTTTCCCCTCGAGGCTCCTGCTGAACAGAGTGGACCCAATCTACCTCCATCTGCTTAGCCCTGTACCGTGCCACTGCACACGCTGTTTGCTGGAGCGTGTCTGTGAGTTGTAGCGCGATGCCTGGGAAGTACAGCTGGCACTGCTGACTGCTGTGTGAGGTGTTCGGTCCTGAGTTGGTTGGAAAGTTCTTGAGAGCAGAAAGGATGGGGAGAACTCCTGGTGGTGAAGACTTATTTAGTGCCGTTATCAGCTGCCTGGTACACGGTGAGGCTCCGTGTCTTGCCGTCCGCTGCTGTAACTGCTGTTTGTTCGTACCCTGGCCAATTTGGAATGCTTTTGTTCTGGCCAGTGGGATAACATGGGTTACCTTGTCTCAAGGCAGAGCTGGCTGCTGGGCTGGAGGAGGAGGGAGCACACTCATTATGTGTCCTGTTGCAGCATGTGGTTGGAGAGGCGTGCTTTAAAACTGAGAGTACCCAGAACTTGGGGCTGATCTGCCAGGTCTCTTCTGGCCTCGAGACTCGGTCTGGCAGAACAGTTTCAGCATTAGATGTCTCCTTGGAATGGGAGGAAAGAAATCCAGTGATACTTTTGCCCTTCTCGAGGTTTTCCTGTTCCTAGTGGTGGCAAGGAGAAATTGTGTTTATGGAGTGTGTTTAGTTGTAATCATTGTCTGTTCTCAGTCTGTGAAGAGGAGATGGAGACTCTCCCCAGTGTTTTTATGTACTCCTGCTCATCATTAGACATTACTGACTGGCACAGAGGATTTTTTCCAAAAACTGTTTCCTCTCCTGCATGATGCAGTGTTGAATCAGTAACCCTGTCGCTTTGAAGGTGAACATTTTTCATATCCCCAACACTTGTATATTGTCTTGCTTTATCCCCCTTTTCCCTCCTCTCAGCTTTTCCCATTTTTGCTAGACTAATGCAATGCTAACATTTCCAGGGGCAGAGCAGTGGCTGCGAGAGAATAGCCTCTATCCTCTTCTGCCTTAAGCTTTGGGAGCCTGGCCGATGGAGAGCACATGACACTCCCAGTGGCTTTTCCTTCCAGGCGGGACACAGGGAGCTGTGTGTGTGAGGGGAACAAGCTGTGCTGTGTAGCGCATCGGCGCTCCACTCCCGCTGGTGGCAAGGGCAGGCCGGGCTCGCTGGCTCCTGCCAGCGTGGCACGGTTCACCAAGCCGGCAGCTTTCCTGGCACCGCGGGCCTTGCCCACCCATGTGCCGCTCCCGCACCAACTTCTCATCCCGGCCCGAACGTGAGTGCGTGGGGTGGCTGAAGGCAGCGTGAGCAGGCTTCGCCTTTCCTTGACACAGTGTAAGCGAGTGGAGTGCCTGAATTATTCACTCCTCCTCGGCCTGCTGTTCCTATTGAATTCCTGGTGTGGAGGCACCCTGCCAGCACCCGCTGGTGGATTCGCTGCTGCGCCTGCCCAGGGGCACCCTGCGCCCTGTGTGTTCGGGGCTGGGGGGGACGGGGGGTGGCCGCCTGTGCCAGGCTTGTCCTGGAGTTCTGTAGCTGCAGGTTGGTGAGACTTAGGTAGCCCTAAGGTCTTTCCATCTGCAGCGTGGGTGGGCGCCGGCCCTTTTGCTGCTCAGAGGGTTGTTGGCAGGTTTGCATGTGTCTCTGCCTTGCAGCCATGCTGAAGTCTGCCTGGGCTACCAGATCCTAATCTTTTTCTACTGTCTTTTTATATGTGGTGTCTGGTATTGTGTCCTATCGGTATTTTGTCTTGGTGTCATGGATTTCTCTGCAAATCACATCTTTATTTTTTCCACACCATGTGGGGTTCTCTTCTCTTCTGTATACCGAATTTTCAGGGATGGTTGTGCTTAAAAAAAATCATGTTTCACAATTTCTGAGAGGGAGTGTTTCTTTTATTGTTCTAGTGGAAACCATTTCCCTTTTGCCTATGATGTTACTCTTAGTAATCTGAATAATATTTTTCTTAAACATTTAAAAGATCTGTACTGTTCACATTATCACAACTCATAAAAGCTATTGAAAACATATTTTATACTTTTGGAAGCAGATTATCACTTCTCTTTACAAAAATGTCTGGGTATATGTTTGGTACCATCTTCATTGTGTTGATCCTGTGCTTTGTTCCTCTGTATTTTCTTTTTTAAGCAATTACAGCAGGTGGCTAGTCCCTTGGGAAGCTTCCTTTGACCAGAGTGCTCTCTGGTCCCAGTTGACAGAGTCGGATGGAGTTTCAGGTCCTCCTCCTGGCTGCACAGAGGAGTGTTTTTTCACCTCTAATTGGATCATGTAAATCGGCTCATTCTTTGTCTCACCCTCTTTGTCCAGAATCTCCTTCTGGATTTTGATGAATAAATCAACCTTGACATTGGATTGAATTTTTCTTTAGTAGTTATGTTGATATTTGAAAACTAGTATGTCTCACGAGCGAACTAGGTGTAACAGTCAGAATTGTGACCAATAATTTCCCTCAAAAAACAATTTCTGTAGTAGAGGTGAAGCAGTGGAAAGGGCTGGCTTTTTTTTCCCTGATGTTTTTGTTTGTTGGGTTGTTTTTTGTTGTTGTTGTTTTTGTTTTTATTGTTTTGTTTTTGTTTAAGTCCTGTGCAGTTACAACCCTCTTGGATTTTAGCATTTGATAGAGTGCTAAGGGGTCCCCAGAGTCTGACAGATGCTGGAGATAACAGAGCTCCCACCCAGAGAGAAACCCAGTCCTTTCATGCCTGTGCAAATGCAAAGCTTTTCAGGCTGGATGTTTTCCCCTCAGCCAAAGGCAAAATCTCTCAGAGCCACTGGCTGCAGTTTGCAGTGTGTGGTTGTGATGGGCAACCTCGGGGGGGAAGAATGGGCTGTCCTTTTTCCCACTTTGACTCTTACACCTGGAGCGATGGAGTGTGCTGTTACCTGCGAAGCGATGGCTGCAATACCGCTTGCTGTGGCTTCTCTGCAACAAACAGCAGTGATTCAATGGAGAGAGAGGAGCAAGACAAACCCCAGGAAAGCCTAAATCATTGCATGTGTCCATGAGCATCCACTGGCTATTAAATCAAAAAGGCCAGAAGGAAGGGAACCGAGGGTAAAGTCTTTTTTTTTTTGACCTTTGTTACTGGCAGGAATGGCAAGAGGAATGTAGTATTCCCTGACAGTACAGGAGAGGGGAATGTCTGAAACAAGCTTCCTCCTATTGCTTTTAAAGTTGGATGAATAGGAGACACCAAGTTGCAAAGGTGTGAAGCCTTCATGCAGCAACCAGGAGAAAGTCTTAGGACTGCACTTCCCAGTTAGCACACAGAGCTTGCAAATGTGCTTTTGCTGTGGCCAAAAGCATTCAGCCCCTCCAGAAGTAAATACACAACCTGGCAGACTGGGACTTGTGAATGGTAAGGCCTCCATGCAGTCAGTTGAGAAGCTAAACCTGATTGTAATACATGGCTTTTAGGATGCAGGAGAGCTGCAGTTGCCGTTACCAGAGTGTGGGGCTCTGTACTTTTATATTCTCTTTGGGTAGTAGAGATTTTAAGTTTGGGAGTTTCTCATTTGTACCCATTCGTACCCATAGTAATGGCAGGAGAAATGGAAATTTTTTTCTTCCTTCCTTCCTTTTTTATTCCTCCAGGAGATTTTTGACTGTTTTCAGAAGGGAGCAGATTTTGGTCTTTCTTTCTCATCTTACTGATCTGATTGAAGAGCAGTGGGGGACAAAAGCAATCTCATTCAATCTGTGATTTGCATGTGTTCAACCCTTCTGTCCCGAATCTGTAAGTGCCTTTCTGTGTGGCTGATAACAGCTTTCCCATGCAGCAGCCACATCTGTGTGAAATTCCAGCATCCTTTAATTTTTTTTCTTTTTTCTTTTTCTGCTGCTGCTTCAAAGCTGCAAGTAATCCTCCAGGCACCAGTGCTATCTTTCAATAGACTCTGACTGATGCAATGCTGTCTTCATATGGGATGGGATTTGGGACGTGCGGTTTTTCACCCAGGTGGATTACAAGCTTCATTTTGACACAAACATTTATACACTACAGGTGGTAGTGTTGGTGCCTCAGGACTTGTTTTTTGGCATTAGGAAGATGCACTGCGAATTCAGCAACTTCCCTAGGCCTTTATGTGACAGTTTTAGTGCTGCAAAATCCCCACTGGTGTTGGTAGTTGCCTAGAAAGTGTAGGGGTATGTTACATTTCAGTTTTGATCGGGTTCATGTATAAATATATGTAATATATGTGTAAATATATGTAAATATGTGTGTAAAATGCATGTTTTACATAAAAAACCATTATCTTTTGTGGTCATCATTTGGGTTGCATTAAGCAATGCAACTAGTTTAATGAGATTATGTTTATTGTTTGCTATCCTCTTTAGGGAAAGCAATATATGCTCCTTCAAGATTAGTTTTTTAAGATTTTTGTACATTTTTTTTAATGTGAAAGAAAAAGTTTGCCTTTCTTTTTTTTTTTTCTTTGGAGGCAGAGGGGATTTGAATTAAGTATGTGCCTGCCACTCCTGGGAAGTGGTAACATCTGTGGTCCTCCTTGGTTTCAAGAGTAATGTGTTTTGTAGTATGGCCTCTGTAAATGTTCACCCTGAGACATGCTTAGCCATTTGTATGGAGAACTGTAGTGGTTCAAGCCATGAAATCGTCACCTGATTTGTAGCTTCCTAAAGCTGAAGTATTGTGCTGTCACCATCACCAGCTGTAGTCCAGCTGAGGTGTAATAAAAATATTAATCACCAAGCTAAGATAGTCTCTCAGCTCTTGGGTATGTGCAAATCTTGTTGTTGAAGGCTGTAGCATCAGGCTGAGAAGCAGGAACATTTCTAAAATATGGATAGCTCAGATGACAGAGGATATGTGCTTTTAGCATGTTTAATAGTGAAGTCTTCTCTGTGCCTCATCCTACCCTTGACGTTCTCCCCAGAATCAGTGTTGTGCAGTTAGACTTGTCAAATCCTTGGTGTCTCTTTGTGACAGTGGTAGATGGGCCTGTAGTGAAGAGCAGTGCTTCTTGTCTGAAAGTCGTGGAGGTCACAAATACGAAGCACTGAAAACAGAAGGGGTCTGTGCGTGCTTTTGCAAATTCATTGGAGAAAAAAGTATTAGCATCTGTTTTTGTAGGTCCTCTCCAATTACTGATCTGAAAAATAGCTACCAAGGGTAGGTAGATTGAATTGATAAAAATGGTCTTTCCATCCTGGATTCTCACAGCTCTACATAATTCATGGACCAGTCATGACAACTTGGTTTTGGATACTTGTGGCTACTATCTTTAGAACATCACTTTGTTCATGAAAACTGACTTAAGCAGCTCCAGTCTTTGGTAGAGCAGCAGCAGACTTGAGTTGCTCCTTGCTTCTGAGGAATGAAAAAAGGGGCAAAGTATGACCAAACATTTACTTGTATCTCGTTAGGCCATACAGCGTTGGAGATGTTTTGGCATGGGAAAGGGAAACCATGAAATGTGATGAGAACCATGACTTTCTTTGCTGCCTCAGATGATTGCTTAATGTTTCTTATGATGAATTCTTCAAGGGAGTAAAAACTCTGAATCTTAAAGCACTGTTAAAGATGCCTCTGTAAAAGGCTCTGAAATGCATGGAGGTCAAGGATTGGTAGTTTCTAAGGAGGAGTCTTGTCAGCAAAGCTCCCATTGCTGAAGTGGGCTTACACTGATAGAAAACTATGCTTTCATTGAGAGAGCAGCCCTGCCCTTTCCCTGACTCTAACTATGTGGTCATACACCTTTCCATGTACAGGTGTTAGGGATTATGTGGCCTGTAGCGACCACTTTTGTTCATGAAGCTAATCCTTCTCCTTTTTGAGGGATTAGTTTCCAGGAGGATCAGCAAGCTGATCTGACTTGCCATGTTCTTCTGTGATCCCTACTGCACATGCAAGAGGTGAGGTAGGGATGCACACTTGGAACAGGAGGGGAAAAAACCCTGAGCAGTTCCCTTTGTTGGTACAGTGATTTTTAAAGGTTGGCTTAATCTGGCTGTAAAAACCATGCGCTTGAAGGTTTGTATCACTGTGTAGCTCAAGGGAATTGAGTTTTAATCCCTTTATACTTGGGCTGAGCAGTTGTTACCAAATGTGCAGAAGGAAGGAGCAAGTAGAACTGAATTTATAGGGCTGCAATTGTCTAGAGCTTTGACTAAGAATGTTGGCTATATTTACAAAGGAACCATGAGAAATAAAACAAAAAAAGCAAGTGGTGCTTTGGCGTGGTTTTAAGCTTTGACTGGCTCTCGTCTGCAGTTTGCCAGGGTGCCTTCAGTCTGCTCCAGCTCAGGAGTTTGCTATATTGCCAGTTTCTCTGTACCTAATTTAAGATGTTTGTGTGTTCAGTGAGAGGGTGGCTGCCCTTTTTGTTTCCTTCATCTGAATGTGCCACATAGGAAGATACAGGATGCTGTAATTTCAGGAGCCCAGTGTTTTTTAGATCTCTTCTATTCTGCATTTCATCCGTAGGCTCAGGGAGGGAAATGTTACTTCTTAATGCAAAGAAGTCTCCAGGGATTGCACACAGGAGAGGTTTTTAGAGTAAATTATGAAGGAAACAAGCTTTAGGTGAATGTGCTGTGACAATCCCTGCCCACACACGCACACTTACAAAACAAGTGGTAATTTCAATCACATTTAAAAGTTGGAGGAATTGTAATGCTATCATCTTCCTAAAAGCTTTGTGGAAGAACGATGATGGGGTGGGAGAGTTGAACTGCCCCATGAAAGGCAAGGCAGTGAGGACTTGTGGATTATGTACTCCATGTGGAGCAGCTGGACAATCTGTTTGGCCACATCATGGTGTTTGCTCCCTTTTGCCTGGAGGAACCATAGCAGGGGACGTAGTGAGGGGGGCTGTGGTTATAACTGCAGGAGGCTGAAATGGGAAGCAGCTGGGGGGGAGCAGGCAGAGGGTACAAATCTGCGAGAAACTAGTTTTGGTTAGTTCCACTGCCTTGTTTGTTACATTGTCTTGCAGGCAGGGAAGGGAGAGGGCTTTGATGCTTTTGTGTGGTGCTGGCAGGAATATGCAGTCTGAGGGTTTTGAGACCTCCTGTAGGGGGGCGTGGGTCTTTTCCGGGGGCTTCAAACTATCCATAAAGACAATAGAGTGGAACTGTGGCCCCGTAAGGAGTTTGTGTGCTGTTTCTGAGGTCTTCCTGAGCTTTAACTAAACCTAGAGCTGGTAAAAAGAGAAAGGCATTGGAGGCAGTGCAGGCATGCAGGATGCTGCAAGGAGGAACTGTGTCTGTCTCCTGCCTGTTTGACAGACCCAGATCTTGCGGTCTGCCAGGTACCTGGGTTGCAGCAGCCTGGTGCTTTAGTGCTTCAGTCACTGCAAAGACCTCTGGCACCTGTCTTGACCTTTCACCGGTCCGATTTCTTACTATGAGCTCATACTGTTTAATTGCAGTCTTATTTTTGTTGTTGATGGCTGTATTTAAATACAGGATGTATAAGAATATCCAATGCCTGAGACTGCTGGCAGCCTCTTACTTAATTTTTCCACTAATACATAAAGTTCTTGGCCCTTCTGGGTAGAACACAAGCAGCAGCAGCTATTCCCTTATAGGCAGGGCTAGCAATCCCATCTGGGCTAAACTGAAGAATTCAGACCACTTGCAGATACCTCGTTGGTTGATTTTGCTCTCCACAGTAACACGATCTTTCCTAGAAACGCCTTCAGAGAGGCTTGCCTTGCTTCTGTGTGCAATGAAATGGAAACAGTAACTTACTGTAAATGCCTGGTTTTGTCCCCATAGCTGAGTTGGGTGGTGTTTTGTTTTGAATCTTCCTCTCTTTTCAGAGCACTCTCCCAACTTTTTGGATGCAGCCTTTCAAGGGAAGGTCAGGCCTTTCTTCCTTTTTCTTAAAATTTTGAAACAAAGCATTACTTAACTCCTCAAAACTATTCCAGAGAGGAGGTGTTACTCAGCTGTGAGGGAGGGAGATTTTGATTAGCGTTCCCTTTCTCTGTGTTTCTAATTGTGACTGTTGCCTGCATGGGGATGCTTTGTCCCTCCAGCATAAGTTATTTGGCTAGGTTAGGGCATCAGCTGTAACCTGCCAGCCTGTGCCATTTGTCTAGGCTAGGTCTTTCTGGTAGGTTAGGTAGGATTTCTTGCTTTTCATATGCTCTACAGTAGAGGTGCGACCACAGCTTCCATGCAGGCATCTCAGGGCAATCATGTTTAGCAATCGTTAGCTTCATGAGAGCAGTGAGGAGGTTTGTATATCAAAAGTGCATTCCAAGGAGTCCTTGGTTAATGGCTTAGAAAACCTGTATTTCATGACATTTTTTTGAATTTTTATGAATTGCACTCTGGTTATAGAGAGCTTTGGCATGTGGCCACATCCCATCTAGACTGTCTGTGGCCCACAAGAAGGTGGCAGTCAGCTACAGGATGGATGTAAAAAGAAAAGCAAAGGTGTGTTGTTTTGCAGTGGAATGGCATTGGTTTATAGCAGGAATCACTTGTTACATTTTATATGGAATTGCTTAATTGGGATGTTGAAAGGTTAGCTTTGATTTTGTTTTGATACGTTTCTACATTTTTGCAGGCAAGTGTTTAGCACTTTGGTGTCTAATTAGAAGAAAAACCCTGAGAAATACTGATGTGTGTGGGAGAGATGAATAAAGGTAAAAGCAAGGAGGGAAGGGTAAAAGCTCTGCAGGCTTTACTTCCTTGTGGAGATAGCAACCCTTGCAAGGGGAGTACCTCTATAATAAAGTGTCACATGGGGATTTATTCTGGTAAAATTCAACAGTCATGACCTCTACTTTTCCCTTTTAAAATACTAGTGAATGGTGCTTTGGAGACAGACACCCTCTTTGTCTTCAGAACATGTGCTGCGGCACTAACAGGCTGTCCCTGTCCTTATCGGGAGGATAAGGGGTTGGAAATGGCTGGATCAGTCTCTGTTGCCTGTCTGATCCCTGGTACCTCGGAGGCAGTAGGGGAGCAACACCATGATGATGATGTGCTTTGCTTCACAGTCTTTCTGTCCTCTTAAGAACAGAATTAAATTTTTTGCATGTGCCTGGAATATTTGTCTCTGGAGTGGGTTCTCTTGCATCCATGTGCTGATTAATGGTAGAGAAGTCGGGGGGTTCCAAAGGGCCAGAATTCAGGGTGAACCCTCAATGTGGACAACTCTCATTTGGGGATATTCTAGCTGCAGAATGACTCGCTGTCCATGTTTTCATCAAGTTGATCATATTAGGTGCAATTAGTGCACTGAATGCTCATTTGATCAGGGCTGCTTCTGAAGCCGTATGGTGCCAAGGAGACAGAGGGTTTGGTCTTTCTCCATCCCTTGGGGTGCCACTTTGGGATGCCCCTCAAAAGCAGAGGGAGCTAATGTTGTGCAAGTTGCCCTTGCAGCAGCACTCGAGGGGTTCCATTCCCTTTTATAGATGCCCTTTTGTTCCCCTTCGATGCAGGGAGAGGAGTTTTCTAGGAGGGGGATGAAGAGCCCAGACTTAATGGTCTTAAGAGTGGATTTATTTTTTTTTTTTTCTATTTTGTGAAGGAAGGCCTGGGAGTTGTTTCTCTCTAACTGTTTCCAGATGGTGCTGCTGGAACACAAAGATTTCTAGTGTGTTTGGGATGGTGGCTCTGAGACTCTCAACCCCCCTCCCCCCACCAGTGCTTCCTGTGCAGTTCCACAATCCTGCAGGCTTAATCAGAAACAGTCCTGGCTGCTGAGGCACTCTTGAAGCCTGCCTTTGCTTCACCCTGTGCCCCAAGCCCTGTGCTCTCTCCCTCCTCCAGGCTTTTTAACCCCTCGCCATTACAGCTCCAGCCCGTTGGCCTGCCCACCTCACTTCTCTCCTTTCTCCAGCTGGCTGTGGGCACTCGCAGTGTTCCAGAGATGAAACTGCGTTTGGCTAGACTGCTCGAGGAAATTATATCTTTGGGCAAAGGGAAGGTGGTTTGTAACGTGAACTTGGGAAAATAATGTCTGCAACTATGTAGGGCAGCTTATGCAATCAGGCCAGTGTGTCCAGGGCACAGAAAATTTCTCTCACACCTATTTGCCTGCGGCACTTGGTATACAGGATGATTTTGTGCCTCTCTCCTCTTTCTCGTGACAATTTCCCTAAGAGCAAGGCAGTTTAATTTTATATCACAGCCTTTTCACACCCAACCAACAAATTAGCTTCAGCCTTTTCTTCTGAAGGAAATATGGTAACAATAATTTTGTTCTGGGAAGTAGGGGTACTCTTCTTTCCTTTTAGCCTTTGAGCAACTACCTGTGAATATTTGTAAAACATTTGTAAAATCAGCCAAGGAGCTTGTGATCAGCTGACTTCCCTTCTGGATCTGTGGTCTCTCATCTCCCTCATCCTGTTCTCTCCCATATTCTTCATCCTGTTTTTTTAAGAAGACAGAAGCAATGAAGCTATCTACTGAGGCATAACTCTGTAGCCCTCCTCACCTTGTGAAAACTTGTAGGCATCATGTTTGAGCAAGCAGGATTTTCCTGCGTGAACATGTTGCCCTGTAATGAGTTTGCTTAGTGTGAATTACATGTGAAATGCTTCCTCAGCCCCACGTAACAATTACGGCATCCAAAGGTGCCCCTAGTGCTGGATTTTAAAGCCTTGTTATGGCCCCTGTCCTGTTCCTGTAGAGTAAGAGTATAAATGAAGATGAACTGCCATTTTAAAATGCTTCTGCTTAGTAAAAGAGGAGCGAAATCAATATTCTGTGCTATTGACTTCTATGCATGCAATGTGTCCTTGTATTTGCTGGATCATAGACATCACACTGTGCACAGTATTCCCAGGGGCTTTAACTTGCACTGGATCTGTTGTTGCCAACATAGGTCATGGACCAGCAGACTCAGGCTGTATTTCCTTTATGCCTGGAGCAGCATGAGGATGCTGCCATACGTAGTCCAAAAAAAGTATATGTTTTTGCACATTGAAATTACACTAAATTAATGAAATATAATTTCTTTGAGAAGCTGAAAACACCCCTTGCCTGATCTGGAAAAGGAAAAACTTTGTTGGGGAAAAACTGCTTCTGACCTTCAGAGAGCTACTTCCATTATTTGTGGGGGGCATGGGGGGGAAAAGTCAGAGAGGAGTCAGCATTGTTATGAAGAATCTGTGTAAAATACTTTAGTTTTAGCTGAGGAAGTGCTTTCTGTGTGTAAAAGTCCCCCTTCTCTCTACAGCATTAGACATCTGTTCTGTAACTTCATACGGACGTGTCAGCTTAAAGCTTGAGTATGTATTTGTAAACTTGTTGCATCCTGAATTTCTTAACATGTCTGAATGTTTAAATACCACCTTTCTGTGTGGTTTGGTCAGATGTGTATTTGTCTATATTCCACTCTGCAGCCTCTGCTGGACTAATCAGTTATTGTTTCTTTTATATACGAAGAGTTTCATGGAAAAGAAGTGCCAGAAGGTTGGAATTAAGGAAATGAGTATTTCAAAATACAGAAAACTGCACTGACACATTTGGGTGGTGTCACTGGGGCTCTGTTCAACAGGGACAGAGCCATTCCAAAATTGCCCTGTTCTGTCTGACTACCTCATGGGCTTTCCTAGCTGACTGCTTCAGACTATTCAAACCCTGGTTGGGGCAGGAGGCTATTTTTATTAATCTGACATCACCTTCCTTTCTTCTCTTTACTGTGTCACTGGGCTTCCCGCCCGGGGAGCCTCTGGCAGGCCTGGCCTCCCTCCAGCGGGCGCTGCCGGGGTCCTGCTCTGTAACGATGGCCAAGCGGAAGACCTGCAGTTCCACGGTGGGTTTTGGGCTGCCTGGGGCCGTGGGTACCATGTCCCTGCGGCAGAGCTGGGTGTCCAGCTTTTCAGAGCCGTGGGCTTTGCAGAGCCAAGAGGCCAGTGTGGGCACCTGGGACGGTGACCCCCTTGTGCCGTGGGGCTGGAGTCGGTGACAGACCGGAGATGGGGAGCTTCATTCACTGGAGCCCTGTGAGGGACCGGGGACCTGGTGTCATAGGAGCTCTCCTGCCCCGGGCATCCAGCATCGTCCTGGCTTCTGCAGAAAACACGATATTTTTAGGATACAGGGAAGCCTGGAGTGGGGTGGAGGGGGCCAGGCTGGAGGCTGCTGTTGCTGCAGCAACAGGGCCAGAATTCCAGGAAGGAAGAGGAGCCGGATGAGCCTCCATCCTGGCCTCCGCCAGGCTCCAGAGCAGAGAGTCTGTGGGTGCTTCTCTGCTCTTATGGGCACAGCCACCAGCATTGGGCCCCCCACAGCCAGTGCCCTNAGTGGGGTGGAGGGGGCCAGGCTGGAGGCTGCTGTTGCTGCAGCAACAGGGCCAGAATTCCAGGAAGGAAGAGGAGCCGGATGAGCCTCCATCCTGGCCTCCGCCAGGCTCCAGAGCAGAGAGTCTGTGGGTGCTTCTCTGCTCTTATGGGCACAGCCACCAGCGTTGCTGGCAGCACTGGCAGCTGCACCCCTGGTTTTCTGTCCCTCAAGAAGTGACCTCAGTCATTCGGGTGGGCATCGGAAGCCAAGGCTATGCTAGGCAGCAAGTGTCTCCCCAGCCATTGAGGGCAGCCGTGCCCAGTGTACTTGGTGTGGTGCCTTTTATCAAAATCTCAAGCTTTTAGTCCCCAAATACACTTAAAAAAAAAAAAAAAGAAAAAAAATTATGTGTAAGGAGTAAAATGTAAGTCCTGTTACCTACATCCAGAAAATTGTACAGGCTGTTGATGTCAGGGCACTAACAAGGAAGCAAATAAATGGAAGACCTTTACTAAATGACGTCTGCTCATCTGGAAACTGGCCAAAGTCGTGAAGCAAGTTTAATTGAAAGTGAAGACAGCTGAAGGGAAGCGTCCCACTCTATAGACACAGTTATTGGGACTGCAGAGTGATTAGCAAGAGCTGTATATCAAATTAGGATAAGTATCGAGGGAAAAGGGTGACATTAAGATCCATTTAAAAACTACTTAGTTCAGTTTTCCATTAATAATTGGTAATTCACCCTTAGATGCTGCTTTCCCCCATTAATTTTATCCAAAACAATTTGGGGTAGGAGACAGCACATACAATTGAGAAGCAAACTGAATGCATCAGATACACTTGGACAAAGAAATGGTTATTTCCTTTTTGTTTATATACAACAGTTTGTGCAAGTAAGGGTCTGATGAAGAATTGCGCATTTTCTTGGTAACTGATAATAAGATCAAGGCATTTACAGTTTTACTAGTGCTCTGCCACAGTTGAAGTACTAAAAAGCCTTTTTCAAGACAATCCCCCCCACCCCACCTTCCCTCAGCACAGGGTTTCTGTCTTTCTTGGTATGCAAGAAGTAAAACAAAAAAGATGGTGAAACCACTGGGCTGTGATGAACAGTGCTGGGATTTCTGTCTGGCTCATGAGCTTTACTTTTTCTCAACTGTCACTTTCAGATTAATGGCTTCGTTGCCGGTGTTTCCAGCCTTCTTTTTTTTTTTTTTTTTTTTTTTTTTTTTTTTTTTTTTTTTTTTTTTTTTTTGTGTTGTTTTTTTTTTTTTTTTTTTTTTTTTTTTTTTTTTTTTTTTTTTTTTGGTGTGTGTGTGAACATCTTATTCACTGTGTTCTAGAAAAGTGGCTTCTGTCTGTCTAATACAAGTCTCTGATAAATGTGTAGCTTGTGCTATCTCATCACATCAAAATCCCATTTTGCTTTTTGGAAGGAACAAGTAATTTCTTGTTGCCTTTATTTCACTGGTCTGTGTAGTCTAAGGCTTTCGGGCTTTCTGGTGCAGGGACTCTCCCTTGTCACTTCTGTCCGAGACACCAGGCTGCTGCACTCTCAGTGGGTGCAACCAGAGCAGAGACACATGAGCTGCTCTCATGGGTTTTGCTGCTGTTCAGAACCCGGCAGGCTGTTGTGAAACTTGAAAGAATTACATTAACTTCACCTTTCCTGGCATTGTCAGGAAAGCAAGAATGCTGCAGATCCAGGGAAGAGATTGCTTGGGCATGTTTCTGAGGTTATCTTTGCAACTGAAAGGACTCAACACTTCAAGTGGAAGCTTGGAATTCATTGTCTTGCTAGGGAAATGTGGATGAACTCACTAAGCTAATGGTTCCTACCAGCACAGTTTTAATCTGCAGGCTTTAGGTTTAGTTTGGGTGTAAAGAAACAGTTGCTAATCAGTTGCCTCAGTGATTGTTGTGTCTGGCAAAATGGCAAGTTGTGATGTAAAATTAATTTGTTCTGGGGTCAGGTTAGTCAAAGAGGATTATTGCCTCTTTAAGCTAAAAGTTAGCTTTAATTTTGGGAAAAAAGTAAGAAGACTTTTCAGACCTTCCATTATGTGTTAGAATTGTGACATTTTCTCTAGAGGAACGACTCTACTGCAGACCTTTGTGGCCTTTCGTAAGTTAATGCCGCCTGCAGAGCTGAACACTTCTTACTGGTGTCCTGCTTTATTGATAGTTACTTACATTTTCAAGTTGTGTCTAATTCAGCAACTTTTAAAATTTATCAAGTTGAGAGGCATCAGAAAAACCCAACAACCTCAAAGCCTGGCTGTTCTGCTAGTGCAGGAGCATCTCCCTCATGCTTCAGTCATCTGCAAATGGCCGTGTTTACCTTTGACCCGAGGCAGTTCCTGTGACTTGCAGTAGTAAGGTCTGCCACAAACTGCAAGTGCCAATAAAAAAGAACTTGTGTTAGCAAGGCTGGGAAATGAAGGAACAGGAAAAATTTGAAATAAAGGTATGGGGGGGGAAGCCTAGTGAATTTGACTGAGTTGGGACTTTCATCCTGTTAATCCAGTTGACTTGCACAGAGGCTGTGACTGGGGTACAGTTGCAGTGGTCACACATCCTATGAAAGTGTGTGTGGATGCCTGTGTGTGAGATCATGGATATGGATTGAATAAAATCCCAATGTGTGTTGCAGAAAGCTGATTTATGATTTCAGCTTCTAGTTTTATTCTCCCCACTCTAAAGAAAATCTCAAGTACCTGAGAAATGCCTTTCAGTGGTAAACAAAGTAATGAAACATCTCAGTGTCAGTGTGATTTGATTTTGCAGGCTAGTGCTGCCTAACTCAATTTCTTTATGAATGTCTGGTTGCATGTTGGCATTGAAAGAGAACGTAATTGGCAGAAGGGAGCTGCGCAAGAGAGATGGAGTTATGTGGGGATTCCCACTTGCATCAGGCTGCTGCCAGAAGGCAGGGTCCTTCCGTGTTTGCGGGCAAGGTATTTATCTGTGTCAAACCTTCCCTCTCTCTTTTTCACTTCCATTTTGTGAGATTAGTTTTGTGCTTGTGAAGTCAGAGAAGGAGATTGAGCTGTATCCCCAGCCTCTGCTGCCTTAGGTCACCTACTAGCAGGGGTTTTCTGTCTGGATGTTGCTGGACTGTGCTGTTCCAGTTGCAGGAGTTTAATGCTTTCACTTCTTGCTGTTTAGTTTTCAACAAAAGCAAACTCCGTATGGAATAATCATGCAGCAGGCCCCAGATTCACCATTAGTGACCTGTAAAATTGGCAGCACTGGAGATTATTGGCAGGAGACGGTTTCCCTAGGCGCTTCCTGCCTTCTCTTGGAGAGTTAAGTTCAATTAGAGCAATGATACGCACAGCAGGGATTTTGCAAAGAGTCCAGTTCTTGATGGTAGCATTGCTGTATGAAAGGCAAAGAGATATCTTTGGCCTTTTTCTGACCTTAATGCTCCAGCTGCTGCCCTCTTTCTAACCTCTGCTATGTCCAAACTCTCGCTTTGCTAATGTAACCCTCTTTCACCTCTTCTTTTACCTTCTGATACAACCATATCTCTTAGACATTTTTAATTTGTCATTTGTGTGATTTGTTTTCCAAAAAGCAATGTGGAGATTGTGAATATGGGATTTTTTTTTACTCCATTTGACTTTTCATGTTTCTTTCTGATCTTTCATATATTGGGGACTGCTCTCAGATCTCTGTAATCATCTTTCTTTTCCTTTTCATGCTCTTCTGACTTGCTTCTACTTAATGAAACTCTTCTGTTTATGGCTGTGGTTTCTTTGCATCCAGATTCTTTGACTGCAGGAAATCTCACAAAGTTCAGTGCTGTCTCTTTTCTACCAAAGCCTCATGGTGACAGTTGCTTTTATTAGTCCTTGATGTGAAGAACATCATCCTCAAAACAGTGATTTCTTTTTACCCTTTTTTCACTATAACTTTAACTTGCATTCACTGCCCATATCTTTAATATCTGTAAGGGCAACTTGTCCATTAATTCTTCATTCTCTGTGTGGCAGTCTTTCGGTTTACAAGGTGTTGAGAGATTGGCACATGAGCATGTCTGAGGTACTGACCTTGTAGGTGTTTGTACAAGTACTGTTAAAAACGTACCTGGAATAGTCTTTCAGGAGAAGACCATCTCTCCTGATACATTTTTTTGTTTGGATATTTATGGCACTTAGACAAAAGTTAGTAAACCACTTTGTGGGAGAAACAATCACAGTGCTTCTGAGGTGTATTTATATTGGGGGAGAAAAGGACTAACTGTGTGTGGTGTTTCTTATTCTTTAATTAAGTTCTCAGTTAATGCCCAAAAGCTTTGAGTTGACAGTCACCACTTGCTTTTTCCAACTTCTGTGTCTTTCCTTCTGTTCCTGAATTATTTGTGGAGTTTTGTGCTTAACCTGCTTGCTGGCTATTGGTATTTGAGAGGAATGTACTCGCAGGGTGGTCAGCCTAATTAATTACAGTTAATCCCCAAAAATTGGCTGCCAGAAGTTTTGTTGTTCCTGAAGCTCTCATACTGTGCGTGCTACTGTAGCTTTAGCATGAGAGCATGAGGAGAGGCTGGATGTTTCCTGGCAAGTTTCCATGGAGAATCCCCTGGGCAGGCGTGAGGTAAAGAGGAAGAGAGGGAGGACGGATACAAACTTAAAATAGCATTGCTAGTTCCTGCATCGAAATATTAGCACCTTGCTTTTAACTGGAAGTTGTGTTAAAGTGTTTTGTGTAAACTGTGAAATTGTGCCAGTGAGCACATGCCCCATGTAGGGCAGTACACCTTTCTGTAGTAGGAGCTGGCCTGTTTCACTCGAGTGTCCCAGCACAAAACCCAAAACATCTCAACAAGAACTCTTTCTGAAGGTAGTTGTACATCTCAGTCAGCTTCATGCCCAGAATGTATTTGCTTTGGACAATTTGAGGTTGTTTTGCTGTGTTTTGTCAGAGTCTTCCCCTTGGACCTCTTTCAACCTTCCCTTCCCCAAGAGATGCTGGAGAAAGTGCAGGACTGACTTAGGAGTTCCTCCTCACAAGTCCTAACAGGAGATAGGAGTAGACTTAAAAGTGTGTATGGAGCGTGGCTGTTTCCTTTCCTTCTCCTCCTCCTAGCATTCTGCCGGGAGTTGCTTTTCAACACACAGGGATACCAGGGTGGAATTTATATAGGCTGTGTCTACTTTAATTCATCTGCTACCCCAAAAGAGAGATGCATGGCCTGGGGCATGTGTGAGTGCCCTTTCTCCATTCCAGATAGGATGTGTTGGATGGAGAGTAACCAAAAATAAATTAAGAAACGGAAATAAATATTTAGGAAGTATCACGAAGTATGTTATCTTAATCCTAACTGCACTGCTAAAATAGCGACTAGTCTGGGAATTTAATGGGGAGATTCCAGAAGTGTTACAGGTTCACATATTTCCTGCAGAACAGAGTAATGGAGCTGCCAATATCACAGAATGTGGAAGCTCAGAGTCCCTTCTGGGTTGAAGAAATAAAGCCTAGAGGATTGATTTCCTGTTGGGAGTATTGAGGTATTGCACAGGCTTACCAGGGTGCTTGAATTTACACTGACTGCTTCTTAAGTTTGCGTTAAACTATGAGTATAGTTTTGAAAAGGACAAAAATGACACTTTCATGGCTAATGTTTAGGGAAACATTTCTTCAAGACTAGGCAAGGTGGGCGATAGCTTCTGTTGTTTTATATTCAGTTTTCATGCGGGTAAATGCATTTGCGTAGAAAAATTCATCGAAAAATGACAAAAATTATACACAACTGACATTACAGAGGGTAAGGTAGGATTAGTTTATACTTATTTTATGGCCTTTTTTTTTTTCTTCTGCACAATTTGGCATATGAAGTTGAAAATAAATTTTAGGTGTATTGGCTTACCTGGACAAAAGAAAGTTGGCAGAATAGTTTAGTTCATTCTTCTCCCATTTCATGCAGGTTCTTGTCTTCGACCGAGCTAAGACAGACGTTTACTTACTTGCTCTCCATTCCTTGTAACACCTACATTCACTCTGTTTTCTTGTCTTGCAGAACGAGCCCCTGACTTCAGGTTATCATGGATATCCAGCAAGAGACAATCAAGTAAGAGTCTGGTTGCAGTAAATGTGTGTGTACATATGTCTCTGTACACTCATGAATGTTTTGTCCGACAGCTTCCTGGCTGTCACGTTATGGAGCGGAAATAGTTTTGTTCTGTTGTGGAATGTTTCTGGAGACATATGTGATAAATTGAATGGGTTTCTTTGGCTTCCAGCAGTATGTGGCAAGGTGCCCGATAAGGGGTTAAATATCATCCACATTACCAACAGTCCAGGAAATTCTTTATCCTTAAAAACGTCAAACCTTAGAATCCCTGTCCTGAGCTCCCACTATATCTCCTCAGTGTTAATGAATGTAGATGTTCAGTGCCAGTGCATGCTTGGCCCTGTTTTATACTTATTGCTGTAATTTTGGCATCTGGGAAGCAAAACAACACTGAGTTTTTGTAAGGGTCTGCTTTGCTGATGGAGTAGGGAATGACATGGGTTGTTTCCAGTATCTGTAAACTTCTGTTGCCTTCCTTTCAAGTCCTGCAGGGCCCCTGCCCCTTGCTCTTATTCAGGATGTTCTCCTTCTACAGCAGTAAAAATGACACTGTTCAGTGCACTGCATCTGTAAGCATTCTCTTGGCTCCTGACAGAAGACAAAGAAAATCCCAGTTGATGAATTTGCGCAACGGAAGGAGGAGATGCTTTGGAACAAATGAAATTTAATGGTTGTGAGATACAACTGTCACACATTAAATCTCCCTTCTTAGAATGAAGTTTTTTTTCAGTGCACTGCAGCGCTACTGCAAAGCAGAGTATGAACCAGTGTAGCAGGAAATTAATATGCACGGAAAATCAATAATGCAGCACATTTCAGTAATGAGCAAATAACAAAACCAAAATCAAATTCTTTAATACTCTCAGGTACTGCTATATAAAGAAAGTGATTTTCATCATCTCTTGATGAGGCCTGGGTATGTGTAACAACAGCTTAATGGGCGATGTTTTTATGAAGGAAGTACAGCATAGTGCAGCCTCAGCAACTGAAGAGCTCCAATCTTCGATGCCTGGTAGGTGTGTGTGAGTTCCCATATAGGAGGAAATTCTTCAGAATGTTTACTGGGATATATTAAACTGCTAACTAGCATAAATAAAGACTATTCATGGGGATGCTGGGAGAGTTGTGTTCCTACTCTATCCAGGCTAAGTAAGGTAAGCTAAATTGAGAGGCAGAGCCAGTCTCAGATCCTTAAAGTGGTTCATATCTGCTTTTGGCTTTCCCATTCTGCTGGCACCCTCTGCACCCTGTTTTGCGCTTCATTTTACCTACCCATTTAGGGATGTTTTATTTTGCTACGTACCAGTACATCCCAATTCACAGGTTTCCTCTTTCTCATCCTGTAAGAACTCTTCTGATTTGAAAGTCCAGAACTGCTGTTATTGGCAGGTCACCAGATCAGCAGAGATGGGCACAGGAAGCTGTGCAACAGCCAGGGTGTGAAATGAGAATTACAGCCTGGGCAGCCCTGGAGGGCTCTGTATGGGTGAACACAGGGAATAATGAATGTTAGCAAGTGTGTGTATTTAAGATGGCAGGTAGCTTTATGGAATTTTCTCGGAGGACAGACGGCTTCAGTTTAACTTGTGCATTTTCATTTACCAAATACTTGTAAAAATATTTTTGACTGGTTTGTTGTTGTTGATTTTTTTTGTTTGTTTTGTTTTTTTTCTTCTTACTCTTGACAACATTTTGATCTGTGGTAAGTGTTTGTCCTTCTGTCTTGCTTGTGTCCCTGAAGCAGCAGATCTGGTTTTCACTAATGAGGTTTCAAGGCTTTTAGCTAATCTGGTTGGGAGCCTCTAACTCGATAGCAGCAGAAAAAGAAGTCCTCTGTTGCCACAGGCTGGGGCTGGTGTGGGAGAGTCAGGAATGACCTATCCATCAGCTTCCTTTTTGCACTGGGAAAGGAGGAAGTGGTGTGGGAATATGTGTAGGGATCCTCATCCTGCAACAAAGTAATTATGAGATGCAGGAGTAATTTTGTTGATTTTCCTCAAATTAGGAGCTGGATTTGAGCTGGTGAGGGTAAGTCAGTGTGTCTTGCTGTTTCCCATTGCAGTTATTTATTGTAAATACTTGGACCGTGATTTTCTTCCACAGTGTTTTCTAAAGGAGAAGTAGCAAAGCAGAACTTATTTTTAGGGCTCTTCATCCGGTGACCACAGTAGTCCTGTCAGAAATTCTACGGATGTAGCTTGCCCTTTTTTTCACTTTATGTAGCATCCTACTCCTTCCCTGGTTTGAATGTCTTTTTCGTTCCTTCAGGCTCTAAATGCCTTTAATTGCTGTCTGCAAACCTTTCACTATGCTGTTTTTACACCCCCTAGTGGTTAAATCATACCTAGATGGTTCCAGATTATTGTGGGTTTTCTTCCTGACAGTGAAAATATGTGGCTGGTTTGAGTCCTTGCTTTGGCCATTTGGGAATGCTTAGGTCTCCACTACGGAGGTTTTTTTGTATCTTCTCCTAAGTATTTAAGCTTTCTGTCGTCATCATGCATGGGCAGCAGCACTGAAGCATATGAGATGGGGTTCATATTGAGGCTGCTTCTCTCATAGTTCTGGTGTTGTGTGATTGCTTTATAATAAACCCAAAGCTTTGGGTTGTTGCACAACTCCGTTGTTCCTCACCTGCCCTGCCAAAGCACTGGCTTAGTGGACTTTTTGTGGTGATAGACCCTGGGGAGCATGTGTGCTAAATCATTGTTGTGTAAGTTTGCCTAAAATGAGGCTTTCTGTTGCTGAAGTGTTGCATTACTGGAGCTGTCTTGCAGCCATGTCAGGATCTGGAGAGCCCTCTGTGACTGCTCTCAAGAATTCAAGGTTTGCTCTGTGGATGTCTAATGCACATTCAGGAATGGCAGATGCCCTTCCTTCTCCCCAGAACTAGGCTGATGGTAGAGTCAAAGCCCTCTGTAAAGGGAAAATAAAGGAAAAAAAGCTAGTGTAACATTGCTAACTGAGATGAGAATCAAGTCTTTTGGTCAGGAGAGCTTATTCTCTGGGGACTATTCAGTTCTTCATCTCTCTGTTGATTCTGCCAGCAAAGTGGTATTTCTTTTTTTTGTAATGTGAGTGCCTGCCTAAAATGCAGTGAACCAAGACTTCCTTGCTTCATTTCCCGGGCTGTGACAAACAGCTCTGAGGTACCGTGAGTTGGTCTCTACATGGAAAATGACTGGTACAGCTATACTGATATAGTTTTACATAGAGACAAACTCATCAAGTATACATATGCTGCTTCCAAAAAGCTATTCCACGCTGACTGTGCCAGCTCATTTTGTATATAGCCAAGACCTATGTTGTATTGCTCTACTGCTTTTTATGTCCAAATGTATTAGACATGATATCTGAGATTTGTTAGAGTGATGAATGCTGGCACTTATGTGGCAGAATTTGGCAGCTGCACAGAATAATTTTGTTCCCCAACAGGAAGCAAAATGAGCAAGAACACCTTGTTTAGCTGCCACTGAAGGGAAGAGAGGAGGAGAGAGAGTTTATGGAAGCAGGAGGTAATTGCACACATCAGAACTGGGTCAGGATGTTAGAGCTATTATACCTCTTCTGTTATGGAAAGTGATCCTCAGCTATCACAACCGGTTAGGATATTGGTTTGAAGCCTCTTTTAAAAGCTTGTACTTCTGAGTACAATTCTTAAATCAAACTGGGCCATTGGCTTGGTGCTAATGTGGTGGAAACATCCTTACCGATCACAAGTGACACTTCCTTCAACAGCTTAATTTCAGTGACTGGTTTTCCATCTGAGCACTCACCAAGTCTGACCTGTTGTTCTCGTGTATGTAGATGAGACTGCAGCCCAAAGTAGTGTGGGTGCCCATGGCAACTGCAAGGAACAGCTTTATCAGTATCCCCTCGGTTTGAGTTCAAGCTTAAGGTGAAATGCTGTTAAATCCTCTCCAATTGTCAGGCTGTTCCCCTGGGTCATTATTCACTTGCTGCTTTGGGATATCTGTTGGGGCATCACAGGCTGCAGAAAGAGGCATGTGCTCCATTCCCTGGGGCTGCAAGCTGGTCTGGGGAAGCTGAACTGCCGTGGTGGCAGTCTGTGAGAACAGGAAGCCTCTCCTGTTGCTTTTTTCCCCCTGTTTGTTTTCTTTGCCCAGTCCCTCCAGATGTGGGCAGTTTGGCAAGGAAGCCCTTCATCCTGAGATGTGAAGGGGGTGTGTGAGCTCCCATAGGGAGGCGGGACAGCAGGTCACCAGGCTTCCTGTTGGACCTGGGTGCACAGAGGCACTGCTGCTCCCATTGGTGGTCTCTGCAGCAAGCAGCAGGGATCTTGGCACAGAGTTCAGAGGGGGAAGCCTCCGTCCTTGCTCTTCTAAGGGGTCCAAGACCCCTTCACCAATCTTCTCTGTCCTGTGGATGAAGTGTGAATTGGGATATGGTCACAATTTGATTAGCAGCTGAGAGGTTCAGCATGGATTAGGATACCCACAAAAAATTCTCTTGGTTTAGTATCAACACCCTGAGATGCTCTTGTCGTGAAGCAAGACATGCTCCCTCCAGGAGGGACCCAGAGGAAAATGGTTTGGGCACTTGTTTGTTTTCACTTGTACCATGATAGCACCAGCCATGGTCCCTCCAGTACCCTATTTCCTCAGTTGTGGAACAAAGACTTCCTGTCTCAAGAGTTTAAATCTAAGTAGTGTTCCTGAAAAATGTATTGGTTTTTAATTTGTTTTCCTGCTTATCACTGACTATGAAAATCTCTCTAGTGTGTATGTTAACTGGCTCGTTAGCCCATGAGATGGTGGCAGTGGAAGTGTTAAGTTATTCAGGATCTATAAAGGAGGGTGATTTGTGGATTTCTGGTTTGTTTGTTACTTATACTCTTGGTTTGAAGAGTGTATTTAACACAATTTTTAAACTGGGGGATGCCTTACTCCTCGAGTAAATAGCCAGGACAAAGATCAGGAAGTGCATGAGGTCCTCCATGAAATGAAGAAGACCAGGCTTGGTGTTCCTAGTGCTTTTGAGGAGTGCCTCTTTGCTTGAAAGCAATCCAACCAGAATTTGTGATGGGACCATTCCACTGAGGGGAAACTGTTCTAAACATCTTCCTTATGTTTAAAATGAGGTGAATTTAGATATGGCTGCCAGATCTGCTGTGTCCTGGCTCCTACAGCCTCTCTTCAGGCAAGCAATGAAATGTTTCCACACTGTACTAGATAGGACTGAAGGGATATTCTATTACTGACCTAACTGCAGTGTCCCGTAGAAAATGACGAGCTTCATTGTAGAGAATGTTGTCAGGGCAAAAATGTGCAACATATTCAGGAGATGGGAAGCATCTGTGAGGCAGCTGCACACAGAGGTTAAAGGTGTATAGTGGGGTAGCTGCTGGGGGTGTTATTGCTTCACTAAGCTGTGAACAGTGTGGGAGAGTTCAGATGTGCTTATGGAAAGCCATTTAACACTGCAGGAGAGGAGGAGCTTGAGAGATCCTCTACCGGATTGCATCCCACACTACTTAGAACTCTCAGCACATTG
Source organism: Pachyramphus minor (assembly GCA_013397135.1). Taxonomy (NCBI): domain Eukaryota; kingdom Metazoa; phylum Chordata; class Aves; order Passeriformes; family Tyrannidae; genus Pachyramphus; species Pachyramphus minor. The sequence goes on along the minus strand of VYXB01007240.1, from coordinate 299,955 downwards.
AAAGGTAAAAAAGTATTGATAGAGTGGAAGAGAGTTAAGTTAAAGCAATGTAAATTGTGATATTTGAGAAGGAGAATAGAGAACAGAATGTACAGATTGAAGTTGAAACAATTAAGGATGAATTGGAAGAGGACAGGTAAGATCCACTGAGACTAATCTAGTGATACATCTTCCCTAAATCCAGAACTGTCTTTGGCCAGACATTTGGTTGATCACTTGAAGCACAAACAAGTGGTTCCTTGTTTTCTAAAGGCCAAACTATATCCAGAAGAAGCTACAGGAAAGATACAAGAAGTGGGATTAGCAAAAAATTGTAAAACATGTACTAATAAATAACTTGATATAAACCTGCTTTCTGAAATTTCCCTCTGAACCAAGTCTCTGCTTATATGGGCCCCATTCACTTAAATCTCTCCTTTCCTTTGTTTAGCTGATTTCCTAGCATCAAAATCCGTAAATGATTCAGGAAACACGATGTCTTGCAGTTGACACAAGTTTTGCAAACAGATCACTGGTTGTATATTTGTTCCCCTTTTCCCTCATGAAGACCCCTTCACCAACCTCTCTGAACACGAGGCGGGGAAATCCTTTCCTTACAGAACCCTGAATACCTTCCATAAACAATCCAGCATCCATACCAATGCGTGCCTTTCTCTTAATCAATAATAAGAGAGAATAAGTAACCACGTGGAGGAAAGTTGTATGAGGAGAGGTAGTTAAGGAGTCCATCTAATTCGGATACATGGGAAGACTTCCTGACAGTAAGCTCCTTAAGTCCTATAAACAGCTTCTCAAGGGAAGTAACAAATACCTTGCTGATGAATAGTCCGGCCAAAGCTCTGGGGTTGTAAGGCGTTGGCAGGAAATGGTCTGGATGATGTAATATGAATTCCTTTCATGTTTGAGTCCTCTGATTCAAGCAATTTCTCATCTCTGCTTAGGGTTAGAGAGGAGATGTGAGTCATCCTTTGAAAGGAGCAGGACACCACGTTTTCTCATGTGATGTAGTTTTTGACCACTGGAGTGTTACCCAATGTCTGCAAGAGTCTTGGAGACTCCCAAGACCTTCAGTTCTTTTGGCAAGAGGGACAGCATCTTGTTTAGATTTTTCCTGCTGAATGATTATGCTACTGTGGCGTGTGTTAGAAGTAGTCTGCAAAAGGATCAGTTGGAGGACCAAAACCAAATGGTGCAGGGAAAACAGCCTGATGATGGATATGATATCCTATTGAGGGTATGAAAGCAGCTATTCTGGGTCAGACAGAAGGTCTCTGCCTTCCAGTGTTCTGGCTTTGACAGTGTCTAATAGCAAGTACTTAAAGCAGAGGGAGCAGCGCCAAGATGCGGTGATACTTCCTCTCCTCTGTGCTCTTCAAGCAATCCTGTGGCTTTGGGATTTCCTGGCCATAGATTTTTATTCTTTTTTTTTCCAAGTCACCTGTCATAGATTTTGTCTTTATTGAATTTGTCTAAATGGTTTCTGAGCGTGTCTAAATCTTTGGCATCTGCAACATCCTGTGACAACAAGTCCCTGCTTTAGGTATATTTTATGGGGAAAAAGTTCTTCCGTGCAGCTCTTAACTTGAAACTTGGTTTTGAAGCTCTGGGTGAGGGGGACTTGGGGTCCTCAGCTTGCACAGCTGCACTGTCACCGCATGAAGTGAGGGTTTTCTTCTTAACTGGAAGAAAAACTCACAAAACCAAAACAATCGAAATCACAGAAGAAAATTTAAGCATCTTATGTGAACTTAGTATTCCCCCCCCCGCCACCCCGGAATGACACCTGCGCAGCTGTTGTTTCTAGGTACCTGTAAGTGCCCCAGCGCGTTGCTGGTGGACAGCCCGGGCTCTTGGAGCCTCGTCTGCGGCCTCCGTGCCCTGCCCTGCCGTGGAAGCGGGAGGGCCCCGGGAGGTGCGGGGGTGATGTGGGCTATCCCCGCGGGCCGGGCCGGGCCGGCGCTGTCGCT
>VYXB01007240.1:281085-296103 GCA_013397135.1 Pachyramphus minor | reverse complement strand
TTTTTTTTTTTTTGGAAGTGTGTCTAAATTGTAGGATAGGAGGCTCCTCTGCTCCTGTATGATCTTAAAAGTGCCAGAGTTTCTTTCTTTGCAACAGTTGCCTCAGCTCTGTTTTTTCCTGAGCTTGCCTATTACTCAAAGGGTACAGAGTATTCAGGATCTCTGAGTCAGTCCTTCCCCCTGTCTCACAGTAATAATATATATCATGTATGAACCTTGGAGCAGTTTGGTGTCTTGATTTCGCTTTAAGCTCTCTGGTCAGATCTCCATTCCAAATGTGTTTAGAAGAGAGATTATTATTATTATTTTTTTATTAACATAAACAACACCTTCCTTGTTACCCTACCTGCAACTCCCCCTGCACGAAGAAAGGACTGAGACAGTTCAGGAGGAGCATTTCCTCAGTCTGGGCAGGGAGAGTGGTTCCCTGTGGCGGGGATCTGCTGTTGGAGGGCAGCCTGTGTGCCTTGCCCCGAGTGCAGCAACTGCTTCCCCGCCCCACTCACTCCGGCTGCTTCAGCAGGACCCCGAGTAAATGAATGGGATTGCTTTTTGTTCTGCTGACTTCTCCTGCATGGTGAGTGAGCAGGTCTGCATTGGCTGAGCAGGGATGCTGTGTGCAAGCAGACTACCTCAGTGAGCTACGCAGATGCTCCCGAGAATAGCTGGTGGATGGAAGATGGTTTCATTCGTCTTAGTATTAAGGGAGAGGTATTTCCAGCAGTAGCATAATGTTGCTCAGAGCAGGCATTTGCCAGATGGTTTCAGGTCCCCTGAGGCTTTGGGATGTGAAAGGGAAAGGGCCAGGAACACACTTTTGATTCATTCCATTAGTAGATTAATCGGCACTGTCCTGGCTTAATAAGTCTCTTAGATTTCCCAGTGGAAATGGCACATGTAATCTTGCCCAGGTCATGCTCTGCACACCTGTGTTGAAGCTTTCACAGTTAGATGCTGTGCTGCTGCAGACAACATCTGCAAAACAACACTGAGGGGTGGGGGAACAGGATTTTTTGATGGAGGGAGAAGTGAGAAAATTTTTTTAGTAAGTACTGTTAAACAATGCTTATGGGAACAGGATGGGTTGTGAGAACATGCTTGAATTCTTCTGCCTTTTGGTGGGGAATGTATTTACAAACTTTTGCAGTGGTAATTTCATGTTATGAGGCTTTTCCACCCCCCTCCATTCTATATTAATTGCCAGCTAGATTGCATTTTCCAGGAAGTCTGTGATTAGAGGACAAGGATGCTCTTCCTGATAAAGGTCAGAGGCTGCTGTCTCCAGAGGCTGCTGCTAAAATCATGAGCTCTGTCTCACTGATTTTAACTGAAAACCTGAGCAGATGCTGTGCTGCTATTTACTTGGGGGGGCAGTCCTCCACGACCTCTCTCTTCCCACCTCTGCTTCCAAAGGCCAACCAGTTGTTTGGAATGGATCTAGTTGCTGCTGCCCCAGAAAGGAGAAGGTTTGTAGCAGGTTTGTAGCTCATGGCAGTTTTAGTAGCAAAAATCTGCGTTTTTAACTCTTTTGGTGCCTGTGGATTTTCACGAGCTGCACTCTGATGTCACAGCAGCGCCAAACTGACTTGCTGCCAGACCTAATAAAGGTTTAGCAGTAGAATTGTATCTAATGGGACCCACTGAAATTCCTTTGCAGCTGGATTTTGTTGAGGAGAGACTTCAGGTGCTGCCAGCAAACGCATCTTTGCCTTTTCTGGTCCCTTATTCCTGGTACACCTGGGCTATCCTTTCTTACAGGTCAGGAGGACAGCAGTGGCTAACCTTGGCGACAGTTTGATCGTCATCTCTGTTTCTGGGGCACCTGTCACCCTGGCTCCTTGCCATGGTCTCCCTAAGCTAAAACTGTGCTGCTCATTTCCAAGGGCTTGGAGAACATCTTGTTTTCCAGCCATTTATGGCAGCTAGCTCCGATCCTTTGCAGGATCTGGAGAAAGACTGACAGGGGCCAAAGGACTAAATGTCATGAGACTCCACAGCTTTCTGTTGAAAGCTGAGATAGAGGTATTTTACATCCCGTGGTATATGTAGCTAGATTTAGGCTCTTTGGTATTTCCAGTAGAATGGCATTTCAGAACTGGGAGCTGAACTCTGACAGCAGCGTTGTCCCCAGTTGCCGCCAACTTCACCCTGGACAGAGAACTGCTGTTTTTCCTAAGCAGCTGCTGCAGTGGAGCAGAGTATGGGAAAAGTGATCGTCTCTGAAATAATTTGAAATATACTGACACAATAGACAGATAGAGCCAGGCTTCTGACTTTCACTCAAGAATTAATCTAATCACTGTGTAATACGTTCTTACTGGTCTATGCTACCTAAAGGGCAAACTTAACTACATTAGGCACAATTTGGAGCATTTGATTTCCTTCAGACTTAGAATTTGGATACAGCTGACTATCCATGTACGTATTTCGAGGTTTCTGGGCGTCTCTAATCCAGTTTGTAGTGACATTAGCATTAGATAACCATAGCAAGGCCTTTATCTGAAAGGAAACGTGCATTTTTTGGGTCACACAAGGATGAAAAAAGATTGTTCTGGTTACTGTTGCTTTCTGGAAATTTGGGAACAGGGAGGAATTTAGTATATTATTGTTGCTTTGTTATCTGAGTGAGTAGCTTCTGCAACAGTTACAATAGCTGTCAGATGGTATGGCTACACTTCAGAGCTGAAATGTGGATTAGGATAAGATGAGAATGCATTGCGTAGGACCTAGGACACAATAAATGCACATGTTGACTAGCCATAGTTAATTCAAACCATTTATCTCATCTAAACTCAGAGTGAGTGATTTACTACTCAGTCAATCTGTCTGTCTTAGAAAGGGATTGGAAGAGTAAGAAAGTTGCAATTAATCTCTGATGGAAGAGTCTAATTTTGCCAGGATTTGATCAGAAAATGCAATGGAATGGAATTTACAGTACTGTTTGTGTTTGTTTGGATTTGTTTTGTTTGGATGTTTTTGATTTGTTTGTTTGTTTCTGGGGTTTTGTTTCTTTTTTTTTTTTTTTTTTTTGGGTCATGGTTGGATGTTGGGGAAAGAAGGGAAGGTGGAACGGCCTTAATGCGAGCTCAGCTGAAGGTGTTTGAAGGTCACAGTATGTGAGCCCACACAGACCTACACTGATGTTGAAGACCGGATCTATAGGCACTATGCTTATGTGAGAGCCAAAATCCTCCTGATTCAAGTACATCAGTTCACACAAGTGCCAATTTGTTGGAACATCCCATGTTGCAAACTCTGTGTGTTTCTGGTACTTGCTGCACGTGAGATCTACAGAATGGTAAAGTGCTCTGCTAAAAGGTACAGGGAGGTATCTATCCATATGCCTTCTTGGAAGTCCCGTATTAAATATATACACTAAAAAGACTGAAGGATGGATTCTCTTTTGCTTATAAAGCAGGAGAACAGTAGTGCAGTTAGTCTTTACATACACACACTTTTCTAAATTGTCTTATGCTCATAATTCCCTGAGGGACCAGTCAGATGGAGTGAGCTGTTTGCTGCAGCCATGAGCGTAATGCAGCTGGATAGTGGTGGTGCAGGTATGGGTTAAGGACTGCTTTGCTCTGAATGAGATCAGAAGCAGAATTGCTTTTCTGACAACTGACCTTTGCTGATCGTTTTGGGATATTGTATTCTATAACTAAAATGTTCCAGTAGCCTTTCTGTCATCTAGAAATCTTCCTCTGTTTTATATCTACTTATACTTCTTGTCTTCTGCGTTATTAATGCCTTTTACATTTGAACAGTCTGGCTTTCCTTTGTGTGGTTTGACAGCTGCCAATACCCCCGTTGAAATACTTTGCTTTTAGTTCTGTTAATGGCGATTTTTTTGCCTGAGATTTCTTACCACTGTCACGTAATGGAAGTATCTGCAGTCCCTGACACGGGTGTTGGTCTCTTTCCACCCACCCATACTTATCTCAGGTTGATGCTCTGTTCCACCAAAGTCTTTTAGCAATTTAGTTTTGTTATTTCTCAGGAGATGTCATTCAGTGTTTATTGGTGTTACCCCTTCATTAGCTGCAGTCATTCCGTTCTTCCTTGCTGATTATATACTTGTGCCGTTCCCCATAGTGAAGCCGTACTTCAGGCATTCAGCTGTTTTGTCTTCATTAGGTACGTAAGGCTGCTAGGTAATGTCATGGATTATTTTTCTTCTCAGAGGGTCAAATGAAAGAATGTTATTTGAATAGAAGAAGAAATAAAGCAGCTGTGACAATAAGGATAAAAAAATGCACGGAGTGTAGTATTTGCTAAGCTGATTTCTTCCCTCTCATAGGTGCATTTGCAGTTTACTTCTGGGGCTTATTAGTCTTTGAGTCTTTGTAAGTTGGAGAGAATGCATTTTATGCTCTTAAAAAGGGATGTTAAAACCCAGTCTTCAAACCAAGTGATACAGGATAGAATTTTATTCCTGTCTCCAGCAACTTTACTATCCCAGGATTTGTAAACTGCTTTCTACGCCATAGTAAATTAGATCCCAGCAGTACAGGGCCTCTAGATAAATATAGTAGCCATTATACCTTGATACAGTTGTATTGCCTAGGAAATTACTACTGTTATTGAAAAGGAATTTGCTCAGGGCAAGAGGGTATCCATTACTTCCTGAATAACTCGCTAACATTGTTAACCTTCCTTTGCACAAACAAGCCAGGAGGAGTCCCTTTCTGCAGGATGGTATTACTCTAGGTCTGTATTCCCCTTTATCACCAGCAGGCCTAAGCCAAAGTTTCAGCATATTAATAAACCCGTGTGTGGTCCAGGGAAGAGAGCTGTGCCCTGTTCTTCCTCTTTCTCTACCGTAACAGTACTCTCATATTCATATCCTTTCGTAATTTGCTGGGTTGTTGCTGTGCTGCTGAATCACAGATGTAGTATGGCCACTTGACGTGGGAAGCACGGAGACAAGAAAATGGTGTAATGATGCTGTAGCTCCATTGATGATGTTTTGGAAACAGTTTCTCTCTTGCTGTGTGTAATCTCACACCTTGAATTGGATGCCATCAATTCATCCTTTGGTATAACTTCCCTTGTGGACTATAAAAAGATGAATTGTTGATGTAGGAGCTAAATTGCCTTTTTAAAAAATAGTTTTTATTTATTTATGACTTCCTCTTCAGAGTCCACAACGAAAGAAATACCCTATTTAGCACTGACAAATAAGTCTAGGACACAGAGGATCTTTCTGCCCATTATCAGTTCAGCTGGCCATTTTACTCCTGATTTGACGCTAAAAATAGACTTTTTTTGGAGTTTGATACTGTCGAATACTTTTCTGCTCTTTAATGGAAAAATTGAAGGGAGATGAAATTTTATGCTCTTTACATTACTAGTGAGGATATTAGGGCAGTTATTATTAAACTAAACTTTAAAAAGTATATGTTTAAATACCAGGATTAGAACTTATTCTGATTCCCTCTTACAAGTACCTAAATATATTTTCTATATGCCAATTCACTATGGACTTCAGACTAGATCCAGGTATGACAGAATTGCAGGAGATAAAGCTTGAAAATCAGGTCCGGTGTGGCAACACAGCAGCTTGCTAGATTTTCCTCAGAAGGTATTGGGGATTGCAGACTTCTCTCCTGATCCACCATAGTAAGACTGACAAGTATAATTCATGGAAATTCCCACTTGGCTGCCCAAACTCATGTTTGCTATATCCTGGGAGTGGCTGCATCATCATACTGTTTCTGCAGATGAATGCCCAAACCAGTATACGAGAGCAGTAAGAATTCCTTACATCTAAATGCTCACATGCTCTTGAGCGTTTAACTTTGACTTCTCTGGGTTCACAGTTTAGTTGATGTGGGTGTTCTTGGTTTTAGTTTAAAAGTGTATTGCTGAGCTTTTTCTCTTGAAGAATTGGCACAATAGTGCTCTTGAGCATAAGTTGTGAGGGGAGGAAAATACCAAACAAACCTGAAAAAGCTTTTCTTGGGATCCATTTTCTTCCCTCCCCCCTTGAATGATAAGCCTGTGAATTGAGATCTCCTGAAGTTTATTTAAGGACTTAAGTTTAATTACTATGTGAAGTCAGTAGCAGGACAGTCCTTGAAAATTGTTGGGTTTGTTTGCATGTCAAGGTGTTTTATCGTTCCAAGCTTTCTGTTTTTTGTGGAAGATAAACTAGCCCTTGATAGTTTGCTTTTAAAAAAGTAGTCTCTTTTCAGAAGCCTCTTGCTGTGTAGCCGAACCATAACTGCAGGAGAGAGAACAGGAATCCAGTTTTCTAGTAATGAAATGGATTGCTCTATAACAAAATGGCCTTTTTTTTTTTTTTTTCTTCCCTTGTAATATGCCAACATTTGGCTTATTTGCTTGGCAAAACATCTGAAAGAGATTGTGGTATTTTTTCTGGGTGATTTATTGTATACACTTTGTATTCTTGCTTCCTTTCATAAACAGGATAATGCAGAAAGAGGCTTCCTGGAGTCCTTTCGGATGTTAAGAAGAAATCTACCTTGTGGTTCAGAAATTCTGATAATCATAGATAATGCCAGGATCCTGAGCAGAGGGAATCTTTGCAAACGAGCAGTACTCTGCTGCCAGGGTAGTCTCCAGCGGCACCCAAAGGAGCAAACCGACCTCAAAGAAGATCCTCTTATCTCCATAGGAACTGCATGTGTGCCCAGGGCTGCCTTCTGTGCTTCTCCCTGGATAGCTTCCAGCCCCATTTCTAATCTTCTTTAAAAAAACCAAAACAAACCCAAAATAAAAATCAACCAATCAAACTAAATAAAAACCGGCAAGACACAAGGCAAGCCCAAACCCAGAGCCAGTAGGAGTCTGATTCCCTTGTTCTCTTACCAGGACCTTCTGCCGGAGTCAGATAAGCCATGGAAAGCAGCCGCTGAGTTGGAGAAACTTCCCTTTGGGTGCTGCAGAACATGTCGCAGTTCCCATTCTCCAGTCAGACCTTTTGTAGATGGTTCTTGAAATGTTTGTAGTGGTGAGAGAATGGTCTGAGGCTTCATCCTCAGTCTAAATCCAGCTTCTGTGTAAAATATGAGAGCTTGGTCTGGCTGTTGGCTGTGAAAGTCACTGCTTTCCTTGGGTTTGAAATTAAATTTCCCTCTTCAACTTGCCCCAACCTTGGGGTACTTTCCCTCCCACTCTCCAGCCACGGAAAACTGCACGGTAAAGATGAACATGTAGATTCAATAGCACTTACTAACCATAAAAGAATAATCTTATTTTAGAGTTCAGCCTATTTTAAAATATTTTACAGTTTTGTTTTACAGGCAAGGTTGCCAGGAAGCCTTATTAAACATCAGGAGTAGATATTTTTATGATCACTGTTTTTCATTCATGTGTCCTGAATCCTCTCCCAGATGTGTTCAGGTGCCCAGGTTAATTTGCACTTCCCTACCAGTAGCTTTCCACCGGCATCTTTGTTCTGCAAACATTCTGTTATCAGACCCCATTTCATTTTTCACTCTGCTCAGCACTGGGCTGTTATTTTAGCTCTCATTAGTGGAAGAGTTCCAACACGGATGCCTCTAGGAAAGTTCAGATGCTGCGAAAATTGGTATTGGTGCCTTCCCCTGTAGCATTGCTTTCCTGATGCAGTCTTCTGGTGTGACAGAAGCTGGCCAAGCTCAGCTAGCAGCAGGGCTTTAATAATAATAGGCTTCAAGAAACCACCTGCATTTGGGGTTGCCATTGCACCACAGCGGTACTTTTGGCCTTGCAGCAGGTTTAATGTTAGTACTGTAGTTAGGGCTTGTGTAGGGCCACAAGTGCAGCTGATGCAGTTCAAAGCAGACTATGCGCCTTCCCAAGTGTCCACATCTAAATATGTTCACAGCTGTAGTTTGCTTAAAACCCATTTGTTATCTGGGTACATCCTTTTTGTTTGCAAGCTCGAGCTAGATAAGAGAACCACAGAGCTGTTTGTTGGGTGGCTGTTGGAACATCTTCCTTAGTTACTGCTGGAATGGAAAGCATTTCGTTATCACAGACTGCAACAGCTGACTTTTCTCCAAATATAGAACAGAAATACGTATTGAATCCTTTGGCTCTTTCTTCAATATTGGGAATGTGTCTACCTTGTCCCCATAGTAGCAAATCAATGCAATTGCTGGAGTTTCTATTCTTGAGAAGCTTTGAAAAACTCATTATCGTCTTCCAGCTTTGACTATGGATTTTGCCTCCTGTCATTAGGATTCCCTTGTAAATTTTATTTTTCCTTTTTCTAATTTCCTTTCTGTTTTCTTCTTTCAGCCTTTTTCTTTTTTTTTTTTTTCCCCACTTGCTGGAATATATACAAGTGTTCAAGTGCGGGGATGTGACAGGGACGCCCAATAGGCAATCTGTCTGTCTAGGAAAAATATGCCAGTGTACCTCTGGTCCCACTCAAGTGCTGAGTACATACGTAGATACACTGGTTTAGTCTCTATTCTCCTTATATATATCCAAATGCAATTGTCACAATCATTTTAACTAAACTACTGCTAATGTCTCTTTTTACAATTGATTGCTCTTTTCTGTCAAGATGGAATCTAATACGGATTTACTCATTTTCAGTGTAACACTTCTTGAACTAAGGAATTGTTTTCTGTAATTTAGAAATTTGGAGGGTGTTCTTTGGCATTAGCCCCCCATGCCTCCTGTGAATGTCGTTGCATTAGAAATTCCTGATCAGATGGGTTTTTCCCTCTGTTATGATGAGGTGCTCGGCTAGCCACTCATCCTGTGTGCTATCTAATGTGATTTCAGTAGTGTGTAGCAGGCACACCAGCTTGTACTGTGTCTTGAGCTTTATCTGCTAGAATGTTAATCCATGAGCATTTGAAATCAAATGCCTCTGAGACACCATCAGCTAGAAAGAGATAACGTCAGTTTGAAACTGTGCTGTACCCATTCCCCATTTGCCCACTCTGATCTCTCCTAAATAGGCTAGAACTTTTTGTAGAATATTTTTTAAGCATTTGGTTTATTTGAAAGTTATATACCAGTAGTGTTTTTGGGTTCAATCTGTGTACACAATTGAGCAGCCACAACTACTCTTATGTCATTAAGGCTTTAGATACTGGTATAGAAGCAGGTAGAATTTTTTTCCTTTTTATCAGTGCCTGTTATTTTGCCAAATACATTTAAATAATATTAAATAGATGGTTACTTGATCTGTTCTTTCTCTTTCTCCTTTTGTTACTTGCTGAGGCCTTCCTTACCTCACTAAAAAACATTAAAGTCTTTGCAGACTCCATTCTTCCCCTTTTACTTTCATTTACACAACAGCCTCACATTGGAGAAGAGGGACCAATATTTCACTAGGCTGCAGCTCTCTGAACATTTTTCTAGTTGCTTGGTATATATTAATTTTAAAATATTTTTCTTTCTGCTTTTAATCCTTTTTGAGACATGAAAGATCCCTAAGAGATCATGTGTATTTCCACACACAACAGCCTCTCTGAGTTCCCTGACACATTTCCTGTAAAGCACTGTTGTTAGGATTAAGACAAAGCATTTGCAGAGGATCCTAGCTACCTGTTTCAGAAGCCTGTCTTAGTTATGTCTGTCTTTGTCTTTCTGGAATAAGGTGCATTGTTGTCCTCTTGCTCTTTAGAGAGTATTTTTGAGTTTTTTAGGATAAATTTTTTAGAAAAAAGTCTTGCATTGGTACTTTGTACATACCAGCTAATGTAGTTGAAAAATCTGAATAAGAGCTTAAAGAAGGCCTAATAATTCATCTAGTTGTTTCTCTCCCCCCCAATAATTGTATTGACCAAGTAAATATTTTTCTTGCTTATAATCTGAGGCTAACATGGTTACCCCACTGCCACCTGTACTGTCTGCAACTGTGGATGGTCTTGGGCAAGCACTTCATGTTCTTAGTGTTGGTTTGAGCCTCTGGGCAGCAGCAGCAGCTCTGTCGAATCAAGTCATCCTGCAGCCTCCTTTTCTGACCTACTGGGTACTCCTCTCACTGCTTGAGAATATTGAGTGTTGAGAAACCTGCTCTTGCAGTTCATCAAACAGGGCTCCTGCTCCAGGACAAGGGTATTACATCACTGCTCTTCTCAGTAATCTTCCCGTATATGTTCACTGGAGAGGTGGTGGCCTTGTAGCAACAGTAGCAAATAAATTTTGAGGCAGTATTTGGATGATTCAAGGAGGGTTCATGGGTCTTGTTTTGATTTGGAGGTTGAATGTGACAGGTGTGGAGTTGCTGGGATGATGCTTGTAACTAGATTCTGTTGTTGGCTGGGATGATCTGTGACAAGTCTCAGTTGTTGAAATTAAGGAACAGACTTATTCTGAAAAGTTGGGTTTTTTTTCCCATGGAAGAGTGACCTAAAGGATGAAAGATCCTGGGGAAGACGGGGGAGATTTTATTCATTTTCCCTCTTTTTTTTTTTTTTTTTTAAATTAGGGAACTTGGTAGTAACTTTTCAGTTTAGTTTTAAGCACTTATCGTTTTCAAGTCTTCTATGGTAATACATATGAAGTAGGATTTATTGGGGTTTGCTCACCTGCTTCATTTGTCTTCTCACTTTCTCCTCTGCACACAAGGAATCTCAGCTTTCATTAAAATGATACTTAAGACCATTTTTGAATCGTGATTATGGATCAGAAGAAAACCTTGAAAATGCCATAGAGGTTATTTGGTGTAGATGTGTCTGCTCAAGTCTGCAGGCTGGCTGAACTAGTCACTGGTGCTGGTGTGACCCTGCTGCAGAGATGTTAACAGAAGTGTCTAACCATGATGGAAATGTCAGCACTGCTACTGTTTCACTCCTCTCAGAGCCTTTGAGAACAGGTTTATGGATCACATGCTTCACTCTTTGGAGACTGTCGTGCACAGGCTTTGGTGCAATAAGTAATTTTTAGAAACATTGCTTTTCACCTTCTCAACCTGACCCATTGTGCAAAAAGGTGAGAACAGATGGGGACCTGCGCAATGCCATAGTGGAACAGCTTCCTGAAGGACCACCTGCTCCTTCCTCTGAAAAGGGCCTGGATTTTCCTGGCTGGAAAATGGAGCATCATCTTCCTCTAACTAGCACACCCCTATGACTGCTATATCCTGGTCATGACAGTAAGCCTTTTTTCCTGGTTTTTATGTGGGATTGCAGTGACAGTCCTGTATTTATTTCCTTAGAGCCCATTGGTGTCTCATGTGTTCATGCCTGTTCCTGGGACAAGCCTGCCCTGAGGCATGTCTGTGGCTTGCTGAAGGCGAGTGGAGTGCAGAGAACATCTGGGATGTCTGGTCTGGCTGTGGTGGGATGCCCATCAATTTGTCACCCCATGTAGATAGGGCTTCACTGGTGTGAGTAGCCTGGCAGGCCACATGATGTTTGCTTTGCTCAAAGCCCACTGGATTGCATTTAAGTAATCTGTAAGTAAAAGGAGCAGGGGTGATACATGGAATAGCATTATTTCTATATCTTTAGCTGAGGTAAAACTATTTCTCCAAAACTCATCTCCAAGGAGCCCAGTGCCTCAATGAAAACAAGGTTTTTTGGTTTGTTGTGGTGTGGGGTTTTTTGTTTTTGTTTTGTTTTGTTTTTGTGGTTTTGCTTTGTTTGTTTTTTGATTTTTCATTTTTGTTTTCCTCTTTTTTTTGTTAGTTTTTGTTTGTTTGTTTCTTTGGTTTGGTTTTGGTTTTTTTTCCCCCTGTTAGAGACAGGGCCATTTTTAACTTAGCATTTGGAGCCCAGTGAGGGAAGTCAATTCTTCATTTTGAGGTGGGAAGGGGATGAGAAACCCGTTTTCCTAGTTTGGAAGAACGGTTTAACTGATTAATGAGATGCGAGGTGACACTCATCCCGTGGCATCGGGCACGGGGGATGGGACAAGGATTCGCTCCTGCAGGGAAGGGCTTGCTGGTTCTTGTCTTGGTGGCTGGGGCGAGTGCCTTTTGCTCAGTGCACCTTTCCCGGGGCTGCCGCCCCACCGGCAGAGCTTTGCAATCCTGAAATTGGAGCAGGCTGGGAGCGAAAGGCTGCGAGGGTACTTGCCCCAGTCAGACTTGGGGGGAAAAGCTGCCTCTAGGCAAGTGGGAACCCGATACACTCTGAGGAACCGGAGCCAGCTGCTGCTTTCCCTTTAGCAATATGCAAGTCTGTAAAATACTCATGTGGAGCCACCTGCGAAAGCAGATTAACCCCTTTATCTGTGTCACTTCTTTTCTCCAGCTCACGCCGCCAGTGGTTGTTTTTCCTAAGGGAGTTCCAGGGTGGCTGGCACACACAGATTTTCTGCTTAGCTTCAGGATCCCCATAGTTGTGCTCCTTGATTCCTGTTGGTGGTTAATGATTAAATACAGCTACCGAATTGTAACCGAATTTGGGATGTTGACTAATGGGGTAGATGAAGACATGCAGAATCTGCCTATAGCACCTTTCACAGCTCCTGCATCTACAGATGATTCCTGGAGAAGCAATTAGTGGGTGGGTTGGGGAATGGGTCCTCACCCCCAGTGACCTTGGAGGACAACGCTCTGCTCTGCTTCATTCACGGCTACAGATCCCTTTTTCTAAAGTAAGCGCTCTCCGGCACTAGGAGCTGGGCTGCATTTATTACTAACCCCACCCATCCCTGCCTCTTGCAAGAATCTTGTGAGGCCGAGATTGTGTTTTTAGAAGCAGAATGACAGAGAGAAATTCCCTGGAGGCGAATGCAGAGTGTGTGCTGTGCACGCCAGTACAGACACACGGGGCTGGGAACTCCCAGAGAGAGATTAAGTGCGAGAGAAGAGCACAGAGCAGCCAGAGCTGGAGGAGGGGGGTGGTGGAGGCGAGACGCTTTCTAAGCCTCAAACTGAGCCGTTTGCATTTTTTTTTTTTCTTTAAGAAGAAAAAAAACCAAAACCAAACCAAATCCAAAAACCACCCTCAACCAACCTCGGTCTCGACAATCTTACTGAAGTGCTTCTTGTGTTGCCGGATCATCTCACTGCTGGGTTTGAAGGACCCAGGCTAACATGATGTACCTCTGGGTGAGTAGGAAGCGTGTGTGAGGGCTTGCACACTTTGCACATATAAGGAATGGAAAGCTGAAGGACTCTGCACTAATGTGAGTGGCCTTCACTGTTGGGCTTAGCTCTCTGCAGCCTCTACACACAGAGGGCTATTTTTCCCTTGTAAAAAATAATATTTTGAGCAAGTACTATTAACTGGGCATCTAGCAGGTTTTTCCTGTGGTTATAGGTTTCTCTGGAGAGAACAGTTTTGGGCAGGTGCCTTGGAGACAAGATTTTTGGTATAACGCTCATCACTGTCTGCCATCTGAGAGACCTCTGTGTGTGTATATATATATATATATATATAATTTCTTTTTGATTGCATAACACTGTTTCCACGTGCCTCTGCTTTATGGGATTTTGGTGTTACTGAGAGACATCCCAGGTAGTGAAGGATTACTGCTGAAAGGGATCTCTAGTCACTGAAGGTTAGGAGAGGAGAGCAGGAAGGGAATAGATTTGGAGTTTAGGAGAGAGAAGCTGTTTCTACAAAAGTTGGATGCAAGGTTGTTTTTCCAGAAGTGGCACAGTTACTCAAGTTTCTGGTGGAGTATGGAAAATAATGTCAGGAAAAACATATGTAAAGTGTTATATAGATCCAGCAAGCAAAGTAAAAGCTTATATAAAGGCATATATATTTTCAGCCTTTGAGCAAGGACTGGAATTTCCTCTGGAGCAGTCAGTTCTTTTAGACTGCTCAGCCATCTATATGTAGTTTTGTCTGCTCCTGGGCACCCTAGAGATCAGCAGATTGCCCTTGGGTTTCCTTACCTAGATATGTGAGGTGAGGAATAATCGGGTCCCAAGTTTTTTTGTTGTTGTTGTTTGGATTTTTGTTTGTTTGTTTTTGTTTTGGTTTTGTGTGTGTGGTTTTTTGTTTTTTTTTTTTAAACCCACCCTTGTTCCTTACACTGAGTGTGGAGGCTCTCGCTGCCACTGGCTGCTGTTAGAGTTCAGCTCCCCATCGCTCCCAGGAACAAACACTGGTTTATTTTAGCAACAAAGCAAGCTTTGGAACCCAGGCAGAAGGATTTGACTCCCCTCCTTTGCACATACACACACTATCTTTGTTGCAGGGTAACTTGACTCTGCACAGGGGTATGCACACTTGCCTGGTTTCGTCCAGCAGGCCCTGCTGGCAGGCACGTCCACTTCCTCTGCTCTTCCTCTTGCCACAGCCTGGTGTGTAGGACCCCCAGTTGGGGTGCTGGTTTTTAGTGAGAGAGACTGGGCAGGCCCTGTGGCTCAGCTAAGATTTGTGCTTGGTTTGGTGGGTGGGGTAAGAGGAGAAGTAATTCAGCCATGCTGCTGCTGATTTTAGATAAGGAGTAAACAATAGAGATGTTCCTTACTCTGCTAAAATGCAGAGGATGAGTGTGGGAGCAGAGTAGAGCTGCCCTGCTGTCTCACCTCCTCGTGCTGAGGGGGGTGTGAGCACTGTAGTGTAAAGCAGAGGTGTTAGGCTGCCTAAAGACCAGCTTTGGCCCCAAAGGTGAAGCACTGTCCCAGATTCTTAAAAGAAGGTTGAGTTTTGGAATGTTTGCTGAGAAGACGAAGACTGGTAACCTTCTGTGGGGTGCTGCTTCTGCCTGCATCCTAAACTTGGGGCAGCACTGCTGCTGTGTATGCATTGCAGTTAAACTTCAGAGAAGTGGGGAAAATAAATGCTTGAAAATAGCTGAAGGGGTTTTAAAGGCTTCATCTGGGCACCATGCCATGATAATTAAAGAAATTAGTGAATTTTTGCTATCTGTATATGATCTTTGCCTTCTCAGTACAGGTTACCTTACTACTTTCAGGGAATCTTCTCCTTGGTCCTTTCAGGAACCTTTTCTTCCATGCCTATTTGTGTTTCTGCTTTAAGCTCTTTTTATCTGACAGGCTGCATAACCTTTAGCAGTGAGAACAAGGAGCCTCAAGTGACAGATCTGGTTTGGTGTGGGGTTTGCTGTGCCTCGCCTGTGCCGGTTTCTTGCTTCCCTGCTCATAGGTTCTCCCCACGCCGTCGCCCCCCCCCCCCC
>VYXB01007240.1:255919-281056 GCA_013397135.1 Pachyramphus minor | reverse complement strand
CGCGTCTCCCATTGTCTCCTTGTTCCCATGCTATCTTTTTTTCTGTTCTATGCCTCTTGTCCTTGGAATGTCAGGACTTCAGTAGATGCATGGAGATTTGTACTGAGTCATTCCTTAATTCAATGCATGAAGCTACATTAATGCAATGTTAAATTTGAGGTTTTAAATATGCAAGTCCTGAAATCCAGAATTAAGGTTCCCACAGCAACCATAATGTTTCTTCCCCCCAACCCCCAAGGGGTGCACATTACAGAATTATCTTCTTTGAAGAGATTGTGCAATATTGAGTGCTGTCAGGTTTGACAAATAGTAAAATAAAAAGGGGAATGTGCCTTTCTCTGCAACTGTGGTATAGCATGGATACCGAACCCAGACATACAGGCTACCTGCAACATCACAGTCCCTGATTGTAATGCTGTCTCTGGAATGAAGTGGTGGTGTAGCCTTGGTTCAGACTGACATTCTTGCTTGTTGAACTGTATTCCCTGGGGTGAAACTTGTTGCAGGATACTCTTAAATGTTTGAGAGCCTTGTAGACTGCAGGAGGTTGTGGGCTGTGGAGATCTGGAGAATGGGAAACTTAAAATATCTGTTGTGATGACCTAATGCTTGGCGTTGTGAGGGAAGTGAAGGCGGCAGACTATCTGTGCCATTAAATATCAAGAGAGACTATTTATCTTAACACTTTTACTGTGTAGGATGCAGTTGTATAAAGTTTTTCTGAGGCAGAGATTGTATGATAGTCTCTCTGTTGCAGACCATTCGAGTGCACTGTCAGTGTTGAAACTCAAGGTGGGTGCTTTGCTGTATGTATAGGTGTGTATAGGAATTCTGTTTTGCAGACAAGAGTATTATTTTTGTGGGGGATCATCTGACTCTACTTTTGTCTCTTCTCTCACTCATCCCCATTTGCTTGCAGCTGTCTGGGCTCCTGAATTGCTCGCGAGGGCTTCTTGTCATCCGTTCTCTGAATAGGACATGGGGTAATTTGGGCTATGAAGGCAAGAGGGTCTTTATGCTGAGGGAAGTCAATACTGACAACATGGGGGCAGGTGTTCTGCTGGTGACAGCGAGGAGCAGAGTGGTTTGAATGTGGGAAAAGCATTCAACCCTTTACTGGATAAGAAAGCTTGATTTTTTTTTTTTTTTTCATTTTTTTCCCCTCCCATTTATGAGCAGATGAATCTTTGTGTACTGTGAGTCATAAGATGTAATCTAGAGTCATTTCATTCCAAGTATTTTCTAAAGAGCATGATGTGTTCTGAGAGTTGCATGTATGAATGTCGCCTTGTTGGAGGTCTGTTTCTACAAGAAAGGTTGAAAGGAAGGGGCAGCAGCCCTATGAAGCAATTTATCAATCATCCTTCTCCTGTGCTCAAAGACAGCTAAAACTATCAAAGGCAGGAGGGACCAAGGTATGGGAGGTCCATGCTGTTGCTAGGCTTCTGGTAGGAAAGCACTGGATTCATCGCTCTGATCTCAGTTTATAGTGGGTATGGATAATTTCCTCATTTCTCGCAGCCATGTACAGGGTACATGCTGAGTGTTTGTGAGAGGGTTGGCTGCCTATTACAACTAGAAATGATTCCTTTCTCTAGAGCCTTGTGAAAGTGAAGATCTTACCTAGACCCACTAATTATCATGCAGCAAGAATAATGCTAGTAAGCTTGCCAAGCTCATTTGGAATGTTTTTTGGTTTTGGTTTTCTTCCTGACCTGTCTTTAACTTGCCTTTTGTCACTTAAAAGTCTCTCCTTGCATTCACTAGAATAATTTTTCCCTCTAGGCTGCAAGCTCATCAGCTTTACCACCAAGGGATTGGAAACCCAACTGTGCTGCCAAACTTGGGTCTTAGCAACGTGCTCTTCCTCACGCCAGGTCTTTCTATTATTTGTTTGGTCTTTTTTCATGAGAGATAGCTACTGCCAATGAAAAGTATGGATACTACGGCATGGTTTTCAAAGCGTGCGTTTGATAGCAGCAAAGCAAGTGGCTATCCAGGGAAAACTGCCTCCCTGCTTTGTTCTGGTGCCAAGCCTGGGGCAGCTCTTGCTGGGGAAGTCTGGCTGTGCCTCTAGGTCTTTGGCTGGAACCTGTTTGGTAGGCAAGGCACATGAACACATCATCCATCAGCTGAAGCTCTGACGGGAGGGAGAACGCGCAGTTGCTGTATGGGAAATGTGTGCGCGTGGCGTGGTCAGTGCTAAGAGAGGTTAAGATGGGGTTGCCTCTGGGAGACTGTGGCTGTGAGGGTGTAGAAAGGTTTTCCTGGTTGCGTCAGGTCTGGGTGAATTTCTGTGAGTGTATTAAAAGACATTTTGTGTTAATATAAACACTGATTTTTGGATTCTTGTTCCGGAGCAGGAAAGCTCTGGAAAATCATAAAATGGAGCTCATGTGAAAATCCTCGAGTGAGTAGCCTGAAAGCTGACTCCCCAGCCTGCAAGTCCCTGCGGTGCCATACTGTGGCATGCATACGTAGTAGCTTGAATCCAGAAGTAATATAAACCATGTTTGTCCAGCTCTGCAGCTGAGATAATGAGTTCTGCTGCTCGATAAGGTTTATTAGCTTCAGTGCAGCACCTCATGAACATGGTTATACCGCTTCCACACTCGAGCTGTTCTGTGCACAGCTGGTTTGGGGATGTCTGCATTGCATTCCTCTGAGGGTTAGTTTGACAAAGGAACTTGCATCTGTTTGCATCTAGAGTTTTATAAAAGCTTCGGAGTTTTGGGAAACAGAGAAAGAAGAGTTTATGAAAGAGATTATATAACGTGACTGTCTATATTATTAGAGGACTAAAGTTGATAATCCAGGTGATCTTTTCCAATTCTGTGTTCCTGCAAGCCTGTAATCGTGGAAGATGTCAAGGTCACAACTGACACAAGAAAGCCCAGTGCAGTTCAAAAAGAGAAGGCATTTCGTGGCTTCAGAGAAAGGAGATTCAGGATCGGGATGATCTCTTCTGTAGGCTACATTGATTTTATTTGGTTTTATATAAATCAAGTGTCCAGCACATTGGTATCATATTCAGGAATTCCCTTCCTTGAGGAGTCTAAACAAAAGAATTAGGGGGAGGTAGACTGGCTGAGTTGGTGTGAATTTCTCCAGCAGCTCTTCTGCCTTACTGCTGTATTCCCACCTGTCCAAACAGTGATGAGCACAGGGGACATTGTTTGCTGTAAGCCTGTCCAAGTCCTGGGAGACTGACAGGGACCGGGTCATATTTAAGTTAGTTTTTCACAAAACAGCCTGTTTATCTTGGAAGGAAGAGAATAAACCATAAGAGAATAAGGAGAGAATAAACCTCAGCCTTCCTGATTTCCAGCTGAAAGCTTGAGGAAGAGTGCAGATAATAGCAATTTGAGACTGAACATCTGTGTTTCTCACACTTCCCATGGCGCTTATTTGCTAATCTTAATTCCATTAGCCCCAGAACTGTTTTCACAGAATCACAGAATAGTTAGGATTGGGAGGGACCTCTGGAGATCATCTATTCCAACCTCCCTGTCAAGGAAGGGTCACCTGGAGCAGGTTGCACAGGAATGCATCCATTTTCAAATGTCTCCAAAGAATGAGATTCCATAACCTCCCTGTTCCAGTGCTCTACCACCCTTAATGTAAAGAAGTTGTTCATGTTAAGGTGGAACTTTCTGTGTTTTAGTTTATGGCCGTTGTTCCTCATCCTGTCACTGGGCACCACTGAAAAGAGTCTGGCACCATCCTGTTGGCACCTGCCTTTGAGATATTTATATGCACTAATGAGATCTCCTCTTAGTCTTCTCTTCTCTAGAGTAAACAGGTCCAGCTCCCTCAGTCTCTCCACATAAGAGAGGTGCTCCAGACCCCTGCTCACTTTGTGGCCCTCCTGCTGGATCTTCTCCTGGTCTTTCTTGTACTGAGGAACCCAGAACTGGACACAGCATTCCAGATGTGGCCTCACTAGGGCTGAGTAGAGGGGGAAGATCACCTCCCTTGGCCTGCTGGCCACGCTTGTTCCGATGCACCTCAGGATACCATTGGCCCTCCTTGCCACAAGAGCACACTGCTGTCTCATGGTCGGCTTGTCGCCCACTAAGACTCCCGGGTTCTTCTCTGCAGAACTGCTCTCCTGTAGGTCAGCCCCCCATCCTGTGCTCATACTTGGGGTTATTCCTCCCCAGGTGGAGGGGAGGAATACACTTGCCCTTGTTGAACCTCATTAGATATCCCTCCACCCAATTTTCCAGCCTATCAATCTCCTGTCCTAATCCCGAAGGCTATGGCGACAGTATAGGAGAGGTCTTCGAGTGGTTCTGCATTGGAGTGGCTATTTTGCCACAGCTCTAAGCAGTCACTGGGGTAGCAACTGTGTATGAATGCATGCCTAACCAAAAGGATGATTGGATGGCTTGTGCAATTAGCTGGAAAAGATTCCTTCATCCTTCATTGAGGCCTACTGGGTCAGCAGGAGCTTGAGTCAGGTTGTGGGATCATACAAAATGTTTTCTTTACAGAGTTGTCAGTTTGGAGGAGGATCTGCAGCCTGGATGGTACCCTGTACTGAGGGCAGTATGATGTACCCTGTGGCCATGCATTGGATAGACAAGCTGTGCTGATGGACCAGTGCAGATAGTTCCATGCTGGAAGTGAAAACAGGCCTGCAGAAAATTAGGAAATCAATGGAGGACGTGCTTTGTGCCCTCCAGTGCTAAATTCTTTTACTGAAAGTGTTAAAGATTCCTCAAAGCTGTGAAGAAGCTTAAACAAGTAATTAAGTTTCCTTCGTCTGTCCCTTAAATTTAGGTTTCATTGTTCTCAGAATCCTATGTCTCATGACTAATACACTGCCTGCACAATGTGCTGGCTGATTTTTTACCAGATGGTTCTTGGGTCTGTAGCTGAATCCAGGGCAAAGGCATTTAGTTTTTCTCCTGCCTCAAATGAAAGATGCTGTCCCCCACACAATGCTCTAATTGAATCTTGGACATAAGACAATGATGAAGTGAAAATATTTTGACCAGATGACAACTTTTAAAGATATTCTTAGGGATTATTATTCGTTGCGTTTTAAGGAGCTGGCATAGGATGATACTAGAACACTCCTTTTTTTTTTATAATTTATAAATCATCTAGTGTTGAAACAAAGTTTAAATGCAGAAAAATGCTGAAATTTAATTATATGTACACGTGGCTAGAAGATAGAAAATGGGCAGTGTGAACTGCCTGTTGCTATTTTTTCACTTTTCTGTTGTAATGGCCTTCTTTTTCATCCAACTCTCAATCACGATGCTGATGTCTGCTTGCATCCATGATGGATCTTTGGATGCAGAACCCTTGTGAGTAAAGACAAATCATCCCTCAGGAAGGTGGCAAGGCCTGCGTGGCACAGCACAAGTGGGATGTGTAGCCCTACAAGGACCATCTCAGTAGCGCTGCAGAGCAGCTTTGCTCTGAGGCCTGTTGGATCCAGAAGTAGTTGCAGCTTCTCCCTGCCCCCTGGCACCCCCAGTGCTGCTGCTTGAGTGAGGAGGAGCAGTGAATGGCAATTACTCTTTTTGGTCCAGCTAGCTGAAAGGAGAAGCCCATTCAGCATACATGAAGCTACTGGGCGGTATTGGCATTTTAAAATGTTAGTGTTGGGGAAATTTTTCCTCTACAGAAAAAACTTTGTTGGAGTCTATGTGGTGTATGTGTAATTGCTGATTTTAAGCACCTTTTGGGCTGAGAAGTGCTGTAGAAATATGAGAGGCTTTAATGCTTTTTCCTTGCATGAGGAATGTTGCTCTCCAATGCAGCTGTTTCACTGTTGTGAACAGGTGTGCAATAAACACCCCTTCTCTCTTCAACCAAGTGTGGTGGTGATGGATACCCTCTCATTTAAACATGCATGATTTTCTCTCCTACAAGAATAAAAAACTTTAAAAATAGCTTATGTATCTAGAAAGAATATCTAGCCTTGTCCTGTTTCCCTCTTTCCCTCCCCCTTGCTACCAACTCAAATTACCGACAAGCTTTGGAAATTTCGGGACAAGGGAACAGAGGTGCAGCTGGCCTGCATGTGTTACACCAGCTGTAATGCAAATGATACATGCTGAAAGAGGCTTTTCTCACTTTTGTATTTCTTGGATATTGTTGTGCAACAGGGACATGCGACAATTTGTCTTAAATGTATTTGCTGATATGTTCCACTGAGTATACTGCATCCTTTGTTCCTTGCCGGCAAGAGACAATATGAAAACCCAATTGCCTGTCGGCAGCATGTCTGATTGCAGCTGGGACTGTCCTCCTGGCTTTCCCATCCATCAGCCCTGAAGTGATCCCATCACACTTGAAAATAGTTAATTTAGAGCTGGCCGGAACACGGACTTTGGTAAATCCTCAGCTTTTTTTGCCATTTGGACAATTTGTAATAAAGCACAATGTTTCTGTCCCTTGTCTCTGAAAGTGGCGTTACCTATTGCTCTTCTGCCTGAGAGGGCTGAAGGGGAAGTGCTTGGCTGGCCTGTGCACAGGTTCTCTGTGGGTACCTGTCAACCTTTCTGCTGCTTATCTGGAGTAGTAAAAACACAGGCACTGGAGGTTCAGTTGTGTAAAAACAAAAGCTGATGTTGATTTAATCCCATTACATTGCGTTGATCTCTCAACCACTGGACTCTTAGTAGGATCCCAGCTTTAATCCTGTAAGGATCAATCTGGCCCGTTGCTTTTCTGTCCTGATCCTAAATCCCCCTTTAATCTTGTTAATTATACCAGGCCTTTTTTGGTTTCATTTTTTTCCCTTGTGGCCCAGCAAAACCACATTAAATCTTCATGTTGCTATCTCTGACCTGGTGTTTTTACCCTTTGTTCATCCTGTTGAGGAGCAAGGTGCTCCTGAAGGCTGGTTTCACCATTTGTAGCCATGCATTTGGTGGTCCAGTGGGCTGCTTCTTTAGACTCCTGAGGAGTCAGCTAGTTACACAGTTGTGCTGAATCCCTCCTAGTTCTCCTGGGATTTTTCTTTTTTTTTTTTTTTCATTGTGATTTGATATTGTGCTGTCTGAAGGGGGTGGGGAATCACAGAACTTGAGCCACTTTGAAATTGCTTTCTTATTTTAAAGATAAAGGTTTTTTGGAACTGAATCCCAATGACTTTGGCACTGAGGGCTTTGGCGTTGAAGACAATGTCAAGGAACATGGAGCACTGCTTGGGTGATGAGGCAAACACTCTGAAGATGCTCGGACCTGGGTCAAGGCTTAGGTAGTCCTATGGCCCACAGATATATTCTGAAGGTCACAGAGAAATTCAACTGCTTAAATCAGCCTTTTTATGTTTACGTGTGTTCGGTGCCTTGAGGAGAGGAATAATGCACATTCAGACTTGAGGCTCTTTATCTTCACATTGCACTGTCTGCAGGCCTCCAAACCCAGCACTGCCTTTTCTGTGTAATGCACAAGGCCAATTTCTCACTGTGACAATCTGCTCCTGGCACTTGCAATAATAGAAGCTAGCTGTGCTTAATGTATTCATCTCTGGTATTTCGTATACTGTAAAGAAGAAAACCAACCCAAAATTGCACCTACATTTGCTGTAACTCGATCAAGAGCTGACAGACCATTTCTGGAACATGTCTGTGCCGGGATCCTGGCTGCTCTGCCAAACTTTGTGCCTTTATTTTGCAGTGCTGCTCCTTCCCTCTCTCCTGCCCATGCTGCTCTGCCTCACCCAGCAGAGGCTTCTGCTTTTCCAGCCTTTCAGCCGAATCCTGACTTCCTATCACCTTGCCAGAGCACCATGGGGCTGATTTCATTCCTTGCCAGAATGCACACTGTAGTTGTGCGTCTGCCATAGAAGTAGCTAAGCTGATTCCTTTTTAAACCAGATAGAGGGGAAACCAAGTTTGTATCATAGAGGGTGGAGCTCCATGGATGCATTTATTCCCATTAAAGCAACCCTTGCGCTTAGTTTTTGGAAAACACTTAAAGCCATGACAGAAAGTAGCAATTGCTTTTAAGGAAATGTGGGCATTTTCCCAGCAGTTCTAGGGTTAAGGAAATTGTAGAGGGGTGACATGGTGACTGTTCCCTATTTTTGTGTGTTGCCAGTAGCGAGAAGGGGGAAACTTTGATTTCTAATCCGCTTTGGAGGAGGCTCCGTATCAGGGCTGCACAGAAACATCCAGTCAAGCAGCTCCTTTATCATAAAGGGGATTTTAATTAAAACTGTTCTCGCATCATGAGCGAAATGAGCGTCAGTGCCAGCCAGCCCTGTACTGGGCATTTATCTCCTTCAAACCACATTACCAGTAATTGCTGCATTAAATCAAAGTCGAGGGAGATTACGGGTCTGAATTGGGCAGGCGGCTGGTGCCAGCATGGGGAGCTCCGTGCTGCTGAGTCGCTGATACGGGAACCCCCTCTGCCCCCCAGCTGGGGATGAGGGCTGCTGGATCCCAAGAAGCCCTTCTCATTATGGGGCGGGAATTTTTGTCATAACCTAGGAGGAGTGGCAGGCTGTTGTATGCTTGGAGCATTTTAAGCTGCTGGTGTTTTTCTATTAGCTTCCTTTTAAAACAAACAAACCCAATAACAGAACAAACCCTGTGGCATTGACATCCCACCCCCATCTCCTGTTCGGATCCACCACAGACATTCCCTTTTGTTCATCTTCTACTGCTTTCTCCAGCCCTGAAACTTAAGAATTAATCACCTCTTGTTTTTATATGTCCTTTTTTCTCTACCCTCCGTGCCACAGCTCTGCTGTGGAGCTGCTAGCTTGGTTCCTCTCTGTCCCAACATGGGAGAGCTTCTCCCCTTCTTCACCTCTCCCCCCACAGAGGCATTGTATCTTCCTTGACCTGTTGTTCCTTTGCCAACTATGGCTCATTAGTTTGTTTAATTATTTTTCTAGGTTTTTAAGCATTCTGTTGTCTCTAGCTCCGGAGCAGCTGTTTCCCTTCTTCTTTTCTCTATACCTTGACCTTGGTGACTCCAAAAACCATCTGATCATCCTAGCGTCGCTCTTGCTTCCACTTACCAGACTTCTGTCAGGGCAAGGCTGAGGAGTGGCCATGCCCACATGAGGTTTTAGGCATGTGGACTTTGCTGAGGTAATTAGATCTATGTGGGCAATCACTGAATTATCAAAATGTGACAGCTGGATTTTTAGGGGCTGTTACTAGATCTGTTCCGTAATTGTAAAGAGGGTAAGTCAGGAAGGGAATATGCAGTAAACATGTTTTTTCTTTTTAGAAGTGACTCTCATTTTCTTTGTTTTCATCTTGGTGGTGGTCACGTAATTTCCTGTTTTATTGTAGGCAATCTGGGACAGTTGGGTGGCAGTGATGGTTTTTCTTCATTTTGCCCAGAGGTGCCTTTGGCAATCTGCCATTCTGAAGTTTGCTTCCTATGGTGTTTGTGCATCTACCTCATTCCTCTGCTGCAGAATAGTCTCATTCCTAGCACTGTGCTGAGGACCCCTTAGTGTATGTGAAAGAGGGTGCTGCAGCTCTATCTGCCTGCTAAAGCAGGTCGCAGACTGTCGAGCTGTATTGGATTTTTAAGGTTTCTCAGAAGCTGTCTAATTCAGAGCAGCTGCAAGAGGTGTGCCTGCTGTGCCCCTTCAGAGCTTGAAGTTGCAGCTTTTGCTTCATTACAGTGTGAGCTTGAGATGCAGCTTAAGTATTGCCCTACTTTAGCTCTGGCCTGCACACCAATCTCTAGCCTGAGATAAGTGGTTCTTTTAAATTCATGCTAAGAGACCCATAAAGCCATAGAGGCTGAAGTTTGAGTGCTGCTGATATTCAAGCTGATAATTCGGAGGGGTTGCAGTGAATTTTTGCCTTACTAGGCCTGTTACCATGAAGTGAGAGTAGCTCCACTGCAGAGTAACTGGAGAAATGTGCAGAGAACATGAGCCAAGTGCTGTGGTAGAGATTTCTTGATAGTGACAGAAAGCAGAGATATGAGTTTTCATGGGAGCCAGGAAACCATCTTTATGGCATCCTGGTTTTGGGACAGAGAATGCAGATAGTGTGGTAAATTAGGGCAAATAAACAGGAGTGAATTTTTCTTTTGTAAAGGTCACAGAAAGCTGCTGAAAAGAGCAGGTATCTTGATTGGGCAGATGGTGCAAACAGAGAAAGCCCTCGGTGTTTGTTGTCCAGGGATTTCAGCTGCTGTGGCTTGTTTTAGAACTTGCTGGGAGTTGAAGGTAGCCTGCAGGAAAGGACTTTGGACCGAGCTGTGTCAGCCTTTATTCTGTTCTTTTGGCTCATGGGAGAAGTGTGGGTAGCAGTTAGCTTATGTACCTGTAGCAGACCTCTGTGTCCATGTCTAGGGACTCTGTGTGAGGATAAAAAGATTTCTAGAATGTTGATCTCTCCTGCTTTCTCAGAAATATACAGGTTTCAAAAATCTCCACCAAAAAAAACCCAAAAAACCCCAACAACAAGAAAACCCACAAAAAACCCCAGAACCAAAACATATGTAGGTGTTTGCTGCCTTTTACTATTGTTGTCTCAGTCTCAGGCAGAAAGTGATGTGAAGACTACTTCTTGCCTCTGAACTGGCATAGCCTCAACATACCTCTTCTGTTCTCCACCACAGCCTTATACTTCTCCACTAAAACCACTTGAGAAGGAACACAGTAATAACTAGCACCTCTGCCCCAAGAAGAGTAGTCCCTGGGGTCACTCCCTACGTTAAAGCATGACTTGCTGCTGTCACCATTCATTTAGTGTCTTGACTTTCCTCTTTTAGGGTAAACTGCTTCGTTTTTGCCAAACCTCGGCTTCGTGTGCTATTTCTGGATTCTTTCTGTGCACTCAGCAAATGCACCAAACTCTTAGCTGCAGCAGTTCTGGTATTTTGCTCTTGAATCTCTTTAGGGATGCCTGAGTTTGGGATTTTTAAAGTTTTCTTAAACGGGAATGGCAAAAAAGAAGGATTCATCATCTGAAGCTTAGTAGGCAAGTGAGATTTTGAATTGAGGCCTACAGAAATTAATGGACGGATGTGTAATTCTTCTATCATGAAATTGTCATTGCAGATTTACACTGAAAGTGTCATATTCTGTGTATTGGTGTGCTGTGTTTCCAAATGACTTCCTGAGATTTATTTGGTGACCTGCTGTTGTGGCAGCTAAAGGTCCTGCCTGCGTGATGTTCTCCAATTCCTCAGTTCCTGCCAGTAATGAAGTCTCGGACTCAGCTGTCACATGTGGACTGTGCTGCTTGTTTATTTCTCTCTTACTTTCATTCCATTAAGAGTTTGGTTTAATATTTTTGACATGTTTTGCCTCTTGCTTACAGTGTGTGGGCAGCTGCTCTGCTATTCTGGTTGAACCAAGTTGAGCAGGGAATGCTTTTGCTCTTGTATCAGAAGAACAGAATGCTGTCTGAGAAAACCTTTCCCCCAAATTCCCCTTTTGTTTGTGAGGCTGGGAAGCCATTCTGCTCTATGGTAGGGATAAATTTAAGCTGATACTAGCATAATTTATTGTGTGGACACCCTTTAACTTGGAACAAGTACTTTATTCTATTTTAGTCTGTCACATGGAAGCAATTTGATAAGCTGGGAGGTGAGGTGGGGAGGAAAATCCATAGCAAACCCATCTCCGTTAGGAAGCAAGCGCTCAGCTGGATGAGTAAGGCATGGCCACATACTGAAATGCTCTGTGATAGCTGATCATGTGCTCCCTTCACCCCAGGCAAGGGCGGGGTAAAACGTGTTAGCTCAAATCCTTGGTGAAAGTGGTTTATCCCAAGAGCATTTGCTGGGATAGACCGGGAATGCAAGTGGCATTAGGAACGGCCCCATGCGGCCACTCACTGCTAGGGCTGAGGTAATGGCAGAACTGTGCTTATACTTGTGGGGGGAATTCACCAGTGCAGACCAGCCCGAGTTGGTGATTCATTCAATTAAAAATACTTGGTGAGAGTATCTCTGATACTACCATCTGGTGACTTTTAATACTATTTATTCTTAGGAAGGTGGTTCTTTAATTAAGGAATTAACCTTAATTTTTGTAGGCTTAGTATAGATCTGAAGAAACGCTCAGGTTTAAGCTGCTCTATTTCTAGAGGAGTCAAGTCTTTCTTTTTTGGATCTCCCCATTGTCCCCTTAAGGATCAGCTAATTGAACTGCTGCTGCTTAAGTGAAAAACCAAGTGGGACTCTGAGAGACAGAAGGGGCAAAGTTTTTCTCTGACTGAGGCTCTGGAGCAGCCTCTGAAGTGAGGGATAACTGTCTTCACTCTATTATTTTGTTTCCTCTTTGTCCACTGCCCCCAGAGGAATATAGAAAGGCAGTGTGTCTCTCATGTAATGTCTAAACTATGAAGAGAAAACTTCTTCTCTTCTTTGATGTTGAAATTCTGCATGTGGGCACCTTTTTGTTTCTCATGTAACAGGCAAAAAGCATTTTGATGGAGATGTAGCATTACCAAGATCAGTGCATATATAAGTGGTCCCAGAAGAAAGCTGTGATACAATGACCTTCATTGCCAAATGGCTTAGTCCAAAAATACACTTACTTGCTTCCTGAAGCAGTGCCAAGCATTTAGAGTTCTCCTTGAAAAAGGAGGCCCAGGCCCAACATACAGATAATTTTTTTCTGGAAAAGCTGTGTATACTCTCTTTTCCCCCTTTTATATTGTACCTCTGGTGATAACTAAGGCAATGGAGCCTGTCTCAATTTAGAAGCTCCTTTTGGACTTGTCGCATGTTGTACTCAGATGTTCTGCAGTTGTCTCAAGATAGTGTAATTAAAACCTGTTTTGTAATGCATGTAAAGCATTGGGTTGGGGTAGAAAGGAGAGCTAAAGTCATGTCCTCTATATGCTGCTGGTATATCCAGACTGCTGGCAGGTTTATTTTGTAACTTAATCACAAATATATTCTTGTAAGTTATTGTTCTGCTAAAGCTGCCTTCTTGGGAGCCAGCTCGTTAATGTCATGCATAAAACCTCAGTTCTGGGAGTGCGGTCTTTTGACAGAGGATTTTTCAAACTTGAGATGAGTGTTCATCACTGCCTTACGTTTTTCCTTTGCAATAATTTCAGAGATAGACTTTGGGCAATCTGAGTTTTGCCTGAATTGACTCTGTGTCCTTGTCCAGCAGCTGAAATTGTGTGGGCAGGATCTGTACTTCCAACTTAAGAAAGACTCTGCCTACAAAAACCTAACTTCAGGATCAAGAGTCTTTGTCTCTCTTCACAGCCATGACTTTGTAGGTTGCATATTCGGAGAGCTTGGTTTCTGATTGAGGAAGATCCAGGCTTGTCATTTCATGAATCCTGTTTGGTATATAGGTTTCTTGAGTTTGGTAATATTACTATTCTACTGGATGGCTGTAAGAAAACTCAACAGAAAAAACAAAAGCCAGTTGTCCAGCAAACAAAGGTCTTGCAATATGCTGCTTTAGGAGACCGACATCATATTCCTGTTCTGCCTCATTTTTCCATGTCCTTCCCTCAACAAGCAGAGTTTGATGAGAAATAAGCATTAGTAAAGAAGTAATTTTTTTTTTTAATTTTGACCTGTTCTCTTATGCTGGGTATTTGTTTTTTAAAACTGTGCTAGTTTTCCAGTCTAGACAAACCATTAATATTTAACAGCTGCGTGTAGATGATGCAGTGAAGAGCTAAGGGCGCTAACAGAATGCAGGTATCTTATGTCCATAGTTTAGAGCATGCACGGTGCCTAGCTATTAAGCCACTTGAGATGAGTTTCAGGACCACAGAGCTTGGTTAAAGGGTGTTTAGAGGTAGAGGCAGATGCAAACGAACTCTATCCCTCATAGGTAAATTGCCTGGCAAGAGGGGAATGTGTTGCCGCAAAAGATTTAAAGGGGAGATCTCCAGCACTTTGAGGGGAAAAGACATGACCGGGAGCTATTTCAGAGCTTCGATTTTATGAAATATTGTCTGTGGTATTTTTATCGCTCAAATTTTTTTTTTAAATTGTGAATTTCATCCATTAAAAGTGGATGTGTAATGACTGAAGTTCCATTGTCTGCCTGTGGTATTCCCTTGGCAGAAACAGCGAGTATGATGGGGCAGCTATTTGCTCTGCTATGTGTAACCCAGTATTCGCTGCCTTCTCTAGCTTTGGGCTTCTTGGGCTGTTTGCCAGGGGGCTTTTGTTTCCTTGGATTCAAAGTATATTCTTGGTAATTTTATTTGTGCTGATGTGTTTTAGGCCTATTAATCCTAATGAACACGAGGCATCAGTAGCACTAACTAATCAGACAGGGTTCAGGCAAGTAGTGCCTCCTATGGCTTTACCAACGCATTTAAATTCTTTCCTGTGATGTCCTTATTATGCTTATCCAACATACTCTGGTTTGCTGCTACTCCACATCCCCCAGAACTGCTGGTTTCTTTTCTGCTTAATGCATCTCATTCCTGATCTGCAGCATTTGCCTGCTTAACATGTTTCACTCGCAGGGAACGCACTGGCTTGGTGCTGAGTTACTCACCTGCATAACTAATCTGCCACCAGATCTTCTTGCTCTTGAGATCAGGACAGCTATGTAAAACTGACAGGTTTCTGAAACGTGAGAAAAAATCAGTTTCTGCAGTTACCTGTATGTTGTCATCTTTGCTTCTACTTGCCATTTGGGAATATTGAGCTTTCTTGTGTATGCTCTGCCTACATTTATGGCCTCCTCACTTGAATCTCTAATGATTCCAGGGTCAAAATAACAACTAGACCATAAGTAATTTTTCTAGTTGTTGGTATTAGATCTAGGAAGAAAAAAAAATCATGCAGTTTTTTGAAAAGCGTTATACCTATTCAAACCAACCAAACAATAAAGCCCAGAAAATGTAACCCTAGAGAGGAGCGATGACTTTCCAGTATAAATTCTCATCTGGAGTGAGCAAAAGCCACCTTTGTGCTCAGGGCATGGGACTTGCCTTGGTGCAAAAT
The DNA here is from genome assembly GCA_013397135.1 of Pachyramphus minor. Taxonomy (NCBI): domain Eukaryota; kingdom Metazoa; phylum Chordata; class Aves; order Passeriformes; family Tyrannidae; genus Pachyramphus; species Pachyramphus minor. Next base: position 266,161 of record VYXB01007240.1, on the reverse strand, counting down.
GAGAATCTCTTACAGCTCTATAGACGTAATCTTGGTATCGAGTGCTGTTTGTCTAACGCTGGTATGAACTGGCTGAGCTGCTTGATCTATTTAGCTGCTATGGAAATCAGTACATACCCAGCCAGAAAATGCATCCTTGCTGGCATGTTTCCTACGTTTACATCAGCCTTTAAAAAGCAGAGACATATTGTAAGCTGCTCATCAGATCCCTGATGACCCAGTTTAGCAGATGTAGTGATTGGCTAATTGTTAAAGATGCCATTTTTGGTGGGTGAGAGGAAGAGCATCAGCCAGGCTTCTAGCAATGAAGAGTTAGAATCAGCAGAGGTAAGAGCTCTTTAGTGGGAGTAACTAGATAAGGCTTGGATTAATTTGTCTGGAGAACAGAGAATTATACAAAAGATTTATAAATTTAGTTTGTAAAATGAAACTGTTGGTGTAGTTCCTTAGTAAAGATCAATGTAGTGTAATGACTATGTAGTGTGGAAATAGCTCAGATTCCATTCTGTATTGCTCTGTCCCCACGGTACCAGTTTTTAGCAATTTAAAAAAAAAAAATGTATGTGGCAAATGTCTGGAACTACCATGGCTGCACTTCAAGCATCGGGAGATTATGGATATGTTATGTTCTTTTAGTTGTACTTGTAATTGTGACTTAGCATGCTTGTTATAAGCAGTCTGAACAAAGCAGGCAAAGCAAAGCCCAGGGCTGTGGTCTTGCATTCTCCAGAAATGTTCCTCAGTCTGCAGACATCAAAGAGAGCAGTGTATGTGAGGCAAAATTCTGGGTTTTGGGTATGTTTGGAAGAACTCGTGTGATCTCCATGCCTTGCTTAATACATGGAAAAAGGGAAATTAGGTAAATGCTGCTACAGTGGCATGTAAAACAGTATCTCCAGAAAAAGCAATGGGTAGGTAGGAGATAGGACAAAATAAAATACAAAAATAATAGGATTCAGCAGTAACTAGATGGGTGATACTCTTAGCTATGGTAGCTGGGAACTGTGTGATCAATAAATGCACAAACATGTCAGGGTTGGGTTTTTTTTTCAGGCTCCTGGCATTAGAAATAACAAATAGAGGAATCAGAGCTACTGGTGCAGAACATGAAACTGGATATTATAGGGATAATATCAATCTGCAAGAATAGTAATCATGGCTTTAACATGCATTCAAGATTATGTGTGGTTCAGATAGGGTAGATGTAAAAGGTGATAGGCTGCGTTGTATGCAGTAGACTGTAAAGAGGAAAGCGGAGTAATACTGATAATGCAGGATCTGTTTCTGGTCAAATTGCTGTGGGGAAGAATGGTAAAATAGGTCCTGGGGGAGTACTGTGAGTCTACTGTAATCCCTCATAGGATTGGTCTCGGATACAAACTTGAGGCTTGGAAATTATATTATTCCCAGTACCATTAGAGAGATAAATATTGGTATGGGAAACTGTAATTTCTCAAATATAGCTTGGAGAACAAATGCTGCTGATAATCATCAGGTCAAAAGATTTTGTCACTGTAACATCATCACCTGTTGTTGACACAGTGAGTGAATTATCGGTGCTGTGACTATTACAGGAAAACAAGCTGTTTAGAAGCCTGCACCTCCCCAACTTTGGATGGGGCGGTCATGATACAAACTTTAATACATGAAGCAATATATTTAATGAAGTCAGTGAAGTGGATTAAAAACAGCTTCAATGTAGAATTGGAATTGTGCGGTTTGGGTTTGGTGGGGTTTTTTGTTGTTTGGTTGGGGGTTTTTTGTTTGTGTGTTTTTAGAGGCACTTTGGATACAAATTATTGATGGTATATGTGAAGGGGGAAAGTCTTCTAAGAAGATACTTCAGCCTAACCCTATAAATGCTGTTAGGTAAAAAAACCAAACAAAACAAAAAATTTACAAAAGAGAATTTATCAGCAGAGATTGCTGTGCCTTTAAAGCCAGTAGGTATAAAATGAGAACTGCCAAAAATCAGGCTGAATTAAACCTTGTAAATGTTGCTAAGGAAATGGGTGACAGTTTCTTAAAATACAATTAGAGAAAAGGGAAGATGTGGGACCACTTAGTGTTGAGGATAGGGTAGTTAATGAGGATGCTCTTGTGGTCACAGAATGGAACAAATCTTTGCTGTTGTAAGGTAGAGTTGGTCATGGGAGCAAGGGCAGGATGGGTAATGGGCATGAACCTACTGTAGAAGCAACCATACTGGACATTCAGAGACCTTAGTGCATGTAGGCTGGGCTGGGGAGCAGGCTTGCCTGGGGAGGCGGGATGCCCATTGCCAGAAGTGAAAGAACTGGTTAATGCAGTTGCAGATCTGATACAAGTTTTAAACTATCAAATAGCAGTGCTATCATACCTATGGAGAACAGGAAGCGTAATAGACCTGTTGCTGGTGGGGAATGATCTGAGTAAATACAGACCTGTTGGCCCAACCTCAGCTGCATGTTGACACAAAAATATTAATTAAAGGTTTGGACACAAATGAAAAATGTGATAAAAGGCAACACAAATCCATCAAAATCAGCTTGTGCCTTGTCAACCTGTCTGTTTTTAAGATAACCAGTTTTCTTAACTTGCATTTGTCTCAATCGGACGATGTCTCTTCCTACACCATCTGATGTGGCATTACAGAGGAAAGTACTAATGAGACTGGAGAAGATGCCATTTAGTGCTGAAATTGTAAAACAGGGATAATGTTGATCTGGGTGATGTCTTTAAAAAAAAAAAGAGGAGTGCAGGCTAGATCAGGTGCAAGAAAGTGCTTCTGGAGATTGGGGAATAGCAAGCCTGTCATGTGACAGAAGACTGGAACAGCTGCTTTGTTTGGATAGTTAGAGAGGGGATACATGAGGAAGGTTAATTGTAAGGGAAGGAGAAAATATGGCTAAGCTAGAGGACAGTACTGGCATAAGAAGAAAGAATAAACAGAGGTTGCTCAGGAATAGCATGGAGAAGAACACAGATGATCCCAGGTGTTCTAGAGCAGCCTTTTTGCAGAGGTAGTGTAGCTGCAAAAGCCAGTTGTAAGATACAGTGTGATACATTTTATGAAATTAAAAGGATGTTGTGTGATAGCAGTTGATCTGATTCTGTGTGTCAGGAGATCTTTTTCAGTCTTCATATTTCTGTAATTTTAAAATTATTCGTATGTGTAAGCATCTGCAGGAACAAGGCTATGATTTTCTAAGTTACCTAACTTGTGTTACTGGAAATGCATGAGCATAGCAGGTTGCATGGTAATGTAGTTGGACCATTATGTCAAAATAGAATTATGGAGTGCAGCGCCATCTTATATTTGACTAATATTTATTGCAAATCAGTGTGCAGTAGTAAACCACTCCTTGTGACCAGCCTTGCAGAAAATTCAGTAGTTTACCACTGGTCAGTAATAGTCTTGCTGTATCCATCTTGACACTAGTTTAAAACTAGTTTTTGTCATTTGTCTGTGGGACACAAGGAGGTGTGATACTTTGTTACCAAAATGTCACCTGAGTATCTTAATGCTGGTTAGGCAGGGTATTTAAGTCTGCATCAAAAACTTTGAAGCATGGCAGTTCTATCTGGATTTGTAGTTAAAACAGCAGAGGAGCTTAGGTGATGCTCTCCCTCCTTGTTTTGTTTTGCCCATTTGATGGTTATTTGTAGAGAGGAAGATATCTGCACTAGGATTTGGAAACATTTTATTCCCCTGAGGCCTGGTTGGAAATGACAAGAATTGGATTGTGAAATAAATGTAAGGTTTTTAACTTAGTTAGGGATTTAGTTTTAAAACCTGGGGCAGTAATATGAAGTAGCAAAAACAGGCTGTGGAAAAGGCTTTGGGTTTGTATAAATTAATGCCTTTTCATAAAAAGATTTTATTGGAGATACTAAATTGTCTGAGTGCATAGTAATGAGCTATGCAAAAGAATGAAGGGTAGGAAGCTTTTGAGCATGTAGTTACAGAAAGGAGAAGGAAATAAAGAAGTATTGGTTGTTCAGAGGAAACCAGATTCTATCTGTGCCCCGAAGCGGGGCATGTGGGGGGAGTGCTCAGATGTAGCCAAACAGCCCTCTGAAGGTGAGGAGAAAGAGGCATAATGTGAGATTCAGAAAGCTGGTTTGTGTCTGGGGCAAAGCAAATTGGCCAAAGGCAGAATGAGATGGAAGTTCGTTGTGAGAGCCTCATCCTTTTTTTCCAAGAGAAGAGATCTGGAAGCATAGCTGCTTTGCCATTTATGGGCAATTAATTTCTTTCTCTGTGCAAATCTTCACACAGAAACAATGGCTATAGAAACTTCTATTTATTTATTTTTTAGATGTAGAGAATGTCATGCTTTGTACTCCCCAAATTGGTCATTCTCCTTTTGTAAGGAAGAAGTGGCCCTATTGCCCTAAGAAAGATGGTGAGAGTGGGCGACAGCTGCTGTAACCACTCACCCAGCTCATAGCTGTCCTTTTTTGAGGTGCCTCAGAAAGAAAGGACAGTGGGAGCAGAGGACAAGCCAAGAGTTGTCCTGCTGGGCTGAGTGGGTCAGAGGGCTGTGGATTAGACATCCCTTACCTAAATTACAAAGGTCCACACATGCCAATTGTGCTAGATAATGATCCGCATATTTAACCTCTTGAAGAAAAATAAATCTTAAGTTTAACTCTTTCTGAGGGGGAGGAAATTAACAGTATGATGGAAAGGCAGCTGCCCCGGAGGTAGGCTGAGGTAGCTGTTTAGTGGTGCACAGCAGGACTGCAGAAAAGGTAAAGATTAGAAATGCAAAAAAACCCCTGACTTTATGCATTTAAAATGATGTGTGGAGAGGACATTTGGCTAGCCCTTCTTGGGTTTGATCCCTGTAACATGCTTATTGCTGAAACCTCAGAGGGAGGGGTTTTATTCCTGCTGTCCTTTGGAGGAAGGTGGGAATCTTTTTTTGGGTTTGCGCTGTTAACTCTTTAGGACCCCGTGTTTGGGCCAGTGGTTTTCTGTAGTGATGGGTGCAACCTCGTGCCGTTGGCTATGGGAGGTCAGGACCACTTGGCTCCCCCTGGTCATGGTGTGTCTTTAAAGAATCAGCAGCGGGCTCTTGGGTGTCTGGTAACGCAGCCGGCATGTGGGGCTGGTGGGGTGAGCCTGCTGGCCAGGCAGCTCCCCATCTGTCCCCGTCGGTCAGGGAGCAGATTCCTCCCTGGGAATGAGGAGGACGGGCTTCCTAAAACAGGCACAACAACTGGCCCGGCCCAGCCTTACCCCCTTCTCCCCACTGCTCACCACCCCCCCTGGCAGAGTTAATCCTCCTCTGCCGCCCCCAGTTTGACTGGAACAGCTGAGGGGGGCAACCCATTGGCCCAAGGCTGGGGTGGTGGGGGCCATTCCAGGGCCCAGCTCCCCCCCGCCAGCCCTGGTTCCGGCAGCTGTCCCTGCTTGCCTCAAGTGGGGAGAGAGGGAGAAGCGTTAAATGATACAGGCACATGCTCCCTTGTGAAAGAGATCCCTTCAGTTCGAGATATCAATGTGGCTTCTCCCCTCTCCCTCCCTCCCTGACACCGAAGGGTTTTACTATGCTAATCCCAGCACCTGTCCCTGCCGAGGACAGCAAGAAGGGTATGGGAGTGGGGGAGGAACAGTCCCATATGTTCTTCCCTGTCCTGGATTGGGAGTGTTCCCTGTGACGCACCTAGAGCCCAGAACATATGCTCTTTTCAGATCCTAAATGCTGTTTGCTTCCTCCCAGCCCTGGCGGCAGTGGCTGTGAAGATCCTGTGTCCCCCTCTTCCTGGCAGTTGCTCTGTTTGCTGCCTGGGAATCGCAGGACACTCCTCAGTCAAGGCTTTCAGGGCCGTTTTCAGTAGGGGATTTCTAATTTTAGGAGCCTCTGCCGCCTATGGTTGAGTGCTGCCTTGCTGGATCCCAGAAGAGAGGGGCTGAGCTGTGCCGAGCCAGGCAGTTCCTTTTTATTTTCAGCTGAGCTAGTGTCAACCTGAGTGGCCCCAGAGGCCCGAGCCAAGCACTGCGCAGGGCTGCCAGAGTCCTTCTCACAAGGCTGAAAGACGGAGACTCGGATTTGAAGCTTTCAGTCCTGTATCCATTTGGCCTTTAGCTGGAGGATCTTTGGCTATGTATGGTGTGTATTGTATGGATTACCAATACCCAGTTGTCCAGGTAAGCGAAAGGACAGAGGCAACTTTAATGAGTTTTGGTGTTTGCCCTATATGTTCTTTGGACAAAATTGGAGCTTACATGCTGGTTTTGTAGAAGGACACTGCTTCCAAGGTGGGCTTGTTGGCTTGGTGTGTCCCAGGCCTCAGCAGCCTGGAGGCTCTGCGGAGGGCTTTGAAACTCCTGCGCACGAGCAGTACCATTTGATACTTTAACTAGGAGATCTATGTTGTTTGAGATTTGTGTATTTTGGTTTGCATTTTTGGCCTTTTTTGTTTGTTTGTTTGTAGAGGGATTGAGCTGACAGCAAGGCTGTGCTCTGCAAACTTGTGTTGTTCTGTCCCTTATTGCATTGTCGGGGCGCATGTGACTTGTGCGTGTGACTGCAGCCTGTCCCACAGGGATAGTGAGCCACCTAGAGCAGCTCCTCACCTCCTCTCCTCCTCCGTCCTCCAAAACCATCCACAAAACCTCCATAGAAGTCTTGTTTGTCACCTTTTTGCTTTTGGAGGTCCAGAGAAGATGTGTAGGGTGATAGGAAGTGGTGGGTTTGAGAGCAGCGCTCAGGGCTGGGCAAAGCCTGTATTGCAGCCTCTGCTGGGGGAGGGGGCTATATTTGGAGCACACGTGAGATTTGCTGGCCCAGTGTGTGGAGTCTTGGAGAAGCCAGAGCTGTGGGTCAGGCTCAAATACTTTTGGAGCCAAGTGAAAGATGATGTTCTCTAGGCAGTCCTTGGCTATTCAGTGTCAGCATTCCTTGTCCTCACAGGCACCAAGTTTATCCAGAAAATGTGAAATGTAGACTAGCAGTTGAAGATTATCTACCTTGAGATACATCAGATAGCCACTAAAGAGTATTTTGTTAGGTTACCTTGTATCGGGGGTTTTTATTACGCACATGAATAGAATCCACCAGCAGAAGTGTGTCTTCTGGTTGTTAAGATTTGTTCCTGATAAATTGGTTCTTTGCACTTGAAACTCTTTTTCTTCCCTCTGGCCTTGGTCCAGCTGGCAGGTTTGCTCCATGTAAACTTGAGCCAGCACAGAAATGCAGGTAGGTAAATGTTCAAATTGAAGGCTGTGCTTGCTTTCCACCCTTAGCAGCAAAGGGGAATTATAAGCAGAGCAAAAAAAAAAAAAAAAGAGAGAAAAAAAAGGGAAAAAAACTCTGAAACTTACTGAAAGCAGAGTATTTGTGGCCTCCTCATTTCCATGATTCCTGTGAGTGTTAAACTAACCCAAGCACTTAAGAATGTACACTTTTGTCAAACTAGAGGTTAGTTCTTCCCTTGTGCTCTCAGCAGTGTGATTTCAGTGGCCTTGTCCTGTCACCTGCTGCGTAACATCCTTCTCCAGCTTCTTTTCCATTAGGATTTGAATGATAGGAGCTAAGCAAAAACTATCATGTACATCTGTGTGAACACAGAAGAGAATATAAGTATCACAGGCATATTCAGGTAGGAGCAGTGAGCTTTGCCTGGCATGATGAGGATGATCAGCTGTGCCCTGGCACTGCAGAGGCAGACTAGTTAAATTTGCCCACAGTTATTTCAAAATACTACTTCTGCAGCACAGTAATGAAATTTCAACGCATATGTGCCTGTGATGCACAAGAAATTGTAAAAACTCATAAGTATTGGCATCTAGAGCCATTCTGAATATATTGCTTTTTGAATAAATGCAGTAAGTAGGAAAGTTTGATCTCCTGGCTCTGAGCTGTGTATTCTTCAGGCTCCCAGCCGCCAGCTCTCCTCGTGCTTCTCAGTTCTTTCAGCCCCAAGATCTCCAGTTTGGGTCTTTGGTTTTGCTCAGCAGAGAGTGGCAGATGGTGATGGTAAATTTGGGAGTGGTTCCATAATTCTCATGTAGGAGAAGCTAAGTGAAGGCCCACCAAACTTATTCTGCATGGCTGAGACAACACCTGAACCCCCAGCTCTCAGTGTGGAAATGTGAGTTGCACAGATTCACCAATTAATTTTGTCAGCTTTGTTCATTATCAGGTGTTTCTCTGTGGTTTCCAGTAGAACTCAAGACAACAAAGATCTTGTGTTGCCACGTCTGGTCATGTTTTGCCTGGTAGTTTTGAAGCTTTTGAAACTCTCTATCAGATGTTCATTTCAGCTGGTTTTGCAGCAATTGGAACTCCTGTAGACAAGTGTTTCTTGTTGGCTGAGCACATCCACTGGGAATTGGGTCTTTTCTTTTGCTCAATGGGAGCAATGGTGGATATATTCCAAGCCACGGGGGAGGAGATGCTTTCTGGCCTACAATGGAGGTGAAAGAGGGAGACCAGCAGTAGATCACACTGAAGGGGATTCCCACTCTACTGGCACATGAGCAAAGCAGTTGTACCAACTAGGTGGTGGGAGGCAATGCAAGGGAGAGTTCAGTGCCCAATCGGGCACTTCTTTTTTCCTAGGAGACTCTTTTTGATGGCAAGTATTTCTAGAGGTTCCTCAGGTGAAGGCCAAAATGGAGTGGAAATGATGCTATCCTGGTTAACAGCGGTGGAATGATGGTAGCATGTAATTCCTTTGTCCTGAAGGTCTGTGCTACAGCCCCAGATCTGGCACAACAAGTTGCTACCTTGTGGCACAGAGGAAACTGAGTAAACATGACAGTTAAATTAAGTGGAGAGAATAAGGAAATTATCCTGAGTGATTTGCAGAGGTCTGATGAATGGGATATACAATGCTGAAACCTGGGTCTTTGTCATGTCAAAGGTTTAAGGAGGTCACTGTGTTTTTTGTTGCTTTGAAATGGAATTTACACTTGACCTAGAACTGTGCTCCAGAATCTCAGGTTTGTAATAGGGGCGGAAAACCAAATCCAGTACTTTCCCTAGTTTTGCAACATTGAATGTAAACATGTAGTATAGTAAGATACGAGTTACCAGCGATGATGAGATAAAGCAGAAAAAATGTGGACTCTGACTCAGAGGCCTGCAGGCTGCAGCCATGGGGGCTGGCTCCTTCCCAGAGGAACCCACACCATAGTTTGGTCTTGTTGGGCATCTGGCCTGTGCCTGTCTGCCTCCTTACACTGTTGGGATTCTGGTGTCTTGGACTTTTGCTTTTCATGACGGAGGAGGGGACTGGGCTGTGACACTCGCTCCTGCTCACCTCTTGCTCAGTGAGGAGAGAAAGGGGAAAGGAAGGAGGAAGGGAGAGAGCTAGAGGTCAGTTTGCAGGGAATGAAATAGGGAAACTGAAAAGCATCGTGGGTCAGCACAGGCTGCCTGGAGAGCAGGACCATAGCAGAAGCCCATGAAGCAAAACCACTAGTCTTTTTTTTTTGAGTGTGTAAGTTATAACTGGGGCTATTCATGTAAAGAAGAGCACATGGGGATGCAAGGTGTTACTGCGCCATAATTTGACTTTTCTGCTGCTAAAGCCTGGGGAGTCTCCTGAGTACCAGGTGTCAAGAAGAGATACATCAGAGGGACAACTTGCCTGAGCTGGTTTTATCTCTGCATCATGAGCACTGGAGCATCAATACAGTCTTCTTGTCTAACCGCGGGATTGGCAGACTTGCACTCAGCCCTGTCCTTGGGTTTCCATGGGCACAATGTTGGGAAAAATCAGTCAGAGCATCTCCAATCCCGTCTGGCAAATGGGGTAGCAGTGTATCGCTCTGTTTTACGGGGTCGCCAGGAGAACAGATGCTGCCAACCGTGGCGTGCTCAGGTGTTATGGGCCAGATGCTTGCTGAAGATAAATGGGAGGGGAAAAAAGCAAGCTGGGAAGGAGTCCAGCGGTCTCCAGTTTTTATGATGATAGAAATGCAGATCCTGGCAGGGATATTGCTTCCGGTTCATCCAACACACTATGTAGCCCATGCGTTCTCCCGTTTGTGGCAGAAGGGAGATCTGTGTAAAACTGACAGGTATCTCCCCAGCATCTTCCAGCCGGGAGATGCTCCTTCCCGGCCGGTGAGGTCCGGGTGGTGGAAGCCTGGGCGCTAGGCATGGTAGGTGCGGAGGAGCCGGGGCCACCTTCGCTTTTGTTTCCAGCTCGCGTTTGCGCCCCCGCCGAGCCCCGTGATTCCCGGGGGCTGGTGCGGGGGTCCCAGGCGAGGGAGCGCCTGGCCGGGGCTGCGGGCGCTGC
>VYXB01007240.1:107878-255696 GCA_013397135.1 Pachyramphus minor | reverse complement strand
GGGCTGCCGGCGGCTGCCAGCCCGGCTTTGTCTGGGCGGGGAGCGGGCGCCCGGCGCGGTGCGGGAAGGAGCGGAGCGGTCGGCAGCGCTGCGGGAAGGAGCCCCGCCGCGCCGGGCACTAGGGCTGGGCGCTTCGGGGAAGGGGTTCCTGCGGTCCCCCTGGCCGGAGCAACCTCGCAGTGCCCTCTGGAGAGAAGCGGTACCTGAGGGGCGAGGGTACCCCTGCTCCGAGTTAGGCTAAACCCGCCTTTGAGCGGCCGATCCCGAAGCTAAACGTCTTCCCAGCCGTTTCTCCATCCGGCTGCCGGTCACCGCGGGAGCCGGGAAGACCTTGTAGGTAGCTGTAGGCATGGGGCTGCCCGTGTCTTCCTGGGGGAAAGAGGCTGACGTTTCCTGGGGTGCGCGCCCAGCTGCCAGGGCCGTCGCGCATCCACCGCCTCGCAAGGGGATTTCGTCGGACAGTGCTCGCCTTTTAAGGCTGCTGTATGCTTTTGGATTTTCTTTTTTTTTTTTTTTCCTTTGGCATGGCATCTGCAAGTCGCCGCCGGAGGGAGCGGGCAAAGGGAGGAGTAGGAGAGCGGCATCGTGGAGCTGAAATCCTTTGGAGTTAGGCATTATATAATGCCCCCGCAGTGCCTTGCAGAGATGGAAACCTTTGGGGGATATTCCCAAAGGGAGTGGAGGGAAGGACTCTCAGAAGGAACTTTTTTTCAGATCTAGGTTTCACAAGTGCTGTTTTTTGTTGGAGCTTTGCAGATCTTAGACTAGATGCCTACTGCCTTGGCTTTCCTTAGCCCTGGCTGAATCCCTCTTCGTTAGCTGTTACTGAGATCCTTCGTGTCCCGCTGCAAGAGGCAGTGCTTTTGCTGGTGCTGAACTCAGAATGATCTGCTGCCAGGAGTGACACCCGCTTTGACCCTTTTTGACATCTTTTTGTCAGTGGCTGAAAAATAGGTCTCTGTCCACTCTGAAGGTTTCTTCCCGGACTCCCAAGCACCACCTTCTACTTCTGCTTTTAGTCCCTTCCATTACAGATTCCTTTTTATCTGGACCAAGGCTTTCTGTTTTGAGACAGAAGAGCTCTGCAGAAATCTCCCGAGGCTTTCTGGACCTATATTTAGTTTAGCGAGTGATGCTGAAAAGCTGTATCTCTGCAGTCAGGGTCCATTTGTGTATTGCTGCGTGCTTAGAGCCTGCCTGGTTAGGTGCAGGTGTGTACCCCCAAGCTGTAGAGATGTGTGCACATTTTGGAGAGTCATTCCTCATAACCTAGTATTGCAATGTGCTCTCAGCTGCAGCTGTCACGCACAGAGCCCGTGCCTGTGCGGTGCAGGAAGGTGCCTGGGTCACCAGTATGCAAGAGTGTGTAGTTTGTGTGTGCCTAGGACCAAGCACTCTGAAGCATGAGCCTGGTGGCTTGGAGACGTGCAGAGCTCAGAAGGATGGGATTGTTCAGGAGCGCTGGCTGAAACAGGGGAGGGTATAAACTCACTTAAAGATTTAGGATATTCTGATAGGCTTCCGGGCGATGTGGTCCATGGAAATTGCTAATTTACTGACCTGGAGAAGGAGGTATCAAGACTGTGCATTATTAGTATTGTTTGACCTTGAATTACAACTGTCTTAGTTGTACTATGTATGTACTATCTAGGATAGGTTTGCAAGATTTGTGCTGTGTATTTACACACTGATGCTGAAGAAGATGCATGTTAAAAAAAAACAGTAGGGGAGGAGATCTTGGACTGTGTGTCAGTTGGGTATCTGGATGAATGACCGATCACCCTTGTATGCAGAGGTGAAGAAGACAGCACAGGTGAGTTCAGCTATAGCACAGAGCTGCCTTCTTTCAGGGGGAGCATTTGGCTTGCTAGGCTGGTCCTTAGCAATACTTCACTGCAGGTTTGACTGAATGTGGGGCTGAAGGAGTGTGGCAAGTCCAAGATAATATCCCCAGCCATGTTATTCTCATTCTGCAGTGTTGTTTGAAGCAGTGGAGTGGCCTTATGTACAACCTGTGAACTTATTTCCTTGGGGCTCTGTCTCATTTATGAAAAATAAATATTGTTGGTATGTTAAGCTGGTAATTGCCACTGAATGAATACAGTCTCTTGCTCCTTTTGGTTCAGTCTCCAGACAGTATTGCCTGCCTGGTCTGAGTTCTGTTGTGTTTTAGGGAGCAAGCTTGCCTATCTTCCTTGGAAGTCTGAGAGGTCAGCTTCTGTATAGTCACGAGAGGCTGGTAGAACAAAGTAAACACGAGTGTGTGGAGTGGGAAGACTAGAAACAGTGATGGAAAGAAAGAGAGATGCTGGAAGGTAGAAACACGCTTGAAAAAGAGGAAACCAAAATTGCTAATGAGAACAAGAGCTCAGATTCATTAACAGAAAGTACCCTAACCTTATCCCCCTTAATCCTAAATCAGTGAAAATGAGTGTTAAACGAGGCCCAGTACATTATGTGCTAATTGCAGATAAAAGAGAGAGTCTTCTGTGGATGGGAATTATATGCTAAAAGGCTTTTTCTCTGTGTGGTGCATGGTGAGGTTGCTGGCTCTCGTGGAGCACAAAGCCCTCCCTTTCTTGGACAGCCTAGTGCCTTGCTGGCGTTTTCCTCCGAATCTGTTTCCCATCAGGGCTGGGAGAGGGGGAAGGTGTCGAGCATCTCAGAGAGTGGGGAGGGAGCTGCTGCCTCCTTAAGGAGTCCCTGACGCCAGCCCATGTGGCAGCCCTGGCAGCCGGTGTGTGTGCGTGTGTGTGTGTGTGTGTGTGTGTATGCCTTTGTAATGAATCCCCCCCACCCCCCGCCATTGTCTGCTCCCCTCCCTACTGTCGGCAGTGGAACCTTTCACCTGGGCTCCTGCCTGCTGGTGGGCCTTCTTCCAAGATAGGAAGAGGAGGAGGAGGAGGAAGGATTGCTTGTGGTAATTAAAGCCAGACCAGGGAGAACTGCTATTTTCCGACCACAGTACCCCGTTTTCCCTCTTTCTCTGTCTTGAGTTCCCAGCTTTTGATGTGGGTGTAGGCAGGAACATCTGAAGGTCCGCTTTTGTGCAGCTGTAGGATCACCAGTCTCCATTTTGTGGCACCATTTGAAGCATCTTCTCTGCCCTGCCTGCCAGCATGCCCCCTCTTGTCCCCCCCAGCATCCCTTGGAGGCTCCAGCTAGCGCCGTTTATCTTGGCACGTGTTTGACTTGCTACACTCTGCCCAGGGCTCAGGGAGGTGATGGCGTTTGTGGCTTTGAGACTAATTTATGTCCTTGTTAAAATGAACCAGCAAGCAGCCTCATTTTTTCCAGAGGTTTTCTTCCCTTTCCCTTCCCCCTTCCATAACCCTTTCCCTCCCAGATCCCATGTGTAGCTGTGAGACAACCTTGTGCAGCCAAAAGTTGCTTGCTCAGTCAGTGATTTTTTTTTTTTAAATTAAAAAAAAACAATTGCAGTGCTCCTTAAATGGAGATCTTATTTAAATCAGAGCAGCAGCTGACTCATTAAAGGCCTCTGTCTCCTTTTCATTCCTCTGCCTCATTCTTTTGCCCTATCTTTCTCTATCTTCTGTTACTGTAATGGTGTGATAAAACAGATCTTTGTCTGAACTCCATGTTGGGATCATGCAGGGGGTGTGTATTTGGAGGGCAAAGACAGGAGATGGGGAACCCTTTCCCGACAGCCACCTTGTGCTAGCTAAAAGTGTACAATGCATCCCATTATAGGAGACTGTCCTCCTTTGTTTGAACGGTCTGTAAAGGAGATCGAGCCCCAGAACAGTCTCCCCCATGTCATCCCTATATGTCTGCTTTAGGTTCTGTTCCCCTCCAGGCAAGATGAATGCTGAAGGATTCCTTTGCTTCCCTAAAAGAAAGAATTAAAAAAGAAAAGCTTTTTCTATGTGTGGTGGAAGGCCCCCTTTTTTCCTTTCTGACTTCTCTCAGGAGCTACCACTATTCCCCTGTTGTTTTCCCTGCTTTGAGGATTCCATCTCCCTTTCCTTTGGGCCGGTTGTCCTTGCTGTTTGCTCCTCGCTATGGTATTACTCTTGCAAACTTGCAAGAGCTGTCTGAGGGGGATTGCTCTCTTCTCTGTCCATGGAGTTGTGCTCTTCCCCTTTCTTTGCAGTTCAAAAAGCGGTGCTTGTTTGCATGGTATCTGACTCAGTGCCTGTACCTATCCCATACCTTTTGCTTCACTTCTACTGTTTCTTGTAGGACTTCCTTTTAGTGCTGCAGACACCATGTCAGCATCAGAGGTTTGTGTGAGAGGAATGCTGACCGGTCACTTTTCCAGGAGAATCTCCCTGGGGAATGTAAAGATTAATCTCCATCCCACTTCTCCAGATGTTAGGACATGGTTGCTTGAGGTGGGGCTGTGGGTTGTGTTTGTAAGTGTTGTGATACTCAGAGATCTAACTGCTGGTTGAGAACGGCTTACAAATCAGTGGGACCTGTCAGAACACAGTGAGTGCTTTTTTTTTTTTAAAGCCTCTTTCTCTTTACCACCTGAGCTGAGCACTTTTGTGTGCATTGGAGTAGAAGCAAACTGCTGCAGGCGCTTGCAGAGCTGCCTTGGGATGGCAGAAGCTGTATTCAGCGTTGCCTAGGCAGGATGGAGATGTGAGAGGGAACTTGATACAGCACTGCCATTTCCTTGAGTCCCTGTCCTAGAAATAACCTCGCTGCTCCCTAATGCATTTCTCCTGCAGGTGACTAGGTAGCTATCCCCAGGAACTGAGAAGTGAGGATGCTTAACTTTGCTATGGTATTTGGTTGCCAAGGCTGTGTAAATTTAACATACTGTTGAATTATATTTTAAAAACTATTAATTTATGAAGTATCTGGATCAGTGAAACGGCTGTAGTGAGCTGCCAAAAATTACAAGAAGTTCAGGGTTGAGAAGGAGGGAGGCCCTTAAAACCAGCAGTGTCTTTCCCTCCAGGTTATTAATTCATGATGGCTCCATTGTACTTAATTAGTATTGACCAGGCTTCTGTAAAATTCTAACACCAGTGCAATGAATGTGTCTGTGTATGATGTTTTCTAGACGTGGATTCTGGTCTTATTAACCACTTCAGGTAAAATGCTTGAAATTGCTGTTTTAGATCCATTTTCAGCAACTGATGTGTGCAGTTGGCTGCCTCTTTGCAATGAGTTCCGTAACCTACTTACCTCCCAGCTGCAGAGTCACAGAATTCACCAACAGGAATCCCTTGGAGGTCTTAAGTCCTGGGGAAGAGATGGTTAATTTAACTCAATCTGCTCTCAAATACTTAAAAGGATGTAGTCAGTATTCTTCCCATCTGACATGTTCCCTGGAATTAGAGTAGAGAAATGTTAACTTTCCTACCAAGAGTATTTTGGTGTCCTCCTGTAGAGTTATTTATGACCCTGTCCTGTGCGGGATGGTGTTTTGCTCGGCTTCTGGAAGTTATTCTATGACCAGTGAGGGCAGGAGATGTATAGACTGGTTTTGTAGGGTTCACAAAAGCTAGAGCAATTATTACTCAACTGAAATATTTTTGAAAAAAATAGTGTGCTTTGTCTGTATAAAAGAAAATAGAATAAACGCTGTGCTTGCTAAACAGTGTGCGTTGTTTCATACCTGATTTTTTTTCTTTGCAAAAATATTATTCTCAAACTGAATTGAGAGTGATCAAGATGGTGATGGGAAGGCACTCCAATACCAGGGCATTCCCATGTTTTAAATTGGGAAAGAAACCTTCATTTGTTTATTTCTGTGTCTATTTATGATATTCTTTAATAACATGATTGTATGCTATTTTTTTCAACAAGAAAGGAAAAACCAGCCAACCCTCTACCAGTCCCCATCAGCTTCAGTATATGTGGCCCCATGATGACCTTTGGAAGTTATCTATGGCAAAGCTGGCCATCCTAAATGCATCCCATAGACATCTGCCACTTTTACTGAATGTGTAATTAGTTGTCATTTTCTGTGCTGGCCGGCTTGGTCAGTGCTTGCCAGTTGGTTTTGTATATTTGCTGACAGCAGAGGAATGGTGTCTTTTCACAGTATTAGGCTCTGGTTTAGGCCTTGGGGCTGTACACTGGTATGCACATTTTCCCCTCTCTTCCATCCCTGCATGACCTTTCCTGTCTCACCTCTGCCTTCCATCGTGGATTGATAGATACGTCTTCTTCCTCTCACTCTCTCCTCATGATCCCTGGTCAGTAGCTTGTCCCATGCAAATGCGTATCCATGCTCTCCCTCTCTCCATTCCTCTTTAGTTACATGCCCTCCTGTTTTGGCAGACTACTGCTTTTCTGCTTTGATCACTTCAGTTCCTTCTCAGCTGATTTTTAGACCTGCTTATTCCTTCTCTGCTTTTCTTCCTCCTCCTCCCTGTCCTCACTACAGTCTCCTTGTCATAGGTTTTTTTAATTTTCCACCCACTCCTTGCATTCCTCATTTAGTTTGCCTTCTCTGCTCCTATTGCAGTCAAACATGTCTGTCCTATCCCTTTGCTCCCCGTCACTGACTGTCCTGCTACTGCACAGGCCTCTTGTCCCAATTTACTTTCCTCTGCTGTACTTACAGGTCTGTTTCTTGGGTTTTTTGGATTTGAGGTAGGAAACTGCTACTTCATGTCACATCATCCCTGCAAAGGAGATGGTGCAAAGTACAGGAGATGGGTCCATCTCCCTGCTGTCATTGATCTACAGACCTGGATGTGATATGGCTGGTATCTCCTGTGAAGCTGTGGACAAGCCCCGAATGAGAGCATGAAATCACAGAAAATGGGGTGCAAGCAGCACTGCCAGCCACCCTCAAGAGCATCTGTTTCCTACTAGAATAAACAATATCTAAACCATTCCTGATGGCAAGTAACCTGCCTTAAAAACATTTGCAATGCCACTGCCAGCCTTTCTGAGCATTACTAAGTCTTTCCTAGTATTTAATGTAAAGCTTTTTGCCACCATTTGTTCTTTCTGTAATAAATATAATGAATGGATCAGTTCTTTTGTTTTCGGCAGGTTTTGTGTAGTTATTTATTTACTTTTTATTTTTTAGCCACTTTTGACCATTGCATATAGCTGTACTAGCAGATTTAGCTGATAAAATGTAAGACAGGCACTGTAGTTTTCCATAGCTTTGTTATAATGTTGGTCAGATTTTGGTGTTTCTTTTTTCAGTATGGTTGTTAAATGTAGATTCCTGAAGTGCACGTTTTTCTGTGAAATACAAAGCCCCCATAGACTTTTCAAATTGTGTGGGGTGGTTTCCTTCCCCCTTTAATCATAAACAAAACAAAATATTCCCCCTACTTCTTTCATGTGTTAGATTGCGATGGCTGAAGTAACAAAAAAAAATTGCCAACCCTGAAATCAATTACAGATAGCATGAAAAAAAATGCAGTTTGAATGGTTTCTCAGAATTATAAACTACTGAAAACTGCGTCCTACAATGGGAAGTATCAGCCAGGCTGACTCTATCAGCCTGCCTGTAATGGAGACTTTTACCCTGAGTAGTCTCTAAATACCTAACTGGAATTGCACTCCAAGTAGCCTGTAATCTGAGGGTGCATGGAGACACCAAAAATGTCCAAGTAATTGCAAGGGTAATCTTTCTAGCTTCTGAAGTCTGCCCTCGGGCTGGGAGTCTTGAGTATGGTTAAAACCCTCTGAACTGTCCTCCCAGTTATCCTGTTTAAAATTCATAGTGTCTGCAGATGTGGTCCTGTGGAGTTTAGGATTTCTTTGTGCTTTATATAAGTCCTGGTCTTGCTGAGTTATCTGACTTGGAGGGCATATTTGACTTTCAGATAATTGCTTTTGATTAACCAAGATTTAGATAATCAGAGTTTGACCTATGCAGTGTGTAGACCATCATTCACCTATCGGGTCTCACTGAAACTCCTTATCTGAAGCCTGTGCTCTCCCTCCAGTCCTAATAGCAAAACCTGCTTTAAATTACTTAAAAAGACTGATTTAAAAATGCCTTGGAGACGAGTTTGGATTTCTTGGATAGCACTAGTCCTCCTTTGTCTTGTGTGTACCCTCCATGTAGAGTGAAACCCTTGATTTGATTTGTTGTTCTTTGTAGCTTTTCCCATTTTTGCTATTGCAGCATATGAAAGGAGGTTATCAAAACTGAACAATTATGCAAAGTACTTTAGGAGTATTAGGGAGAAGGAGTATGAAAGGCTTTTGTTTTCCAGCATGTGTCCCTTCCTGCTTTGTAAAATGTGGTTGAGATAAATAGGGCAGCAAGGGAAAGGATTTGAGAGCTTCAGCAGGCAGAGTTTTAGTTTGTCTTGACTTACAAAGGATTCTTTCAGCCTGAATCAGGAGGTAGAGGAGGAAGAGCACGATAATTTGGGGAAATTAGTGAATTTGTCAATTTGTTGACTGTTGGTTGGACTATAAGGTATTGTGGTATGTTAACTTTGCTTAGTGCTCAAATATTTAATGTAGCTTAGTTTGCTTTAACTTTGCTCCTTGCTTTTCTTTGTGTACGTGATGCTGTTTAACGTTGTTACATTTGCTTTGCAAAACCATTCTTTGGTCTGTCTCCACCCTGTTCCAGGATGAAGCTCCCTTCTGTCTCGAAGCAGTGGGAAGGGGAGGAAAAGTAGTTCCAGGAGTCCCTCTTATCTAAGTTTGGTTGGGGAAGTGTTAATGCTTTTTGGGAGTCATGTTAGACTGTGATGGAGCCAGTCTGTGGCAGAGAGTATGGTGTGGTGAGATATAGGAATGAGGAAGGTGGTGACTAAAAGCTGTGGGGGGGAACTTGGGACGGTTCCTTGCTCCCTGAGTCCTTCACAGGGATATGGGTGACAGACTGTGATGGGCATACAGTAGGTGTGACTGATGAAGAGTTGTAGTCAAGGAGGGACTGACCCTCTTGTTTGCAGAAAGAATTTAGGTCATCCAGAGCCCGTTGCAAACTTCCATCCTAAGAGAATTTTTCTGAGGGACTCTAGGTCTTCAAAGCTTCTTTTGATCGAAATGGTGCAAAGAATGTGAGAATGAATTTATCTGGTAACATGGACTTCAGAGGGGTGGAAGAAATACTGCGGAGATCTCAGTGCTTTGTCAGAAAGCAAGACTTCTGAATACTTTGTCTTATTCAGGGAGATGACTCTAAATTGGGCTTAATCAGATTAAAGATCCCTGAGCCGTATTTTCCATCAAGTCTGAAACTGTAGCTTTGAGCAGCCCAGTGGTGACTTTGGCCCTAGACAAAATGAAGGTCCTGTAACAAGCCCTGCTATGAGGAGGTAAGAAAGGCTTTACTGTCCCTGTCAGCTCAAATGTGATTTCTCAGGACTTTTTTTGGGTTTTGTTAGGAGTACTCTTAATTAATTTTGACAGCTGCAGGAGTTACTTGAAATGTGGCACAGAAGTCTGGGGAAAGCTGCACTGGAAGCTGCAGAGCTGAGAGTCTCCGTTCAGATCGGTGCCTGCTCTGCCTACTGCCTGCCAGCTCCAAGCTTCCCTGCCTGATGGGTGGCCGGGGTCCTGCTTGGCAGAGCTCAGCCACATGGCCCAGAACACATCTGCCAGCCAGACTTGTGCTTAAAGCAGAAGTATTTAGAAAGCCGGTGGCTTTTTTTTTTTTAAGTGGGTGGGTAGGAAACTCTGACCTGTGTTATTTGTAACACAGAGAAGAATAGCTAGGGCTGAGTAATAGGAATTTCTTAATGTTTTGGAGGAGCATAAAGGAAGATAAATTTCATTCTTCTGGGACATTTGTAGAGGGATGTAGTGGCTTTCAAAAGTGTAGTAGGCCTCTAGGTTAGTTGTGAGGTTCTGTGTGTCACTGTACTATTATTCTGAGGCACTCTATGGCCTAAATCTAGGAGAAAAGAATCTGGTGGCAGGAAAGAACCATGTTTGATTGACACGATTTAAATGCAGTTGTGATGAGCCTCCTGTCTACTTTTCAGGCAATCCTAGCAGAAGTGTTCCTGTTGCAAATCATAAAATAGGATAGTTTGTGTTGGAAGGGACCTTTAAAGGTTATCTATTCCAACTCCTTTGTGATGAGCAGGGACATCTTCAACAATCCAGCTGTGAAGTGGTTCGGGAATTGTCCTCAGCTGTGTCTGTCCCAAATTTTTGCTTGGGATTACTGTGCCTGTGTGCGCTGCTCCTGTGCCCCCATGTGAGGTCAGCTGTGTTAGTCTTGCTCTCGCTTAAGTGCATGGCGATGAGTCTGTTGATTAGGTGTGATGTTGGTAGTACCCAGCAAAGACGGAGCACAAAACTAGAGCCTGTTGCTCAAACCATTTCTTCTGTGATCATCTAAGATCAACCATGGCTGTAAAATGCAAAATGGTTCTTGTACCCTGTGGTGCCAAATACTGGGATTCTGGAAAGGCTTTATGTCCTAGACATGCAAGGGGAAGCTAAAGGAACAATTTTCATTTTAAAGGATTTAAAGGAAGTTTTTCAGATACATCAGTCTCCCTGTGAATCATCTAGTGCATTTTCAAGGCCTAACAAAGCAAAGGGACTTCAGTTAGCAATAGATATGTTGGCTGTTGCAGGCTACTACACATGCTATAGTTGGCCACTTTTGAACATCAACTCTTCCTAAAAATTTAATAGGACAGAAACAATGCTTGGTTTGTGATTATGGGCAGTTCACAACTTGTCAAATGAGATAAGGTTAAAACCAAGTGTTGAGGGCTCGTACTGAAGAACATTTCTCAGGTTTGACACTGATGAAGTATGTCTGTGGGCTGTGCTGGCCCATCTGGGAGATGATTCCGTGGAGCCCATCCAGCAGGCTGGGTCTCCGGCTTCACAAGCTGAGTGTGTTGGGTTGCAGACAGACATCTGTTTTGAAGGAACATGTTTGTAGGACAGAGCAACTGTCCGTCTGTGTGTTCTGTGCAGTAGCTTCAGACTGCAGAGTTTTCAGTTCCCTATGTCCTCATTGATTTGGATTGATAATTTTACATCTTCAAACAATTCGCTTCTGCTTTCTTCTTGTTTCAGTTAATTGTGCTTGTTCTAAAGCAGTGAGGATTATCATCCGGACTACTTACATACTTGTGCTGCAGGATCTCCTTCATCCCTGACCTCAGTTAGTGTTATGTGTTTCACACATCGCATCTCTTAAAGAAAGCAGTTGCACCTTTGAAAATCAGAAGATCTGGCAGAGTCTGCTGAAATCTTGGGGTGTTTTAGGTCAGCTGTCAGCGATAGTAACCTGATCTATGGCAAATCTTTCCCTCCCTCTCCCCAGGGTGCCTGCTCTGCCCTTTGCATGCCAGAGAAGCTGATATGATCCAAATTAACTTTTACATCTGTTTGCATTTATTTTCTGAGTCATGAGAGGTCCTCAGGAGCCACAGAATTAAATGTTGTTTTCCTTCCTAACACTTTTTATATGGTATCAAACATGGCTTTTTATTCGTGCCTGGAATCAGATGCCATTTTTTTTCCATGTTAGTGTGCTGCTGGGTATGTGGCCCATCACGGGAATAACACAGAGCTGCACAGTCAGCAGAGGAGCATTCATTATTTTTATGTCTGCTGTAAAATGGTGGCTCCTGCTTGAAATGACTTGGTGAGGTAATACTCGTGTTCCAAGAAGTTTTCCTCTATCTGTGTATGAGGTCTGTTAAATAAGATAGGAAAGTACAAGGTGTTTTTTGGGTCAGGTTGGGTCTGACTTCTGACTGGATCCTTTAGTTTCAGTGATATATAAAGGGCAGCTGGGGTGGTGGTTAGAAGCAGAGATGTAAAATCCCAGGACTCACTGCTGGCAAAGCAGCAGGATTGTTGTCACTCCCTGAATTACACTGCTGCGACTGCAATTTTATACTTTTAATGTAAACAGCATCTTTTTGGTGGCATGGCTGATGGCCAGTCTTGAAGGAGGGATGCTGCTGCTCTTTCAGGAGCAGAAGGGGCAGAGGGTGGCAGCAGGTGATTGATCCACCTATTCAGTAGGCAGGTGCCCTTCCCTGACATGGAAAGAGGTTTTGCTATTTTACAGTTCAGTACTTCAGCTTGGAGCCATTTCGTGCCACAGAGCAAGAGAATGAGAGAGAATTTCATGAATAAGAAACTGGCCATGCCAAGCAGGCTGTGCAGCACTTGGGTCCTGTTTTGGTCTCTTCTCTTGGCTACGAGGACCAGGGATGAAATAACAGGAGCTCTGGCTTGCAGTAGGAAGCTCACTCTTGATGTGCTGCAGGGCCCTTTCTGCACAAAGCAACGACCCGGCTGTTCTCCTTCAAAGGACTAAAAGCAGCTGAAATGAGACTGCAGGGGAATTTAGCAGTTTAATCCAAGACTATGCATCTGCAGAGCTTCCTGAGTTGTTGCATACCCTTGCACGCTCCCTGCTGTGCCTAAGGCATGACAGGGCTGAACCATTTGGTGCCCAGCTTGTGCCTTAAGCTGGGCCAGGATCCAGGTATGAGGAGCGTGTTCTTGCGTAGTCCAAGAGGCATCTTTGACAGCATGTGACGCATTGAGATTGCAGCTTGGTTACCATGATCTGTTAAAAGATGGGTACCAAGAAAGGCAGAGATGACTCTCTTCCTGTGTACTGTTAATTACAGTCTTTACCTGGAAAGGAGATGCCCTGGTGCAGCTCGGTTAGCCAGGGCAGACTAGCTTGTGCCTGTCATTTAAGATAACCCTTTGTCTGCTGGCTGCTGTTTGTGAGGGTGTCTTTTTGGCTTCCTTTCACTCAGAGTAGGCGTACCCGTTTTCTGAAGCCTTCTCCATATATTGTGTAACCAGCAAATATCTCCGATCTTTTGAATCTGGTGAGATACACAGTGGAAACTGTTACAACCGATCATTTTTGATTCTGGCCAAAGGTTTCATGGCCCTATAAATTTGATCCTGAATAAGTGTCTTTATATATGATTTTGATTTTCTGCAAAATTTTAGTTACCCCCTGAAATAGTCTTTAAAACCCAAAAATTTAAAAGTGAGAGTGTAGCTAAGGTCCCAGTTAAAAACCCCACCTTTTATCACTGTGACAGTCGAAATAGCCCTCAGTACATAAAGGACATGCAGGTGATAGCTGAGTAAATGAATGTGTTTTCTGTTACATCCTAAACCTGTTTTCTAGCCAATTTTATTCATGCCAGTGATGGCCAAGTTGTGTACATCTGTTAGCATCCCACTGAGAGGCCAGCAGAGCTGCTCGCACTGGAGAAATGCCTGAGTAAATGCACCACTGAAATTAAGGAGGGAGTTGTGGGGGGAAGAGACAGATTGTCACTCGTTCTTGCTCGACCAGGTGCTGTTGAGCTTTTGGGTTTGTTGCTCTTAGGTTTTTTGCTTTTTTGAGGTGCAGTATTAAAAGATTTAAAACCCTGTGGAATCTTCAAGGAAATAATTTTCTTCCAGAGAGGGAGGACCCAAAATCCCAGAAGAGGTGAAAGCAAAGCATGTGCCAGTTGTGTTCTGCACCCCTCTGAAAAGTGGAGCACTTCTTAACTCTTTCACGGGTGTTTGTGCTTGTTGGTAAAGTAACTGGAGCTGTGCTCGTGAATATTTGAGGTTCTCAGGTGTCTGTTGAGGTCTGGAGGGAAGTAAGGCCAAGGGAGGGTGGGCGGTGTGGGAACCAGAGGGGCAGAACAGGGAGCTGCCCTGGCCCTGCGTGGTTGTCTCATCTCTCTTGTGCTAGTAGACTTCTCATTGGGATAAATGTGCTCTGAAATATTTATTGCCCTGTTTAAATATTCATCGCTGCAAAGGCAGTGCAGCCTGATGGCAGCAGTGGAGCCTCAAGGGACAGGGGCCGCAGCAGTCCCTGGCATTTCCTTTCAGTAATATGATAAAAATACATTAAAAAAAAAAAATCGGGCATTCCCCCACTGCAAGATTGACAGGAGCAGTCAGGCGCACATCTCAGTGTTTCCTCTTCGTGCCAGGGACTTGTATTTGCTCTCAGGCTCGTATGCTGAGGTGCTGCTCTTGGTTGCCAGATGCTAATGCTTTTTTTTCCAGGCCTGTATCCTGGAGTGAGCGGCTTTGTTTGGCCTGACACTGTGTGCGTGAAATGGGATGTACAGAAGGGTAAACTGACTCGCTGAAAGGGTTTAAGTTTTGCAAATCCCGTACTCTTGTCTTTCTGTAGGTGCACGAGGAGGGAGATGGCTATGGAAGGTGGAGATCTGGGGGAATTACGGGAGCAGGGGGGGGTAAATTTCACTGGAAGCCATGCAGTAATGTACTAAGGGAGCTGCAGATGCTGACAGGCATGCCACTGAGACAGGATGCCCTTATATCAATTTAGCTTTTAAGGTTTATCAATTTAGCTTTAGTAAAATAGAGCAGTTTAAGAGTGGGACTGCCAGTAGTTTCATGTGAATGTTTGGTATATCGCTACTATTAAACTCACACACGCTTTATGTGACCAAGGCATTGATGGGGTGGTGGCAAGGGAGAGGGGCATTCTTCCAAAGGTACTGCTGAGTGTGGGGGCCACAGGAGCTGCATTAATCACACCCAGCCCAGGAGAAGACACCTGAAAGGTGGTCAAATGCGCTGCTGACCTCGAGTTTTACCTTTGAACTGTGCAGGTGGCCTGTGTAAGGGAGAAGTCCATACTGGTTTGTGGTTACAGCAGGAATTTGGTAAACATACATTAGCTGGAAGGCCTGGGGGAAAGAGGCTTTAAAAGGATTTTATAACAATGGGGAAATCTTTCCTGAGATACTTAACAAATTCACTGTGTACAAACCAGCTTTATGCTGGCTTACATGGGCGTGCTCTAGAAGTTAAGCATAAGTGAAGCAGGTGGTGGCAGTAACATATTCTAAATGTCCATGTAGCCTCTTGCTCTTGTATGAAGTGGCTTTCAGGTGCATTTTCAAGTTGCACTTAATGTAGCGTAACTGTGGGCTGCTGTGAGAAGAATAGTTCCCCTCGTCTCTCTGCCCTGGCCATATGTTCAGCCTCCTCAGTGCTTTGGGCATCGTGCTTAAGCAGATACAAAGCGAGACAGTTCAGTTTATGACCAAACAGATGACTATTGTTTGGATTAATTTTCTGGCAGTGGCTGTGGCATGACAAGATCTCTCAACGGCCGGGGAGGGAAGTGGAGCCACTGATTCTGAGTCCAGTTGGTAGTTTATCATATTAGGTGGTACACAAAACTGCACCTATACTTTTCAATAGCTTTTTCCTCTCCATAAGGTGAAGTAATTTTGCTTATAAATGTGCATCCTGCTGAGTTTAATCATCTTTCATTTATGTGCGTTGACTTCCACCAGCTCTTGTTAGCTTTCCAGAATATTGTCTTATGGATCTGGCTTTAGATGGTCTCTTATGGCCATACAAGTGGTGTAGGGCATTATGTGTTACTCAGGTACCTCTATTTTGAGTGACATAATGTTTTCAGTATGAAGGCGCAAAGAGATGGAAAGGACTGAGTCCTACTCAGCAGCTGACTTAATGACTGTCATTTAGAAATCAGCAAACAAAATGGAATGGTGTCTTTTACCAGAGCTGAATATATCAGACTCAGCTTTTGGCTATTTCTTGATGCCTTTTTAAATTAGATTAAATATTATAAGTGTGTGGTGTGTCGTGTCCCCCCCGTCCCCCCCCAGTTAATATACTTTCACAAAATAATCAGTTGCCACTTAATTTTTAAAAAAATATTATAAGCAAAATAAATTGAGCTTATCAAATTTTTCAGTGCACAGCCATGTGGCTTATGCCAGTGTTGTAATTTTTGTGGCTCTTTTGTGTTCCCTTTTGAATTTTTTAATTCTGTTTTTAAAATTCATATATGGAAGCATGTGTCTTATTTTTTCATCTGGCCAAGGCCACGTACCAAAGTAGCAGTGCTTTCCACATCCTACTTGTTGGTAATATATCTGAACAGCTGTAAGTCAGTCTTTGTACCAGGCTGCTGCACTGGTGAATTGCTTCTCCATGACTCTCCGCTCCTTTCCAGAACCTCTGCTTTCCAGGACACACAGTGGAGGCTTCCTTGAAAAATGGAAAACTACTCTTGGAACAAATGAGTAGCAGGAGATAGGAGAATGCATTGCTGGAGTGGAAAGTAACTGTGGGAAGAAATCTGCGTTTTTAAACCGTCAAATCTCTGTTCTCAAACGTGTGCCAAGTCAGTCACAGACTTCCTCCGCCCTGCGCCCTGAGAGCAGCTTGATATAATATTGCTGCTGCGTGACTGAGTCCTGGTACTCGAGTCACAGATGGGTCCCGTTTGCCTCATCTCGTCTCCTGTCTTCTGTACTGAATTCTGACCATACACATGATAGGCCAGGGGCAGTAAATATACAACGGGACTGAGATGTTTAGCTGCTTGCATTAAAAAAACCCCCACAAACGAGAGCCCCAAGAGGAGTGCTGGTTTTGTGTTTAAGTATGCTGTATACGTCTCGTCCCCCACCTTTGCTTCATAGTCACGTCTGAACGCGCGGCTCCTCACTGATTTCTGCCAGCTCTGCAGTTCTTTCCGAGGCATTCGGCGCTCTCCAATTGATTCCAGATGTGTTCTCCCCTTCCCAGCGCTTTCTGCCTTCCTCCTCCTCCTACGCTGGCAGCAGAGGCAGGGCTGCTTTTTTTTTCCTGTGCGATGCTGGAATTAGTGCAGGCAGGCGGGAGGACTTTCCTGCTGCCCACTGAAATCTGGGGAATTGAAGGGGCCTGTATAAGTGCAGTATAAGTGAAGCTGCCAGACAGGGCTTTAAGGTTCATCTTTCCTCCAGGAGCCAAGTCAGCTCGGAGCAGCACCTCTGCACAGCTCAGTACTGCCTTCAGCTCATAGCCCTCACAGCAGGGGAGAGTGGGACAGGAAAGCCTGATACCAAAAGTGATCTTCAAAATCCTTCCTAGAAGAACACTGGATATAGAGAGAGATCTAGAAGAGTCTATTACAGATAACTGTGTCACACAGCAAAGGCTGTGAGAAATTCTTGTGACTAAAGTAGATACAAATCTTTCTAAGGGGCTGAATGAGCTTCATGAGGATTTAAACAGTCAGGAAAGCAGTTTGAATTCTTAAGGTTGCAGGAATAACTCTTCACACTTGCTGGGGTTCGGTGATGTACTTGCAGATACAGGATGATAGTCCATTCAGAGAGCAGAGACATGGGATGAAAAATTGCTTATCTGTCCAGCACTATGTACCTGATTGGGCTTAGAGAAGCAGAACTGTTTTTTTGAAATATGTCATCTGGAGACTTACTGTCTTCCTTGAAACAAAGCTGTCTGAAGTGAGCAATCTGATTGCAGAATTAGCTGAGGTGACAGTAGCTGTGACACTACCCTGCCAGCCTGGTGAAGAGATACCATGGCACTAGGTGGGAATTTCTGCCCTGTTATATTTTCATATTCTGTAGCCCTCCTTTTTCTGAGCAGCACCAGGAGCCACTGGTTAGCATCAAGAGTAAGGCAGAAAACCAACACTGGAGTGCCCATATACCTCGATGCAACCATGGAACACTCCTGAAAGAGCAGTTACCACATTCCTTCCCCACCACTGGCCTCTGCTTCCCCAAGAGAGGATCTGCAATCATGCAGCTTGGAAGTGTGATTGGTTTGTTAATCTGCTGAATAGCTAATCACAGTTAGTTTGGATTAAACATACGTGACACATCTGCAGCACACTGTTTCTTATCTGTCACTCATTTGAATTCTGGCCGAAAGAAGAAACCTAAGCGTCTTTTCCTGATGGTAGAGTAATCTCCCCTGTGTGGGACATGCTTCTGCAGCTCTGGGTGCCTGCTGGATTAACATAGGACTAGATGCATAGTATTTTGAGACTTTATTTTCATGCTGATTTGTTGAAAGCTAGTCATCTTATGGAAATCTTTTTTTTCCCATAAGAATGTTTGACTGTGAATGTGAAGTGGAAAACAGTCACTTGAAATACTACAGAGGTGGGGAGAATACAGCCAGGAGAGGTGCTAGAGGACCAATCCGGAACAAAAAATTGAACCTGAGCTTTTCTCTTACTTGCTGGCTTTGTTGCTGAAGATATATCCTTCCTGGTGGCTTTTTCCTTTGTTCCACACCCCTACCCCCTTCTCCCCAATAATTCTCGGAGGTAGTTTCATTCCTAATATGGAATGGAAACAGATGTTGAGACCCCAGTGTCGTCTCTTGAAACACAATTCTCTCTAATCAGCCCCAGAGAGCGTGAATTGATTGAAAGCATTTGTTGGGATGTCTTTGTGCCAGTAACATTTAACTTTTTTTTTTTTTTTTTGGAATGGGGAATAATGTAGATTTCAGGAACAGAAATCAGTGCTTTTTAAAATCTGAAAGCTGTGTTTCAGGCTGGTAAGTAGATGTGGCCCTGGGCCTTATTGATGTTGCGTAACTCTAAAGCTTTGGCTGTATCCAACAGGAAGCCTCTTTGCAGGTTGCCCAAGGGCTTCTTACCACCAAGTGTGTATGCAGTCAGCACTGAGAGCCTGTGTTTGGCCATTAGTGGACATGATGGAAGCATGGGGATGAGTGAGTGCTTCCTGTGTATAAGAGTAAGATAAGACTATAATTTTCTTTTATCCTTTCCTACAAAAGGGTGCTTGAACTTCTCCTCTATAAAGTTCTTAAATGCATTAAAAAAAAAAAAAAAAAGCCCAGCTGCTTTATTTTACAGAACAGTTTTTGGTGGCATGGAATGATATAGTGTGTATTGGAAGATAACTTGTTCTTCCTTTGCTTTACATATCTAGGAGAGGGAAGGGCAAGATTAGATAATCTAGTGCAAGCTTGCACCAGGAAATTGAAGGAAACATGCCTTTAAATGGTTAGCTAGGTGCAAGCTTGAGTGCAGGCATCTCTTTTTTTCTTTTTCTCGCCCCCCCCGGTGCAAGATTAGCTTATTGAGGCTTAACTTAGCCCAATGCAAAAAGCGTTTCCTGAAATGATTACATCCAATTTAAATTACCAAAAAAAAGAAAGCCAAAACCAAAAACAAACCACCAAAACCCACATACATATGAACTTTTCTCTGTTTTAACAGAACTAGCATAAAACTCCAGCAGACATTTGCACAACTACCTATAGATAGAGCCCTGCTTTTGGGAGGATTTAGAGAATTCCTCTTGTGCCCAGAAGAGTCAAAATCCAACATCCTTTTCTGTTACCCCAGTGTGTCGTAGATCAAACAAAGATCAAGCTCCAGATGTGCAGATGAAATACAAAACCTCTTATTACCATGATCCTCTTCAAGGTGCTTTTACGATCAACCCACACCAAGAAAGAGTGTTGATTTTATCAGTCTGGGTTGCCAGACACACAGGCATGCCAGTCTTGCTCTCTGGAGTTACAGAAATACCTTTGTAGTATGGGCTGTGGGTGTCAGGTTAGGGTCACGTACCCCTCTGAATCCAGGAACAGGTTTGTACAAAGATGAAGAATGTGAGATGGTTATATCCTTTGTATATATCCTTTTCACCTCCAGGTTTCCTTTCTGTAGGCATTTTACCCACTCTTCCTGTTCAGAAGCTAATCGGTAATGAAATGGCCGTGATGGAGAAAGTGTTATTGCTGCATTTTTGTATAGGGAGCTTGTATGGTGTTTATGGGCACCTGCCGGGTTGGCATGGCCAAGGCATTAGTTTGGGATGTCTGGGGAGTTGGAAAGCCATCATTTCATCATCCTGTACATCATTTTCTCTTGTATTTGAGTATCCTCATGGCCCTAAAGAGCAAAACCACAGTTTTAAAAATTCAGGCTTAGGTTCTATGTACTGTGTACTGTTCTCTGGTACTGTGACAGCTACCAGTGTAGGGTGGGGTTTCTCTTTGATGAAATGAAATACCCCAGCCTCTGTTTTTCTGGAAGAGATAATGCTGCAGTTCTGGGTGGGTCTGGGGAGCATCCTTCACACTTTGTATCTGTTTCCCTTTGTGAAGAAATTGCTTGTTGATACATTTGTTACCAGTGGTCAAATTGTGGGATTGGCTGGGCAGAGGGTTAATGCAGGCTGGAGACTGCAGCTCCCTGGCAGCCTGAGCTCATCCAAGAGCTGGTGCCCATGGCCCTTCCCTCCCCAGCTTCTCCACCCCCTGTCCTTTCTGACTCTGGTTCTCCTCCAGCTCCTTGCCAAGCCATTTCAGCACTCTTAAGTGGCAACAAAACTAACCTGACAACAAAAAGTGAGTAAATTTTTTTTTTGTGTCCCCCTGGGATATACGCTGAAAGGGCTCAGCAGTGGGCAGGCTGGCAGGGAGAACAGGGCAGGAGTGCACAGCTGGAGGTGGGATGGTGACAGCTCCAGCCAGAGCCTCTCTGAACCTGTAGCTGAGAACTGGGAAGGGAGACTATGTTGGAAGAGGCTGGGAAGGGGACCCTGCTAGAGCAGCTTTTTTGTTCAACCTGTGAGAAGGGGAGGGGGAAAAAAATCCCCAGCCTATTATTATTTTTACTATTATTATTTCTCTCGCTCCTTAGCCGGAACCTTGTATGGTAAGCCCTTTCTCTCTTGCCTGTGTACAGCCAGGGAGCAATGCGGTGCTGCCAGTGCCAGAGCTGTGTGTCACGTTTGCATCCCTGGCAGGAGGCTGCAAGCTGGGTTGTAGAAAGGGGACAGCGTGGTCTCTACATCCCCCTCACTTACAGGGATCCCCTTCGTGAAGAGAGCTGAGGGTGGGCAGCGGCTCCAGGTTGAATGGTTGTGCCAGGCTCTTCAGATCCCAGCTACAAACATTTTTGCTGTTTACGAAAGGGATTAGGTTAGTGCAGAGAGCAAACAGTGTAGGCTGGAACACTCTGGTCTTCACAAACAGGTTAATTGCCTCCCTTAGCTGCAAGTCAGTTGCTTCAAGGTTTCATAAAATTAGTTCAGTGAAGATATACCTATTAGAAACCCCATTCCTCTAATAGGCTTATACTCACATCTATACCAGTGATTTGGGGGTTAGCAGAGTTCAAAGGCATTTTTAAGAGATTATTTGATGTTTATATGCTGTACCATTTCTCTGCACCTTTCTGTGATGCTGGTGACTCATAGTGGGGTTGCAGATAGCTCAGACCACTTACCTTGTGGCAGTTTGCCATGTCTGTACAGACATTGTACCAGTTTAGCTTTACCAGGTTTATGATGTTTATTTGGTTGGTTATGCTTTACTAAATATGCATATTATTGTGTACCAATATGGAAGAGATCTGGAGCTGCTTTGCTATAAGGCACCTTTGATATTCCTATAATTACATCCGTTTCTCTAATGAGCAAAACAAAACCGCTCCTTCACAAAACTCGCTGATCTTTGACAGTTTTATGGAAGTAGGAGGCCTTTGTGTGCATTTCTGGTGTTTGCTCTTGGCGCTCCAGTGCCGTGATCTTGGATCACCACCTGCTGTCTGCTGAAAGAATTCATCCTGTGTTGCATTTGCTGAACCATGTTGCTCCTTGTTGAGACATCATCTTCAGTTACCACCCTTCCACAAGGTACCACTACGTGCATTTACTTACTGTTCCTCTGCTTAGCTTGGAGCTACAAAGTTCATTAATTAAATTAAAGCTGCATAAACTCTAAGAAATATGTCCCCATTAGGGATTTTTCACTGCTTTACCTGATTTATTTTTTTAAACAAAATGTGGGATGGATTTGTAATGAGCAGTGTAGAAAAAACCCTGGCTTAAGGAAGAAAGTTGACACCTGCAAGGATCTGACTGGACCTTTGTAGGGCTGACAATAGGGGCCTGAATGGGGAGCCCAGATGAATATCCATATCCTTCTTGTGCCCTGAGGTCTTGGGTGCTGGTGAATCAGATGCCAACATTTTGCAAGGGAAGGCAAAGTTTTGAATTCCTACCTGATGTAGATGAATGATTTCTGTGGGAGCAGAGCAACAGAATGAATAGCAAACACAGGAATCACTGCTTCTTTTTGGAACTCTTAGGTTACCATATATCTACTGAAGTGTTTCCCTTTTTTTTTAAGCAGTATGTGTTAATTACACTGAGTTCCACTTGCACTGACCAGCCTTTCCCAGACTGAGCATGGGATGACAGCTATTGTGGTTGGTGCTTGGCAGCACAAATTCGTGGAGGGAATTGGATGATCTGGAATTGCCAGAATTATTCCTGGAACCAAATATCCATCACACTCCCCTGCTGAAGACTGCTGGCCTGATGCATTGTGGCCAAGAGAAGTGTGTGCCTGCTCCTGAACATTGGTTAAGATTTATTTCATGCCCTCACAGAAGTTAAAGATGACACTAGCTTTTTGGGGGAGCTGCAACCAGGTTTTCCTAGTCTTGTGATGGTGTCCTTGTGTGTGTTTGGGGATAGTGACTGCTTTGGACATACCTATCTGGGTTTCTTGTTGCATTTAAGTAGATGTTTCAGAGATTTTCATGAGCTAAAGCAGGCAGGACTGGCAGTGAGGTGTGCTGTCAAGATTGGATGGACAAAGTACTTTCTGTTGAGCGTACCTTCACCTGGAAAACCTGGGGCATTTTTTGTGCTCTTTGTACCTCGTGAGAAGTGTGAGAAGCAGCACCTCTGACTGCAGAATTCTCCATAGTGAGTTAGAAGTAGGGAAAGGAGTTCAGATTCTATGTTTGAAGATTAATGGGATTTTTTTTTTGTGCGTGTCCTGTTTAGTTCTTGAAAATATGAAGTGTGTAAATGTTGAAATTTGGCAGACTAACAGAAAAGGTAGAATCTCCTCTGGGTTTGGAGGATATCAGTATGCTGTGAAACCTGCAGAGATGTCATTGGGAGTCCTTTTCTGCAGACACCAGTGGAAACAGAGAAAAAAGTACTTCTAAAGCACCAAAGGAAATTAAAATTACAGAAAAAATCAGACAGGAAATACGTCCATAATCATATAAAGAGAGAAATAATTTGAGATACAGATACTCCATGGGATGATGAAACCTGGACAAACATAATGGTGATAAATCTCCAGATAACTTGAGACATTAAATGAAGGATACATTTGTAATAAAAGATATATGATTTTTGCATGTTAATATGATTTGGGGGGGGTGTGGGTGGAGGGAGAGTGACAATGCTATTAAAAACATTTCATTCTGCACCAGAAATCCTTTCTTTGAGAGTCTTAGAAAGGTCAGAGAGAAGTAATAAATAAAGTTACCAGGATATTTTGGCTTGAGAGGTGTGATTATACTCAAAATAAATACATATTATCAAAATGCCACAAGCAACACAAGAGAGAGTAGGCATTTTTTCATCCTTCAAGCATTTGTAGATAATTGAAGAAGGGAGAGAAAAGATTTTAAAAGGTTGAAATGCATTTAAACTGGAGGGAACAGTATTAACTGAGGGGTAAAAACACTGAAAATAAGATTATATAAGGTTCATGGGCTGGCATTTTAAGTAGTCTAAGAGTGAGATTAAACAAGATTCTGGACTGTGTCTTTGGGGAGCAGCCCTGCACCGTAGAGAGGATGGCAGAGTAGATTTTCTTTGGGGTTAATTAGCATTCTCTTCCTCTGATCTGGGGTGCTACTGGCTTGAAAATCTAGCTTGTTCTGAGAAAACTGGAAATAATTTCTGCACCTCCATCTTTTCTGGGGTTACCCTACCAATTTTTTAATTTAAAAAATAAGTTTCATATTTAGTCCCTTTTTAAACGTAAGAAAGGGGCAGAAAATGTGGGCTGTATTGAAGCACACGGGCAATCAAATACAATGAAATATTGTAAGCAGAAGAATTTGGAAAGGAGACGGTACGTGGACAGAATGGAGCTGCCTTGTCAGGGGATAAACAGTCTGAGCAAGTGAGCGATAGGGTTGCTGATACCTGGTTTGCAGTGGGACAGCCATCGTTCCACCTCTGCTGCCTCCTGTTTCAGAACTCGCTCTGCAGATCTTGGTGAGGTTTAGGTTGAGTCAGAAGTGCCTTGCTTTGAAGCTGAGAATGGCAAAGGAATGAGAAGAAGCAGAGTGCTGGTGGAATTGCCCTCCTTTGGGGGGGAGGGGTTGGGAGAAAAGGGAGGAGGAATAAAAATCCTGTCTTGCTTTCAGAAAATGTGCTTGGTGTATGAAAAAAACCTGCAGACCTGTGAGCACACGGCTCAGGGCTGCAACTGCTTGGGGGAGTGAGTGCAAGGAACTGAGCACTGGTCGTGGCTGGCATGCTTGCCTGAATTTTTCTTTCTCAGATAAGGCTGCAGAGTTTTGTGTTTCTGCAGGCAGCAAAGGTTTGCGGTGACTGGACTTGAGTTAATGAAACAGTCCGTTCCCCAGCACAGGCCAAGGCTTTAGCTCAACTCCGCTAAGTGGTATTGAATGCCCTTCCTTTTCCTTCTCCCCAGCTGCAGGAGCGTGTGGCCACGTGGCCCCCAGGGGAGGCAGACCAGATAGACTAATGTCAGAGCAAATTTGGGATTCAGCCAGTGTCTGAATGACCTGGTGCTGGCTGGAGGTGTGCTGCGTTTATCATTGTTTCCTTCGCCCGGAAGGGAAAGCTGCAGGTAGGCTGATAAAGGGAATTAGAGGTTTGTCCAGCTTCACTGGAGGTCTGTCAGGTCCTGCGCACTTTTTGCTGAAGGGCTGCCTGGTAATTCCCACTCTACCTTTCCTGCCCATGGGATAAGGTCTGTTTTGCTTTTACTCCATTGATTTAAGCGTGCTGGTGTTAGAATAGGCTCGAGCACCTCCAGACTTTGTGGGGGAGGACCCAGGGCTGGAACAGCAGCCAACATTTAAAATCAGGATTAGTCTGTTGACATGCACATAAATCAAACAGCCCTCCTATCATAAATCTTTTCTGTGGATTTTTTTTCTGCTGCAGCGATGAAGCAGTAGGAGCAGTGCAGCAGCCTGGGCTTCCTGGGGTTGGGCTTCAATGTCAGGGCTGTTCTCCTTCACCCAAGTGTCTGAATGCAGCTCCCTGCTCCCCCTTTGGTGAGATCCCTGCAGAGGCTGCAGAGCTGTGTGCTTTTTTGTTTGCTTATTTTGTTTTTTTTTGACATGATGGTGTAACATTTTTTTATTGTCTTTTGGGGATTTTTTTTTGCATGGTCAGTTGTCTGTTTCTGAGTCATCTGGTTGGTGTCAGCAACATCTAAGACAGTGCTAAAAGCTTCTAAAAAGCCCACTATCCTAGCACAGAGGTCTCTATGGGATACCCAAAGCTAAGGGAGGAGTGGGTGATTAATGTCTTATGGAATAGTTGGGATGCTCAGGACTGGGAAAGAGTTGAGTGTGCTCCAGGCTTGCAACGTCAGCTCAGTTCCCTACAGGTCTTTGGTGTCTTCTGTGTGGCCAGTAAGCAGCAAATGGGATATTCCAGCAATTGATACCTGAGCACCTGTGCTGTGTACTCAGTGCTGCCAGAGCAAAGAAGGGGGCTTCTGCAAAGATGGGTTTAAAAAAGTAAACTTTTTATTACTGTAACATAACAAAGTGTTGTGCTCTGAACCACATGATGTGCTTGCTTGTGAGCAGAGCAATGAGCGTCAGGCTGGAGAAGATGGATCGAGTTACAGTACTTTCAGGGATATTAAAGAAACTTGTTCTTCTTTCTGTGTTTCCTTCTCTGTTCCAGTGTTTCAGTGTCTCTTCCCCCTTCCAAAATAATGCCTTACTGTGTGTAAAGCTTTGTATGAAATCACAGGTGTATGCAATTTGCAAACCCCATAATTTTTTCTCCATGTGCCAGCTGGTAGCAAGAAAGTTGCTCTGAAAAGGTTAAGAAAACAGTGTCATGGCTTAGAGGACCAAGCCATGCTCTTTTCGATAGAACAGGTAATAGAAGACTGTGCAATATTGTGGTGATGGTGGGTGGGATGTTCACATGTACACCTGTGTGTTGTTTCTCAGGCTGATGTTTTGATCTTTCTCCTGTAGTATAAATCTGTTTTCCCGTTTTTCCTTTCTTCAGGGTAACCAGGAGCCAGCAGCAACTCCTGATGCAATGGTGCAGCCATTCACCACAATCCCATTTCCGCCACCCCCACAGAATGGGATTCCCACAGAGTACGGGGTGCCACACACTCAGGACTATGCAGGCCAGACCAGCGAGCACAATCTGACACTCTACGGAAGCACGCAGCCGCACGGAGAGCAGAGCACGAACACGGCCAGCACGCAGAACGGATCTCTTGCAGTAAGTGCACAAGGGTTGCAGAGCCAGGAAAGCAGCACAGTGCTTTGGGAAAAAGCAGACATTGATTGGATTGATGTTTCTTAAGTATACAGCAAATCAGCTTGAGAAGGAGACAATTATAAACAAAACATGGCTTCTGACCTTCCATTACTAGCGTTCCCTCTTTCCCCTTGTGTACTAGTGTCTGCAAAGAAAAACAAAAGAAAGTAGTGTTTGAAGTCATGGTGTTTTTACCATGGTGGTGTTGTCTAAAAACAGATTTTTACAAAAGTATTAATTACTTTGTGTTAATTGGCAAAGGGTTCAAATAAACATGATGAAGGCAAACTCTGGAAGGTTGACAGTACAAGGAATTAGGGTGAACACATGCATTTTTAGGTGTAATCCCAATGTGGTTTTGTTTTCAGGAAACTACTGGAGTAGAAAATCACTTTTATTTGACTTTCTGAAGATGGCAGGGAGCTTCAGGAGAGGAGCTCTTAGCTACTGGTCATCCATTTGCCAAACCAAGATTTTTAGCATCTTCTGTATTTTTGTTTTCTTCTTTCCATGGCCTGAAACTGGCACTGGACAACATGCTGACAGATTATCCCAGGAAAAGCTTTATCCACCCCTTAAGCCACTTGTTAAGACTTAACTTCCTAATAAAGAGCCTTATGGTGAGAGCCTTCGGCGCTCAGGGGCGGATTTAATCTGTTAATGCTTTCAGTTTTACTTGTAGTTGGTGTTTGGCTTGTGGAGATTATTTTTTTCCCTGGTA
The DNA here is from genome assembly GCA_013397135.1 of Pachyramphus minor. NCBI lineage: Eukaryota > Metazoa > Chordata > Aves > Passeriformes > Tyrannidae > Pachyramphus > Pachyramphus minor. The sequence goes on along the minus strand of VYXB01007240.1, from coordinate 228,933 downwards.
AGTACTGAATGAATTCAGTGCCAACACTTGGAAGAACTGATAGTGCCAGCTCAAGTGTGCACAGTTCCCGGTGTGTGCCTCTGCTCCACTGCAGTGGGTTGGCTCTGTTGGTCATGACTTCATGAAGGTATCTTTGATTTCATCCTGGGAATGCCTCAACTTCAGCATCTTAAAGAAGCAAATGAGAAGCAAAAACCCTGTAAGGCACATTGATGGTGTGTGAAAGGAACTTCGGGTGCTTTACTCCACAAACACAAACGTAGATGAGAAGAGATCAGTCAGGAAATAAAACTTAGAGCTGGTGCAGTGTGCAGAAATGCAAGTCATCATTTTAGCACCAGATTGTCCGATGTTGTTCCAAGCCATAAGATTTCGGCTGCCCGTCTCCAGCAAGCAACTTTCTCGAGCACTGCCAGTTGGATGGGAAAGCTGGAAACAGGGAATAAAACAAGGCAGTGGTTTTCCCCATGTGTTTTTGCTGTTCCCATTCTTGTCCAGAGCTTGAGAGCGTTTCTTTTTAATGGAAATGATGTGACCCTTGACCTTGAACGTAAGTTCTTGCCAGCCTTCCTGCTCCTCTTCCATATTAGGAGCCATCTCGGTGGCTCTGCAGGGCTGAGCTCTGTGTTTTATCAACTAAAGCTGGCTCCAAGGAGCCCACAGTGTGTGGCTAGCCTATGAGGAGGGACTGGGAGCCCATCTGTGCAGGAGAGATCGTTGCTGGGAGACTGCTGGGAGGCAGTGGTGTTGCCAGGAGTCTGCAGAGGGAGCCTACTGGCAGGGGTTTATCCGAGAAACAGGCTGAATAACATACAATTCTTGTACTGGCTGTTGAAAACAGGTGGGCCCGTCTGGTGTGACCATTTGATGTGGTTAAAGATGTGTGCAGAGTTAGGCTCGAGGGCCACAGCTGGCCAGGAGAGGCTAAGGGCACAGACAAGGGCGTTGCTGTGACTGCTGTGGCTGGGACTCATCAAGCCCAAAGGATCCCAGATGGTGGCACATAAAGAAATCCAAGGGGAAGGTACCTCAACCAAGGGCCTTTCACATGCCAGACTTTCACATCCACTGCATCCCGGATCTTCCAAGTCCCTTATCTTTTTGTTGAGGACTCCTTCTGTATGAAGTTACTTTTCTGCTGTGGGCTGCCTTGGGATGTAATTCCTTGTAACTTTTCTCCATCTCAGTACGCTGATTAATGATGTAAGATCTAGGGGAAGGAAGAAGGCTCAGTAGTTATTCAGGGTAAAACGTGTTGTTAAAATATACAGCAGAACAAGTTGGTTATTTCACCTTAAACATTTACGGGTAATGTCAAGCGCCTTGTCCATCACATGCAGTGGTTATTGCTCGTTGGATACATGTGTTCAGTCCATGCGGACTAGACTGCTATGCTTTAAGGCATCTTTTCCTCTCACCATTTTGTTATCTTACTCAAACAAAAGTGCTAACTTGAATAGAGTGAAAAGTCATCGGGGATGAGGTATGAGCCTTCCCTCCCATTGTTGTGACTGACAAGCACAGTTGCTGTTGTGTGTGTGAAGGTGATACCCCAGACCAAACAGCCAGTGGGTTTTTTAGCTGCTGACTTGAAGCCTGTGCTCCCGTGAGATGATTCAGAAATTCCTTCAGCCAGACAGATAAGTTCTCTGCCTGCTTATAAGAACAAGGCCTGTGCTTGGTCCAGTTTGTGAGATAGCAAAAGGTATGCTCAGATGGTGGGGCCTTCCTGCTTTTCAGGCTGATAGCCTTTGGGATAATTGCCAAAGTAACAAAAAACATGGGATGGCTTGTGGGTCCCTCATGGAAAGGGGAATTTAATGTCATTGGTAAGATGCTACACAGCCATGTGAAGGGGTCTATAACAAGGTCCCTAACGCACCAGATGGGAGCACCTTTTCATAGAAACTTGGCTGATTGTTGTGGGCAAGTCAGATCGAATGATTTGAGATTAGCAGTGGTGTCTGGGTTAATAGACAGTGTTTTTGAAGCCCAGGTCAAAGATCAGTGCTGAACTTCTGTAAAACAAATTTTGAGAGTCAAAGTCTGTGCCTTCCTATGCAGTCTAAAAGCCCTGAGCAATGGGGAATGACTGGTTGGTGTCACCAGCTAAGGACGAGCTTGGTTCTGGCAGTCTGAGAGTAGTGGAAAGCATTCAGAGCTCTCAGAACAGAGGCCTGGAAAAGAAATTGACCCAATAGGTAGTGTAATACAAACAACCTAATATTTTGGAATCTTTGTTGTTATTTTAGGATCAAACCTCATCTGTGGGGCTCTGTTTTTTGCCTGGCATGCAGGTCTTTCATGCTTCATCTCCAGGCATCTGTCCTTTCTCTTGATACTGTCCCAAAGCACAGCTGAAAGAACTGAATTAAAAATAGACGGAGGTACCGGACCATATTTGGCCTACTTGGTCTGCCTGTTGCAGCCTGTCTCTTAAACAGTTGACACTCTGCATTTCACTACTTGTAGTGCTGGGTTGCCTGGTTCCTTCCCCCTTCTTGGTTTACTTTAGTGCGCTTGTCCCTGATGGAGACACCCAGCATAGTTAGCTGCAAGGGGAGATGCTAATTAGGCTGCAGTACCTCTGGCAGCTGAGCTGATCTAAAAGATTCACTGCTGTCAGAAAAGAGATATCTCGCTCCAAGCGCAAACTCCCACTCCTATTTACTGGCTCTGGCATTCCTTACGTGAGCCACTTTAATTCACTGACCTGGCAGAAAGCTGTCCAATTCTTTCACTGGGTTAATGAATTAGAGCAGCTCTTGGAGGGATCCAGCAAATGCTGTTGTTGCAAGGTAAGCGTATGGAGAGCATGGCCAGAAGCCGAGAGCGACTGTCAGCTCTCTGCGTCCCCTGGTACTCCACCCGCAGAGGGAAGATTAATCATCTGCTGAACTAAAAAAGCTTGCTTGATAGTAAATGCAATGCACTTAATACTGTGAGCTGATTATTCAACTTGTTTCTCTTGTTAATGTCAGAGGGAAGAATTCGTATGTCTGTATAAATTATGGAATGCAGCTGGAGATACAGAAGTAGAGGAATAAGTTTATGTAAATTACTTTGCATGAAAATGGCAGGTGCTGTTGCCTTGGTGTTATGTTGTCATGAACCAATATAAAGCATTATTTAATTACAGAACGTCGTGTCTCAGCTTCTTGATGTGCTGTCATACTGGAACATACTTAACTCATCCGCTATACCATAAACAGATACTGCCTTTCCAGTTTCTCAGAGGAGACACATCTCTGGTGGGAGACCCATGTGTGTCATGTTCAAAACCAAGGCAGGGAAGGTGCTTGGTCGTCTGTCTGTGCCCTGTACATCTAGCAAGACTTGACTTTAGATAGAAGGGAGACAGCGGCACCAAGGATCCCTCAACTGGCTTTTGCAATACATGGATGATGTTATAATGATGACTTTCCCTTGGGTATTTCTTACCTAGACTGAGATTGCAGAATTTTCCTCTGTAATTACTTTTCATCCCTTTAGTAATTAAAGCAATTGCTCATGTGAGGTATTTCAGTTGAAGAATATGTTTAATGAATATCCTCAGTTGTTTTCTGATACTGCTGAGCAGGTGGACACGAGGAAGAACTAGCTTCAAATAAGTAGTTAGCTGCTGATTGTTTGGCCACCTCAGCCTAGAAATTGCTGTCTTGAGGTTGCAAACCCTGACTTTTAACATCAGGAGTTTTCCTTGAATATGAGGGAGATTATTTTATTATTCTGAGTACAAGGCAGATTATTGTCAGCACTTGCAGACTTGTGTCTAGTGAGGCAGATTTAAAAATGAGAAATGGGAAATAAATCAGCAAATATCGTTATGTTAGAGTATACAGCTGTGGTACTTCTGTGTTTCTTTCAAAGGTTGTAGCAGATCTAGCAGTAGTACAGGGAAGGATAATAGTGATGATGAAAGGGATGTAGCAAGTTCTTTATGAAAAGAAGTGAAATCGTCACTTACAAAATGAGCTGACAGGAATGAAGGCATATGACAAGCACACAGAATATTGGATGGTAAGGGAACTAAAACAGGGAACTTTCCCATTTTCGCTTACTAGGATGCACACAGGAAATAATTGGGTGCCATGTATGAAAAAAACCCCACCAGGTTTTATGACTTGGGTTTTTTTTTCCATATAATGAAGAACTTGGCATTGCAACTCTTGTCCACAGCATGCTTTGCAAGTTGTGACATTAACTGGCTTAGTTCACTGGAGAAAAACCACTGAACATTTGCCCTGTTCTTACATTCTTCCACAGATTTGGCTGCTGTTAGAAAGAAGATAATGGGCTGGATGGATCTAAAGTCTGTCACTGTGTGACTGTTCTGCCACTGTCAATGGAACGGTCCAGGGGTGACCACTAGCTGGGGAAATCTCACTGTCTCTTTCACCTTGTCAGGGTATCCTGGCTTTGTGAGGAATGGGCTGGAACTGCTGACAAAGGGTTTGACTGTGACCAGCAGAGGAGTCTTTGCAGGGGGCTCCATTTCACCACTTCATTGAAAGGTGGAGGGAGAAGAAAAAGAGAAAAGCACTAAAGAACCACATCAGAAATATCCACCTTGAGATTGAAAATGTTACTTGACAAATCAGAGATGTACAGGAGAGATAGCAAAATTTCCTATGTGCTTTCCTATGTTAGGTTTGTGTTCTGTGAGTTATGTTATTAATGAGCCAAGTGAACAAAATGACTTAAGCTTAAGTGTGTCTGAAAATAGGTAACTAACAATTGAAAAAATACATCCTGAATTCATCTGACTATACTGAAAATAGTAAAAAAATCTTGCAGAAGTTAGTTGGTATGTCCCTAGCATTTTTCAGTCTGTTTTTTTGGCATACAGAGTACTTTGGATAATAGTTAATTGTGCCTGTAAAAAACCCAAACATTTTTTTTAAATATAATGCTGCTGGCATCTCTGAAAAAATCAAGTATGTGGATATAATTGTAAAATATTTACTGCTGTTGAAAGATGATGATTAGCCCTGTGGCCTTCTGTCTGCTAAAGGAGTGTTGTTTAAGCAGCAGAACTTCCCATGGCCTTTGCTCTTGGATGTGTAGGACGTTAGTCTGAATTTATACTAGAGTGTGCTGGGGCAGGAAAGTGATTTTGTGTCTAATTTTTTTGTGCATAATTCTTCACTTGTTTTTCCACCAGACCTGCCCAGTGGGTATCTGTTCATTGGTGGGTGACTGGTTGCTTTGACACAGGTTCTTCAACAGAAGTTGCAGAGATTTTTCCACATTATCTGCACTCTGCTTTGCAGTAGGAAGATTACTTTCTGCCACTTGTAGCTTTCAGTCCTTGTCTCCACAGTTCCTCAAGCTCTTGATCCATACAAGGTTGGGTGTGTGCTTTTGGGTTTTTCTGAATTCAAGACTGGTCTAGAGTGCAGCCTGTCTCCTAGATTTTGTAAACCGCCCAAATCCCCTTTTAAATATAGTTATTAGTTACAGTTTGTATTTTGTAAATATTTTCTTTGCAGTGATTTATAGCTCTTAACCTCCTCATTATGATTCACAACATTTTGGACTGCCTACTTCTTGGGGGAGAGAACAAGGGGTTGTTTTTTGTTTGTCTCTAACTGGGACCTGAAGCGGTTCCAGTTCTAGAAGCAAGTGGGAGATGTAAACAGAATGTTCTCGGTATTAATAATCTCTGTGCGGGTCTGTCACACTGGTGCTTGTCTGGCTTGCTGGGGAGGTAGTCCTCCGTCTAGCCATGCAGATGGAGATTGCTCGGAGCTCAGGTGGTGCTGGAGCCCCTGCCTCCCTGCTGCTGAGGAGAAATCCACAGCATTTGATTGATCACCACCTGGGTTAGGACAGAGGAGTCCATCTGAGAGGTGGGAAGATGCCCCCAAACCTTTCAGAACACCCTCGTGTTGCCAGGTGTCCTCCTCCCCTTTTACATGGGCATGTGCACGTGTATACATCCATGCTTCTCTTCGCAGCTGCCTCTTCTTGCTTAGCGTTTCCTCACTGCTGGTGGGTGTAGGGGAGGAGCTGACGCGGGGGCGCAGGCAGCAAGGAGTTAAAAGTAAAGCACATGCTGCTCGTGTCCGGAGCTCTGATGTGTTTCTCAGTGACCTTGAGCAGAGCTCAAAGCTTTGCGTGTGCAGGCGTGAATGACATTATCACCTGCATCAGTCTATGTTACACGGACTGTGCTGAGGAGGTACGGTGAATGCAATACAGCTCCTAAATGCGAGATCTCTGCCACAGCATGTCTCCGTGTTGCCTGATGACAGGCATTGAATGTGTGTTAGCGCCCTTCCGAGCTGAATCACTGTCTGTAGCGAAGGGAGAGGTCTGTTTCTTCACTGTAAAGTGTTGACATCAGGCCAGAAGGAGATTAAACTCGGTGTGGGGAAGCAGTCAAGGTGGGGAGTGGGCATTTGGTGAAATGGGGGCTTTTGTAGTCTGGCTTGGTCAGGGTAGCACTGTTGCCAGTGTCTGTTATGTGCTGCCTGAGAACAGGTTCTAGGCCCTTCCTTTCATCTCCTTCCTAATGAATTAAGCCAAGGAATAACTATAAAATGAAAAAAAGAAAGATCTGAGGACACTCTTTCTTTCATTTATGTTGCAGCTTAATATGTGGCAGTGGGCATGTGTACTGAGCTAATGTTACAGTGGTGGAAAGTTCCAGTCTTACTTTAGGGCCATGGGACCACAGAGATGAGGAAGCTACAGCATCCACAGAGACAAGGTATTTAATGTTAAACTTCTGCTTAAAAATCAGGTTATGTGAAAGCCTGAAAAGCATTTGGGGACTGTCAGTGTCGTTAAAAAGGTGAAAGATCAAGATCCCCTGTTTCTCCTTTTTGAAACATTTGTCTTACTGTACACATCTCACGTGCTGCAAAACGACACTGCCATTTGCAGAACCAGCTGTGAGTGCTTTTGGGTGGGCCACTTGTACAGGATACATCACACCCTTGGTAAGAAAGGAGTTCTGCCCTTTACCTAGGAACAAATGGATGGGAGAGGATTACAGACAACATTCTGGCTTCCTCCCCTCTGGAAACAGCAGATCCGGTCCTGTGCAACCTATATATAAATTTAAAGACTAAAACATTTTTGTCATCATCATTCAGGATCTGTGCGTTTCCTCATTCACACAGAAGAAGATGCACCTTGTGCATGGGTGTTTGCTCACTTGCCAAATCCATGCAAAGCCATACAAAACATGGAATTTGGCAAATTGCACTAGCAGAGCTCCAAAGTGGATTGTAGATGTCCCTTTTAGCAGGAGTGTTGATGTTTTTCAGGAGTTACTTCAAAGAACTCACTTGCAGGGGTTGTATACAGTGATGATAGATAGGCTACTCCTGTGTTTTGTCCTTCTTGGACAGATTTGCCCTTAGGAGCAGAGCACTCTGGAGTGATAACCCCTCCCCCACTAAATAGCATGGTCTGATTTAATCGCAGGTCAGCTGCATTGATTCTTCCCCTAGGGTGCACTCTGTATGTTTGGAGAAGCTTTTTGTCGTGGGGTTGAGGGCAGGAGAAGAGGGGAAATGGTGGGGGTGGGTGGAGGCAGCTTTTGGATAAGAGCAAATGGAAGTTTCTGAGGTTGTCTTCAAAAATCTGATGTTTGTGGGATGGATGAGTCTTAGCCAAGTAAAAATTCTTCCTTCTCCCAGGCTTTACCTGAGACTTGCACAGCTGTGGGAAGCAGAGATACTCGCCAGAGCAGTATCTTCATTCTTTCTATCACAGCTTAATTTGCGTTAACCAGATCAAACATGTTTTGTGCTGCTGAATGCACAGCCCTCCTGAAATGAAATGGAAAGATGCCACCGCTTTGCTCAGCGTGACAAGATCCAAGTGCTTACTGTTTGCTTGCCTTATATTTATATTAACTTGCTTTAAAACCAATGTGCAAGTTCAAGGCCATGTCTGGAAGTGATATTTCTGGACAGAAGACACTCTCTTAATGTTGCTGGTTTAGTTTATCTGTGGAGAGATGATTCCAAATGTACATGAAGTGTTGTATATTGAGTGATATGATTCCAAATGTACATGAAGTGTTGTATATTGAGTGATGTGCACATCAGCCTAGCAAGTCCATTCAGTGGTTGGGGAGATGTTGTGGGCAACTCCCCTCAGATTTCTTTCATCTTTGATACACAAATCACATGTTTAAAATGGGGGAAAAAGGACCCAAACGAGCAAAAATCTCACCCCTGGTCTTCCGTCTTTAAGGCCTGTGTGTGTACTTGAAAGTGCCTTGAAAAGACTGACTCAAGCAATTGCACAGTCCTTGCCTTTCGGTAGAACTTTTTACTTGATGAGTTAAGGAAGAAGTCAGGTTGGCATCTAAAGAGTTGAAATGACACTTAAAAGTGCATCACACAGGTAGGCAAAATATGACTCCTAGGAGACTGAGGCGAGCAGCAGGAGATAGTGAGTGGGTGGGTGCTCTTTGAATACATTGGCCTGTCAGTGCATGCACTTGGAAAGGGACAGAGCAATAAAACCGACCAAATTGTAGTCTGCTTTGTTCTGTAGCTCTGAGGTTTTGAGATCTTTTTTGTGACTAAAGTGTGAAGAATACCATTTTCCCATCAAGCCATTTGGCAAAGGGGCTTTGCCGTTATATTTAGTGCTGTGCTCAAATTTTGCCCCTTTTCAGTTTAAGCCCACGCAAGTGGCCGAGGTTCTCTTCCTTTCTTTTCTTCTGCCAGTTAATCTCTGCGGGGGCATTAGGTCTCTCCTCTGGCACGCAGGTCTCCCTTATTCCACTGCCTGTGTGCTGTACTTTTTCTGTGAACAAGAACTCCTGGCCTACCTGTTGACCTTGCTTTGCAATGCCAGTCAGTGCTTGAGAATGGTGGAACAAATTCCTTTTCTTAGCTGTGGAACTGGTAGCACAAAGTAGCACTTGAAATTTTTATAAATCTTGCAGTGATGATGATGACTGTTTTCTCTTCCTGGGCTCACTTAAATGTGCGAGAAAAGTTAATCAAAGACATCCGTAATCGGTTCGTATGTGGATTTTACCATTTAATTATAGATCTTATTTGGGGGTAATGTTTCTCTGAAGGGAGCTTGACAGAGCAGATGCCGTTTTGCCTGGGGATGCACGTCTGGTATTGGGCCAGTGAAGAGCTGCCACTTCAGCTGTGGGATTTTGATGATTGTATGAACATCCTGCCACATGAGATTAGAGTGCCGGTACTACCTCCCAGCCTCAGGATATGAAAGATCCGCCTCTTCATTAGAGCTTTCGTATGGTGGCAGCTGAAGTGAGGAAGAACAGGCTAAAAGAGAGAAGCAATTTAAGAAAACCAAAGACAAATCTACTAAGTTGATAGGTGATACGAGGGGAGGGAGGCTGAGATCTCATTACTATTTACTCACGGAAAGGGAGGGGAAGAACAACGAATCAATTGTTAAGGGCTTCTGGCTTTATCAAAATAATTGTGAAGTGCTAGATAGTGCAATTACAAGTGTAGTGCTAATACCTAAAAAGAGGTAGATGTGGCATGTGAGAGGAATTGTGGTTTCTACTCATACACATGCTCTTGTCTCTCTTATTCAGCAGACAGAAGGAGGGGCACAGACAGATGGACAGCAATCACAGACACAGAGCAGCGAGAATACTGAGAGCAAATCCACTCCAAAACGACTTCATGTGTCTAACATTCCCTTCCGCTTCCGAGATCCTGACCTTCGGCAGATGTTTGGGGTAAGTTATCAATGCCCTTTAAGGCATGCCGGATTCTCCTTTCCCACAGGTGGGACACCAGGTGCTGGTGTACTTATATGAATGAAAAACCCTTCTGCCTGAATTCAATCAGCACACTGTAAAATATTTGCAGGACTAGGACAATTGGTAGCATTTAACGTGGCTGGTAAATACACATGAGAACTATAACAGTGTTCTTCCTATCAAGTTGTTAATAGAATCATAGAATGGTTTGGGTTGGAAGGGACCTTAAAGATCACCTAGTGGCAACACCTCTGCTATAGGCAGAGACACTTTTCACCAGGCCAGGTTGCTCAGAGCTCCATCCAGCCTGGTCTCAAACAGCTCCAGGGGTAGGGCATCCACAGCTTCTCCAGACAGCAATGTGAACATTAATGCAATGTAACCTAACAACTGGTTTGGGGAAAAAAAAAAACAACAAACAAACCCAAAGCAAAACTTCACCTTCTTTCTGAATAAAGACTTGGATTAAACATTGACTTAATATATCCCTTGCAAAGGACTGTTTTTCAGTTGCATAGAAACTTGATGAAATATTTATGCCCTTCCCCGTGATCCATTTCTGCGATGAAAAATTGCTGCAAGGTATTTGCCAACTAGCATGTGGAAAAGCTAGTGCAAGTCAGATGGTATTTTACATTGTGTATGATATACCTTCTTTTCTTTTGACCAAATAGTTTGTCTTCCCTAATCCTTGTGTGCTATTCATGATTCTCAATTTATAAACTCTTTGAGGAAGAGTTTTCTTACTTGAGTACAGGTGGTGACTCATTCCATGTGAATGCAGAAATAAACGTTATAGATGCTTCATGACCGACCTAACCCTGAGGTGAAGTTATCTGTATGTCATCATCATCAGGAGTATTGGACTTGTTGACATGATTATAATATGATCCTTGGTTAATGGCATGTTTTACAGTCTTAAAAAAAATATTTCTGATTAGTTTTTAAGTTAACAGCCTGTTTAAGATACAGTCCAGAGAATTCAAGTCAGGAAAGACCAAAGCTAAAGTTCCTCTTGTCACCTTAGGTTTTGCGTGTATACCTTGGTCCTTACTCCATAGCCATCTGCTCCTCCAAATTCTGCAGTATTTGTGCCTCAGTTGTTGTATCTCCTGAGCCATCTCTGTGGGTGTATTTGCGTGCATACACACACACTCACATGCAGAGTAGTGTTGTGGTACTGTAAATATGTCAAATTCATGGACTTCAACCTTAGACTTCTATAAGTGAGAGAATAATTGGGCTTATTTGTTCATAGCTTGGACATTACAAAGCGAACAAAACCTACAGAAATGTTAAAAATTCACTGATGGTCTTAACAAGAGCCCCAGTTGCTATATATTGTGAGCGATCTCTGCTCCTTGTTCTTGAAGCTTTTTGTGTCCATAAGAAGCTACTTTGTGGATGAGGCCAAATGGAGAGGAGTGGTCAAAATGCAGGAAGGCAAGGGTGCTGTTCAGTGGGACCTGGCCAGGCTGGAGAAGGAGGCTGAGGGAAATCTTAAGATACTCAGCAAAACTGAATTTCAGGCCTTCCATCAGGGAGAGAATAACCCCTGCAGCAGTAGAGGCTGGTTGTCTAGGGAGTTGCCCTTCAGTAAAAGATGGGACCCTGATGGACAACCACTTGAATATGAGCAGCAGTGCGCCCTTGATGCAAAGGGCGCAGACTATGCCCTGGACCGTGTTAGTGAGTAGCCAGCAGGCCCAGGGAAGGGATCCTTTCCCTGTCTTCAGGAGTTCTTGGACTGCACCTGGAAAACTCTGTCCAATGGGGGATCTCCAGTGCAAGAAGTGCACTTCATCTAAATGAAAATATTGGAGCAAGCCTAGTGGGCACCATTGAGAAGGTCAGGGAGCTGCAGAACATGGCCTATGAGCAGAGTCTGAGGCCTGGGCTTTTGCAGCTTTGAGAATAAAAGGGCAGAGGAAGGCTATCTTTGTTGTCTGCAGCTACCTGATCAGAGGATACAGAAAAGGTGTATCCAGATTATTTTTGATTATGTATGATGGTGAGACAAGAGACAACAATCACAAGTTGGAACACAGGAAGTAGAATCATGGAATGTCCTGAGTTGGAAGGGACCCACTAGGATCACACCATGTGCCTGAGAGGGTTGTCCAAATACTTCTTGAACTCTGGTAGGCTTGGTGCTGTGACCGCTTCCCTGGGAAGCTTGTTCCAGTGTCCAACCACCCTTTAGTTGAAGAACCTTTTCCTGATATCTAACCTAAACCTCCCCTGACACACACCTTCATGCAGTTCTCTCAGGTCCTGTCATTGGTCACCAGAGAGAAGAGATTTGTGCCAACCTTCCACTTCACCTTGTGAGGACGTTGTAGATTGCTATGAGATATCCCCTCAGTCTCCTCCAGATCAAACAAACCAAGTGCCCTCAACCACTCCTCATACGGCTTCCCCTCAAGGCCTTTCATCATCTTTGTTCCCCTCCTTTGGACACTCTCTAAGAGCTTAGTGTCTTTCTTATATTGTGGTTCCCAAACCTTCACACAATATTCAAGGTGAGGCTGCACCAGTGCAGAGCAGAGCGGGACAATCCCCTCCCTCGACGGCTGGTGATGCTTTGCCTGGTGCCCTCCAGGACAGGGTTGACCCTCCTGGGTGCCAGGCACCGCTGACTCATGCTCAACCAGGACCCCCAGGTCCCTTTCTGTGGTACTGCTTTCCAGCGTCTCATTCCCCAGTCTGTAAGAACATCCGAGGTTGCCCCATCCCAGTGCAGAATCTGGCACTTGTGGTGGGTTTCATCTGGCCAGACTCCAGCACCCACCAAAAACTGCAGCAGTTTTTCGCCCCCCTTTTTCCCCCTCTCTCTCTCCTGGGCAGTGGAGAGAGGGGGAAAAAAAAGAGTCGGGATTCCTAAGTAGAGATAAGGACTGAGAGACAGCAAAACAAGTAGGCTCAACTGAGAATACAACTTAGATATATTGCCTAGGGAGGTTGTGGAAGCTCCATCCTTGAAGGTATGTGCCTTCACTGGACACAGTCTGGCCAATCAGATCTTGTTAGACCTACTGTGAGCAAGGGTTACACTAAACGACCTCTGGAGTTAATTGCCAGCCAAAACTGTGAATCTGTGATTCTTTTGCAGGAGGATTGGGTTTGCTTCCGTGTTGTTCATACCTTAGATTGCCACACTTTTGCCATCTGTTGGAATGTTTTCATAATGAAACTCATCTCCTGGCAATCTGTGATTGCTGAATATTCTCAGTCGCCTGCTCTGCTTTTGTGGTTTTTTAGCTTGCTTTTTGCTGTTGCAAGGCTGTGTGGTAGGCAGTTCCGTCCGGTTTGGATAAATGGCTGCTGAAATCACAGACAGTTCTTGGACCACCTGCTACAATCTGTATTTATCACGTCCTGCTCTCTGCTACTGCTGCTCCTCTCTCCTAAGAGCTGCAGTGCTTACATAAATCGCTTGCACGTTACTGTCCCTTCTCCTGGGACTGGTGCTTGGCTTGACAAACTAGCCCTTTTCACACTCCTTCACCTTGATGCTCCTCCTCCATGTGCTCCTGGTGTGGGAAATATGGATGAGATGGAAATGACCAGGATATCCCTGTCCTGGTGACTCTTGCCTCTGCTTTACAGACTGGGAGAGCAAGGCAATTTAAATGAACTGCTGTCGTAAGTAGTGACTTGTAGAAAATGCAGCCTAATTAGTTGCCTTAAGATTTCCTGTCTTTTTTCGGGCCCGTACGGTGCCCTTCTTTTACATGGAAGGGATAGGGAAATAGTACTGTGTGTTCCTCAAGTTATTTTTGTTTACTTTTCTCTAAACACAATCTGAAGTTCCAGCACAGTGATGTGATTTTAACTTGAGTAAATGGTATATTTCTTGTAAAACCTTTTGCTAGCTCACCTGACCTTTCATCTTCTGGGGCACAAAAACTCCCATGTACAATTTTTCGATAATAGAGAACTTTGCTACTTTGCCAAGGAAATAATTATCCTTGCAAATCTTCAGTTTTTCTTTCGGTGCTGCTTCTCTTAGCATGCTCATAGCCTCAAGCAGGAGAGCATTTCTCTCTAAATCCTGCTTGCTCCTATTACTTTTTCAGGATTAGGATGCTTTCCTTTGGGTGACTCACTGAAACCTACCCTTTCTCCTGAAGGGGACTCGTGGTTGTGTGAGTCTTGAGCTGTGACTGGCCTGTTACCCCCATCTTCTCCCTCTCTCTTCTGTGTGTCAGGTCACATCTCTTCAACGTCATATCTGAGAGACTCAAAATCCTTGCCTGGAGTGTTTTTCCCAAGCTACTGTACAAAGAGAGGAATTGGGTAGACAGTAAAGCTGTGGAGGAAGAAATAAATGTGATGGTAGGGAGGGAGTAAAGAAGTCCCCTGGAGGATGGAACAGCATGCAAGAGGTCAGCCCAGTCCTGGGGCGCAAAAACTATCTAATGCTTTTGTCCAGACTCCAGTAGAGGGGGACTGCAGACATGTTGTCCCATGTGTGATTAAATGGCTATTACATAATGCTTTCTGAACTTGCACCATTTGTGAGAGGAGCAAACATAAGGATTTCTTGACAAATTCAAATTATTTGGGTTCCAACCATTTCTCAGCTATTATGTGTTTCTAACGGGTCCCTGAAATATCCTCAGGAAAGGAAGAAACATTTCCTTATGTATATGCATCTTATAGGGAGGCAAATAAAATGACCTGCTTAAAACAGGTAATATTTGCTTGACATTTCATGAGGCCATTAAAGAGACTTCCAGAAAGCTTCTAGAAGGAATAGGTCATTTTTTAATGCACACAATTCTGCACCCACTGTGGAATAAATCAATAGTTGACCTTGTTCTAGCAGATAAAGAGGAGTTAATAGCCAACCTGAAATCCCACCGTTGCCTAGGTACCAGTGATTGTTATTTGTCTGTATTTGCTTTGTGCAAACACAATATGGCATCAGGCAGTAATGTAAGGAGCTTTAGAAGAGTCTGTTTCTTGGACTTTAAACAATTGCCAGGATAACTGTCCAGGAAGGTATCTTTAAAAGGAAAGTGTTAACGGAAGCTGTAAAGTATTCAGCAGCATCATACTGATGGCCAAAAAGGCATGATTCCACAGTTAGGGTATTTTTACATTATCTGTGTTTCTATGCAATTTATAACAAAGGAGGATGAGACAGTACTCACTAATATTTAAAAAATAGCAGATCTAGATAAGGTACATCCAAAGATAATAACCAAAGCAAGGAGATGGATTATTCATTAATGCTAATTTTTAGCCAATTCCTGTAAGCTAGGAGCAGTTGCAGGAGGCTGGAAGACTGCCAACCAGAATTTACTGTTGAAAAAATCTGAAAGGGATGACCCAAAGAGCTACTAACTATCTATCTGTGTGTTGATCCAAGATAAAAATAATTTTGGAAAGTTTAAAAGAGCTCCATTAGAATCTGAAGAAATGTGTTAGTATCTATTCAGCATGACTTTGTAATATACATCTTCGCAGACCAATACTTTTTTGTTTATTTTGACAAAATTGTACAAAGCAATACTGGTATAATTAAACACTGCTCAACCAACTGAATTTGTCCAAGTGATTTCTAATAAAAATTGTACTTATATTAAGCACAGCGCACATTAGAGGGATTTAAAACCTTTTTAATGACAGATAATAAAAAAGTAGTAGTTATTGGGGAGACATCTGTGATCAAGATTGTTTCTAGTGTCAGTTTCCCCAGGGATCTGTTTCCATCTCTGTTCTGTTCAGTATCTGTATCAACCCATGGAGACAGTACTGTTAAATGCTTGCCAGTAAGGTTTGCAGTTAAAAAACTATTTGAGGAGGAGGAAAGAGAAAGATAAAGTTACTGTTAGAAAATGAGTTGAAATGCCTGGTTGACTGATGATAAATCCAACAAAAACGTGTTTGATGCAGCTCAGTGCAGAGTACTGACTACATGGGAACTGGTCTGTGCTCGTAGGCTGGAAAGCTTTCTTTGGAAAATACTGATTTGGAAGAGTACTAGTGATTGTTGAAGGTGGTTGCTTTAATAATTCAAAGGGGTTTATCAGGTTGAAGGAGGGGTGTGATCTCGCTCATGTTCAAATTTGAAAAGACTGTGACTACATAATTTTACTCAGTTCTAAAATCAGTTTAAGACCAAAAAAAAACCCAAACAACAACTAGGGCTTGAAAGAGGAGTGATTTTTCTTTTAGTGTGTAAGGTGTTAGGTACATACTAAAAAGAGAGGTTGGGAGATGACAGGTCTGTCCTATAGAGGTGCTTATGTATGGATGATAACAGGTTTAGATCTTGTTTACAGTCATAATAAGATTTGCCAGTTGAAAGCTGAGATTTAACACACCTTGAAATAAGAGAGAAATTCATTAAATAGTCATTTGGACTAATTTAAACAATGGAACAAGTTAGCAGGGAGAAGAGTTGCTATCAGTGTCAAAAACAAATTAGCAACTCTTTTTAAAATCTTTCTATATGTTCTCTGGAGGGAGATTCTATGGCTAGTGGGTGTAAGGACTGACATGATGGTAGTAGTCTTCTCCTTAACTGCTGCTAGGCTGTCCCCTTCCTTTCTGGACTATGTGGGCAGAAGAAAAGCTCATGTTTCCCCTCAGTGTGTTTCAGCTTTGTGCTATGGTAGTGTCTGTGCTTGTACCTTATGCCTGATAGCTTCAGCCCTTCCCTCTCATGCTTCAAGAAGCAGTTCTCCCAGTATAAAATTGGCTGGGATAGCATCATTTCTGTACTTCAGAGTAGGATGGACTTAGGAGTCTCCTGGTGAAGATGGAGGCTGGGTTGAACAGCCTGCATGATGAAGATCCTTCCGTTCTCAAGCTGAATCTTGAATTGCCTCCACAAAACCAAGCAAAGTGGGTTGTTTTGGTACCTTATATGGATGTCTGTGCACTGAATCTTTATCCGTTGTGAGAACAACAGAATGAGGAGTCCTAACTGATGTTTTTCAGAATGTACACTTAAGCAAAGAGCATTTTACCACAATAAGATAAAAATAAGGACTATGTTGATGATGCTTGCAGGTGAAGGTGGGTTAGCACCGTACAGGGTATGAATTTTCTCAGGCTTTGGCTTCAGATAGAGACAGTAGCTTTTTTAAAACATGCTCATTCCATGGCTACTACTTTTAGACTTGTTTCTGGTGGAGAGCATCATCAGTCCAGTTGATAATTATTGTGTATTATCAGCTACAGCAGTAATAACCCATAGGTGTTTTCTAGGAAGGTGACTATTCTGTCACCTTTAATAACTTTCAGTTCATGAAATTACTAACAACATCAACAGGTGACAGAATGGTAGCTACTTCTTTTTTTTTTTTTTTTTTTTTTTTTTTATTTTGGATGTTAAGACAGGTAATCTTATAATTTTCCTTCTCTAAGCAAAATTCATGTCTCTATGGTGTGAGGTTCTTTATGATGTAAGTTTGTGGTAGACCACTGCTTTTGTATGACCCAAGCAGTGCCACACTCTGCAAGCTCAGATATTTTTGGAAACTCTTGTAGCCCTCAGATTTTGGCCTCTGAGGAAAGATTTTGTCACTTTGCACTTCCTAAAATAACTCGGTGGATATAATTTCTCATCCAACTTCATTCTGATGTCACAGTGTAAAACACCTCCATGAGCCTATAGTGCGGGGCTAAAGCAATAACAAGTTAGACTACAGCTCTTTGTCACCAAGAATTCAGTAGAATTTTAAATCTTTATTTGCCAGTAAATAAATATATATACACAAGTAATTAATGATACTCAAGTATTGGTAATGGTAGAAAACTACTCATTATGTGTCAAGGCACATAGGTGAATAATATGACAGACCAAGAAGCTCTGACCTGCAGGTGATCATGCACTGAGGCCTGAAGTACAGCAGTAGGGAAGCTGCAGAAATGGACTCTGCTTTTGGAGTGAATTTGATATTGGAAGGAGGAAATCCTGTCTTCTGTATACCAAGATGTATTTTAAGTTTTTCATCTGCAAATAGTACTGGCCACCAATTGCATGTATCGAGTCCCGGGTGCCAGTATTGGAGAACAACTATTCTGGCACAAGGGGACCTCTGTGACTTTTCTCGTTTCCAAGCTCTTTCTGTGATGAGAGCAACCCCCAGCCCTGTCACAGGGCAGGACTTTGTTCCTGCTGATGTTGGTTAGAGTTGCAAGAAGCACTGCAGTTTACACCGATGTGTTTCACTTGTGCATTTTCTGAAACCACCTTTCGCTAAGGACTTGGGTACTCAGTGCTGCTTGAACATCGTGCTTTGGCTGCACAGTCACAGCAGGGGCCACGGTGCTTCTGCGCAGGGGTGCTTGTCACTGCAGCTGTCGGCAGCACTTGTACTGTCTGTCTTGCTCTGCAAAAGCTTATCTGCTGTGGAAACTTCTGTACTAATCCTCTGGTGGAAGGCAGCAATCACCGTATCATACATACTTGTCTAAGATTTGTTTAGGTTTTCATATGAGTTACTAGGAGAGTCTGGAGCTAGACTGGGCTGAATGTCATTTAGTAAACAGTGCTGTGCTATAGCTGGATTTAATTGCGTAAACGGGCTGGGTAAAATTACATGGAGTTATCTTTTATTAACCCAGTTTCATATGGACTCAGTCTACATGCTAAGTCCTCTAAAATTGATTTTTAAATGTGTGCTACTTTTGTGGGCATGGGTCCAAGTACCTTTGCTGTGGTAGCACTGCCAGGTTACACTGCAGTCACACCTCTGGGGAACAGCATAAGGCAGCAACAAGGAGCTGGAAGTGTAGACCTGGAAGCTGGACAGATGTTAAGATTTCGGTGTGATACCCTCCAGTACTGTTCACCCCATCTCAGTTTCATGTGAAAATCTTTTTATTTGTGAGTCTGAGGATAAGAAATGACTGAGAAGCTGTGTTCCTTGTTACTTCTTTTTTTTTTTTTCTCTTTTTTTGTCCTGGGATGTCTGTGGTCTGCAGATCCTGTTAGAAATCTGTGCTCTTCATGTGGCTTCCTGTTAAAATCTGGTTTCTTAGAAAATGTGTGTTTTGCTGGGCAACAGGTCAACCCTAATAAGGGCTGCTTGGTACTTGCTTATTATCTGTTCAGTTGGTAAACTGTGGTAGTGCTTTGGTCTATAAATGCTCTATGCTTCCATCTTCCTGTCAGTGCAAAACATACTGGTGTAGCTTGGCTGAATAGGGTTGGCCCCACTGTTTGAAGAGATGTGACTCAGCTTTGTGTCAGGAAGTTAGTGTACTGATAACAGCGTAGCTCTGGCAGACCCTATGCTGCCATAACTAAGCACTGACTAATACAGGCTAGGATGGAGCCAGCTGTGCTCAGCTGAAAGTATATCCCATGGAACTGGGAGCTAGGGAAAGGACACTGCAGCATGGACCTGTTCTGCTTATGAAATGCTCTTGCTCGTGCATCTCAAGCCTGAGGACCTGAAATGGTTTCCTGCACAGGAGGTTGGTTTCCTGGCTATTTTGATCTTCGATCATCTTTAAGAATGGACTGTTTGACACCTTTGAGATTTAGATAGCTCACTGGACTCTAAGTGAATTTTGTAAGGCTAGTGAAGCTGCTTGGGCATACAGAGTTCTCTTGTAGGGATATGATGTGGTCACATCTTGCATTACCTTTTGTTATTCCATGATTTCTAGAGAATTTGCCTTGTACTCGCCATTGTTTGCATCTTTAGGATTAAGTTATTTGTCTGACACATTTGGAGCTGATTTTGAAAGCTCTAGACAGGGAGAGGAGGCAGGGCCAGCTGGAACAGAGTATATAGGAGGGGCATTACCAAACTGTCAGTGCCTTGGAAGGCAAAACCTCTCTGGTACCAGATCACTCAAATTTATTGAATGTAGCTATGGCCTCAACTGGAAAAATCTGTTGCCTTCATGTCATCTGGGTGGAAAAACACGCAGCATTCATATACCTTTACTTGCACGATGCCCCTGCATCGATGGTAAGATAGATGTTCAAACAAGAAAACTGGATTCTGGTCATAATTCATGTTTTGTTACTTCTTTTTCTGTTACTAATGTCACTGTTACTTCTACCACTCCCTGCTACCACTGTAGCGGAGCTGATTTTTAATTTATCTGCTTTACAGAAAAATAACTGAGAGCTTGTCAAGGGTCACTCCAAGGAAGGGACCACTAAGATAAAACAGGATGCTACAGCTCCTATGCCATGGCATAACTGGAAAAGTGTGTGTGTGTATATCTTTCTATAATGTGGCGTGTGCATGAGCAGTTCATGGAGGTGGCTTCTTGCACAACCTGATATATGGTGGGGAAATGCCGGCTGCTCGGTCACATAGCAAGCTTTTTAACTCGTGAGCATGCAATGCCTTCTCCAGAGGCTGTGCAGGCTTCTAAGCAGAAGTTCTTGGTAATCATTGAATGAGCCAATCAAGTCTGTCAGCCCAGTGATTCATGTCTTCAAGGTCACAGATTAGGCAGTTAGTCCTCATGGATAACTTAAGCATGGGACTTGTTTTATTTGGCCAGACCCTCTGTCTGTTGAAACATACAAACATGCCTGTTTACATGGTTTAAAAAAAAAATATTATGGAGGGCACTTGGTGTTGACCCTTGTATTTAGACAGCCAAGCATTTTCCATACAAAAATTGTGACCTTTCAGTAAGGAGCTCTTAAAACTTCCATTGTTTGCAGTAGACTGTTGACATTTGGTAGGCGAAGCACCATCAGAGAACAAAGTGCCTTTTTATGTTCCACTAAATTAGATTCAGCTTTGAAGGAGATATACACTGTTAAAATGAACTAGTTCTTTATCTCCCTGCTTCCATTCTTCAGGAAAACTCTGGCATGCTACCAGAAAAAAGTGCCTCCAGTGCTGGACCTGCTGTAACCATTGCAGCAGTGAGGGCAAGAGTCATGGTGTTAGGAGCTGTCAGAGCAGCTGTGGCAATGGCAACAGCAGAGCCTTGAAGAGCCCAGGGCACATCCTCCTGCCTCACGGTCATGCTGCTCTCTTCCAGGGATTTTCCTAAAGCCGGAAGCCCCTCCCAGGCAGACGTCAATTCAGCAGTTAGCCCCTGTTGTGTCTGCTCTTCTCTCCCAAGGAAGTCCTTCCCTCTTGCCTCTTCAAACACCCACAACTCCTAGGCAGAAAAGAGATTGGGGCAGTTTGCATGGGTGGATGTAGCCTATTACAGTAGATGTTAAGCCTGTGCTCGCTGCAGCCACAGGATTTAGTGATCTTGAGTCTGTCATCTAGGAAATTATGTACCTCCATCATCTGCTAGGCGAGGAGGCAAACCTGCCACCTCTCACAGAGCTGGGTCAGATCACTCGCGTTCAGTATTACCACCAGCATTTTGTCAGCCACAAGAAGTTAAAAACACAAGACAGGATTTCCTGTTGGTGTGGAAACCCTGTGTGGGGAACTCAACCCAACGGGGCTGGAAGGCAGTGCTGGCAGTACTACCCAGGGATCCAGGCCCAGCTGGGTGTGCAGAAAGGGGAAGATAGCATGGCGTAATTGTGCACCAGAGGCTGCACAGTTTGTTCGCTTTCAGGATGGTTCTAATGAGATGGAATGGTGATTTTTGATTTTGAAGATTCTGAAAATAATTTTGGCACTTGCATTTATTGAGAGGCTGGCTGTTTCAGTGTGTGTGTGGCAAGGCTAGCCAGCTGAGCTGATCAGGCAGGGGACAGATCCTGCTCTCAGGCAGGGTCTGCTTTCTACTCCCTTTTGTTTCTTAGAGCCCTAAAGCTCACCTGACCCTTTAAGTCACATCAGATCAGTAAATTGTCAGAAAACTTTGTATTTATTCCTTTTGTTGGGTTGGGTTTTCACAGGATCGTTGAGCTGTATCAGTTTATCTGCAGGTGAGAATGAAAACTGAGGCCAGCTCTAGGAGGCTGGTGAGACCAGACAAGGAAGGACAAGGGAGCAGAGACAGCTCTTCAGCAGCCACGAGCTGTTAAATTGGTTCAGCCCATGTCATGTAACGATGTTGGAATAGTCTATCAGGAAAGCAATCATGACCGATTTCTTTCATGGCAGTGCCCAAGCCATATGCAACAAAGACAATAAAAAGCAATCAACGGTTAATCTCCTTTATTGACAAGCCCACACCAAGTGTGGGATAGAAATAGAAAATGTATTTTAACTGTGATTGGCACAGCCACAGTCAAAAGAGGATCCAGCATGGATGAAGCATAAGCTATTGAGATGTTGAGGTTTCAAGGAAGATGCGTGTTTACATTAGCATTATTCAAACTTCATGTAACGTAGGATATTGTGAATTCAATTGTTCTTGGGATGAATAGAAGATCAAGTATTGTCCTTAAACAATAGAACAGTAAAAACAACATCTGTGAACCAAGATCTCCTTTTTAAGAAAGGAGAATGGAAGCAGACAGAAACTATAGCTAAAATTGTTGGAAGAGGTTTGCAGACAGTGGAATACTTGTTCAAGGAACTTAATAGCTTTTTATTGCTTTACAGATTCAAAGCTTCTCCTCAGTCATCATGGCTCCCTGTTATAAATGTTCCATGTTTTCAAATCTAGCCACAAGCCTTTCAAGCAGAGCACCCACAAAATGAGTATTATACCCATTTGACTCTGAATCCAAATATTAATTAAAAAAAAAAAAGGCTAATACTATATTAGGAGCAACAGGCAAAAGGGAGAGTGTCCCAGTGCCTGGAGGCTGTGTCATCACCTTTCTTTTCTTGCTGACCCTTCTTTTATTTGCTACCAAACTTTTGCAAGTAGTGAGATTAAAACCATATCGTTGGAAGTTTTCCTAAATAATGGGGTAAGAAAACCACTCAGATGTAACATTTTTCTGAGCACAGTATGTCTCTCTAGAATGAAGACTGCTTGTATACATGGCTCCTGAAAATGACATCTAGACCCATCTTTCTAGACCTCCAGTTTGGAAATAGAGCCTCGACAATTCCAGAAGACAGAGCATTGTGGGCCTCTGAAGCGATGGTGCTTTTACCTCTAGGTTACTGGTCTGAGTCTGGCCACTTCATTAGAAATATTTTAATATAGTTCAAGAAAGGTGAAAGATGTAATTCCACAGAGGTGGTAATTTTCTACCATGTAACTCTTGTTTTCCATTTTGTGTTCTGTGGTAAATAGGGAGCTCTTTTGAACCCATTGATACAGAGCAGAGCTCTCCTTGGGGTCTCCAGGCTGAGACAGAGATCAGGATTCTATCACACATGATAGACTTGCACAGGCTATCGACAACCTATTGGATGTCACAGGTTGAAGGTGAATTATCTTTTTCTGAAAAACAAACTGTTGGGAGTTTGCCATTTTTGTGGTTTCTGAATCTGCCATCAATTCTTTTGAAGGCATGGAGTTTTGGAAAATAAAGGGGAGGAAAGGAGATTCAGAGTTTGGAACTTCTGCGGTTGAGCTGTTATGTTACTCTTCCTTCCAGAGAAATATCACTGTTGTGTTTCTCGTTGTGATAGCCACTTCAGGAGGAAGCTGAAATGCTGAATTACATCTCAGAAATGGTAGATGCCTGAGATGAAGTCATATAACCATGTCATAGATGACATGGTAGATTGAGGGAAGAAAGAATTGTTTAGATTAAAATTGGGAAAGCTGAGATGCCTCAAATCCCTGAAACTCATCTGGAGATTGTTTTTCTTCCTGTAGACTTCTGTGAGAAAACCTGGGGTTTGTTACCAAGAGGATCTGTGTGTCTTAACCCAAGAGAATTGGGTCATGTCATTGGGATTTTATTCCTTTGCCTATATGCTAGAAATGGAAATATTCTCACCTCCCTTCTTGCACTAAGCCAGGCCCAAAAAGGTAAAAAAAATGAACTGCCAAAAATAATTTTTTTTTCCCCCTTGTCTCTCTGCAGCAATTCGGCAAAATCCTTGATGTAGAGATAATCTTTAATGAGCGTGGCTCGAAGGTAAGTCCTGCTTCTGTACCCACTTCTCTTATTTTGATTGCAGAGTAAAAGGCAGTTCATTGCCTAGAGAATATATTCTGTAGAGATCAGCAGGAATTAGTGTGATGGGGGAAGGGAAAAGCTATTTTGGGGACTGTCTCCTGTTCCCTCTGACTGGAGACTCTGAGCATGGTCAATTCTGGGCAGCATGTACAAATGCTCCTAGACACTCCTGTCTGTAATGTGGGATCAGGTTCCCGTTTTGAACAAACAGGGAGTCAGTCAATTGAGCCTTCATACCAAGCTGTTGCCATTGCAGTAGCAATAGCTGCCCTGTGGGGAAGGCAGAATAAGGTAAAGCAGCTTTGTGTGATGGGAGACTATAAGAAAAAAGGCTAACTCACCCCCATCCCCCCATTTCACTGCATTAAAATACTTCTGTAGAAAAACTGTCATATCTCATATATGAAAGGATTTTATTTACTCTGTTTTATAGACTTACTTGGTGCTTCTGAGACACCGACCTTTCATGTTTGAGATATTCGATGCTTAATATGAGCATCCTCATTCCACTTGCCCTGCCCCATGTGGACCTCCCCCACAGAATTTGCATTCACACACCTGTTTTCATCTTATAGATATATTAAGAGGGAGGTTTTGTTGAGGGTTAATGGTAATTTAGTTCTCTAGAGATGAGATTTCAAATGTTGCTTAGGTCAACTGCAGAGATATTCAGTGATCTCTGTCCTAATTGGCAATTGGTTCTCATCACATAACCAGTATCACCACAATGACAAATTGATGTGATTCTCTCTCTGCCCAGGAGGTTCAGCACTGGAATAGCAGGGAGTTTTGCAGGTCAGGAGCGAGGTGCATTGCCAAAGCTCTATGGGGGAAGCTTGCACAGTGCATGTCTATACTCTGCTTGACTTAATCAATGCTAAGATTCCCATTTTCAATTAAAACAAAATTTCCCTCCTCCCCCCACACACGTGTGTGCACATGTGTGCATGCACACAAGAGGTTTTGAAGTTGCAAATCAGCTAAGCAGTTTCAGTTTACAGTCTATGCCTTTTGCTTGGATTTGAGGTTCACAGTCTTAATGGTGGCCTCTTTGCTTCAACATATATTTTGGGGTATGTTCATGTTCAGAGCCCTCTGCAAATTTCCACCCATATTGCCCAAGATGCATTCTGAAATTCTTCAGTCTCTGTATTAGCTGGAAACCAGAAAGCCATTGATCTGTATATAAAAGAAATTAGTCTTATCCCCTTTCCCATCCTTTGTTTGTGCTTAATACCATGATTTTCTTTTGTTTTGATTTTTAACAAGATAGTCTGAACAAGTAAATATCTATATGATTTAGTTATGTTTTACTTCCCCGAATGGATAAAAATCTATATGCTTTACCAAACAATCAGCTGTGCTGAGTTTGGAAATATTTATTCTGCGCTCTGCTGTTCTTTTGATATTTATAGGCCAAAGCTATCTGTGAATTACTCTTGATTTTAGTGAATTTTGTTTGGCTTTGGGAATAGCCTCTGGCCTCCATCAAATCCCTACTTGTTTGGATATTGAAAAAGAAAGAACAGAACTGACTGGCCTGGCAAAGGGGTGAGCTCTATCCTTCTTACCCCACTGCCTGTGCCTTTGTTTTCATCTCCACACATGAACTTCACTCTCTCTCTCCCATCCGCACAGCCCTGTGTATTAAACGCCCACGGCTGCCCTTTCCCTTCTAGGCAACATTGACATTGAAGGCTTTTCTGTGAAGACTTGATTTATTATTATGAAAAGTACGTTCTTGTGCAGTTGCTAAAGCCCAAGGCTTCTGGTTTTCAGTTAAAGCAAAAACTACTGCTGAAGAGTTCCATGACAAATTTTATCCTGAACCCTTCATAAATATTTGGAGGAAAAAAAAAAAAAGCAGAGATGTTCTTCCAGTCCTTGACCATGCAGTTTTCTACTGCTTTTTTGTAATCTTACAGCAAAAAGCAGTTACAAAACTGGTAGGCTGTATTGAGGGATGGGGCAGAATCTGAACAGAATGAGAAAACAGCCAAAGAGTTATCTCCTGGTATCTCTGCATCCTTCTCTACCCAAAGTAATTCCTGTTCTAAAAGGAACGCAAGATTCTTCCTGCTTAGCATGAAAATGGGAGGCCCCAGTGTTTGAGTGGGGTGTAGCTGCACGAAGCACCTGGTATTCACATAAAATGGAAAAACAACAGTTGGGTGATC
The DNA here is from genome assembly GCA_013397135.1 of Pachyramphus minor. NCBI lineage: Eukaryota > Metazoa > Chordata > Aves > Passeriformes > Tyrannidae > Pachyramphus > Pachyramphus minor. The sequence goes on along the minus strand of VYXB01007240.1, from coordinate 203,087 downwards.
TGATGGTGAAGCAAAGGAAATGGATCTTTCTGGAGGCCACTCACTCACTCTTGGGTTCTTCCTCCACATTAGGAAAAAAAATTCTGAATGCATTTTCCTGCCCTGTGGTTTCCATTCTAATCTAATGATATGAAACCTCTCTCTCTTCTTCTTCTCCTCTCTCTTGGGAATCCGAAAGCAGATGCTCCTGCTGCCTGCCTTATGCTGTGTTCTCAATGCTCCCTTCCCTTCCCCGGGTTCCTAAGGGTTGTAGAGTTTTGTGTATATGTTTTGTAAATATTTAAAAGGTACAGTGGTGAATCCCAAACTGCCCTGGGTTCGTCCCCACCCAGCGTGCGATGGGGTTGAGCAGCGCTTTGTCCCTGCCAAACCGTAGCAGGAGAACTCCGCTGGGATCGCTCCAGTGCTGGTCTGTAGGAGGGACTGGAGGAAGTGTGCTGGTTGCATTCTTCCTTTTGAATCCACCTGAGATGACTGGGCAGTTTTCTTCGACAGCATATGGGAACTATATCAAACTGGCTGTATTTTCAAGATCTCTGTGTACTTAGGAAGTTTGGTGACCAAAGAGAGAGCAGCGTGTGTCCATTGCAGCTGCCTCACACCTCAGGTTCTCTCAGAAATGTTATTTGTTGACTTTCTGTATCACAGCAGAGTAGGAGGCAGTTAATAATTAGTTTTACTGGTTTTGTTTCAAAACAATGTGAATTCTTGTTTTGTAACTCAACTTCTTCCCAGATTCAATCTGTTCAGTAGGATTATATGGGCCGTGGTAGACTGCACACTTATACTGCTTTGCTGTGTATGAGAAAGAAGATATGAACTTTAAACATCCCTTGAATTTAATTTTATTTTATTCTTATTTAATAGAATGATATCAGTCTTCCCTTGATCTGTTTGAGGTTTTTTACTTGCTTCCAGGAAACTAGCTGTTTGTTTAATTTATCCTGTTTACCATTACATTTCTAGTTCTGACTCGTATCAAGTGCCTTTAAATAGCATTCTGCCCATGGTTGCAGTTTACCATGCACTTCACTGAACCATGAATAAAACACCTCCAGAGGAAGTCGAGAGGATTCCTGCTCCTTTTGTTAGTGGAGATGCATCCTCTAGATGCGTATTTTATCACTATTGTGCTGAACCGAACAAGTGGGCATATTTGCAGAATTAAAGCAGTCTGCCTGTGTAACGAGTGCCCTGTGGCATTCATAAAGCTGCAGGGGAAGGGAATCCAAGCTCTTTGCTCATCAGCTGTGTACCGTGTGGCATTCCAAGATGTGGCCTTGGTGACATTCAGAGACCAAGAGTGCGTAAGCACATAGCAAAATCTTAGCTGAATAGGGAGGGGGTGTTTTTTTGTAGCTTTTTAAATCGTAAGAGTTCATGTCAGTGCAGGTGAGCTCATGGTTTCAGGATACTGTAAGTTTGTTCCTCACTGCTTTCCACTTGGAAGATCCATATCTCCAAGTTCTTGTTAGGACTGAAGTGACTTGAAGTGCTTATTATTTAATTAAAAAATTAGTTGTATAGTAGGTTACATCTTTTCTTCACGAAGAAATTGCATCTATTGGTGTTTGGATTTATATAAGTAAACTTGTGCTAATTAAAAACTTGTGCAGGAAGCTGTGTGATTTTATGCTTGCAGTTAACTGTAAGTTAAGATAAAACTACGAATACAGGTTTTGATAACAAAGCCTTAAAGACTGCATGCTTGCATGTGCATTTATTTCTCTTTGAATGGATTAGGTGCTTTGAGTTGAGCCACTCTTGTTCTGGGCCTAGTTTCCCCTCCGTGGAAAGCGCCTTCTTACATAAAATGAATTAGAGGTCTTGTTTTCATTTTAATTCTATTTTTATAAATTTTGTTCAGATTTCATTAGTTGAGCCAGAAATACAAATTGTGTTATTAACACAAAGAGGCTTAAAAGCAAATTAAGTACTGGTGACCAGCGTGACCTTCTCAGGTCACCAAATCCCTTTAGAATGCAAGTGGCATGAAGGAGATATAACTGGTGTCCCTTTATCCTAGTTCACTGAAGTAGTTTTATGCCTTGAAGTCTGCAATACTAAACTAACGAGTTAAATTAGTCCATACACCAAACTGGTTTAATTAAACTTGAATTTCAGGCTGAAGTTGATGTTTTCATGTATATAAGCTGACTTTCGGCTCCTGTGGGAGCACCTTCCCAATAGTGCTCATTTTGCTGTGTAGGGAACTGAATCCAGAGTGTTAAATTGGCAAAATACTGATGCAGCAGGAAGAGAGTGAGAGAGAAATGAGCTCATCTTCAGCCAGTTTAGCCTGTTGAACTCACAGACCGCACAGTGAGATCCACAATCAGTTGAAGGGAGGAGGAGCAGCACATAGCTGGGGATGACGTGAGCCATGAAGCCCCTGACCTGGGCTGGCTGGAGCTGCTCTGAAGCCCCAAGCTCTCACTGCACAGCAGTACTGACTGGGTACCCTCTGCCCCCTCCTCCATCCTGCAGCAGGGATCAGCAATGGAGCAGCACAAGCTGGACTGTGGAAATGATACAGCATAAAAGTGACCCTGCAGGGGGTTTTTTTTGAAGATATATTTACATTTTTTTAGTCAGATTAATTCCTGCATCTGACTCACCAGATCGCACAGGTACACAGGATGGTTGTTTTACATCCGTGTGCTTTAATGCACTCAAAGTGAGGCACAGGGCAGGGAAGAGCTGGAAGAGATGCTGAAATGGTGACAGCTTGTTTTATGCTGATTCTCACCAATTTGAAGGGTGCATTTGTGTTTGTGACTTCAATAATATGTTTTCTGGATTTTTTGCTGTGATGCTGTCGGTGCATTCAGTCCTGCTCATCTCAGGTGGATTATAGCTGAAACCCTCCTAGTCTTTCCAAATGTCTTACAAACAGGTAGCCTAAACTGCTGCCTCTTTGACCGTTTTTTTCAGGCTTCTAAAAGTTTGTTTATTATGGAAATAAGGGGAAAAAAACAAAAAAACTTGGTTAGAACCAAGCATATCAGCAGATGACAGCAAGGCTGGTTGCTGGCTGCGTGCTCCAGCGGTAAAAGGCAAAGATGCTGCTGCTGGGATGACTGGTCTAAACTCCATGACAAACAAAGGGTTAACAGTGCATGGATTTCAAGGGGCTCTGTTTAGTTTCCTTTGGTTTTATTTTTTTTATTTTACTTTATTTTATTTTTGTTGTTGTTTTTTGTTTAATTTCTGTGTTCTGGCCACACCCAGGAGAACCGTCTGCTTTTGATTTCTCCCTTTACGGTTACATGGTAAATTTTCTTTCTCATTCTTCAGAGATGGAAACGTTCAAATACTATATATATACATTTATTATTTTTTTTCACTGCTCATCATGTTGCTTGTTATTTATTGCAGAGTCTGAGGCCAGACTAAAAGGGTGGCAGTTACTCGGTCTCTTCAGGCCCTTTCAATAAACCTTTGGGTAAAAAGGGGTTAGTCTGGTACTGCAAATTACTCACTAATCCTAAAAATGTTGTTGGAGTTTAGTGTTCGCTGGGTTAAACTTATTTTCTGCATGGGAGAAGTTCCTGGCAGTTGCTGATGGGGAGGAATTGTTGAGAATTTCAGCCTTGTTATCATAACAGCATTATTAAACCCAAGCTATTTGTATAATCTAAATTTTAGAAGCCCTAAGTCTTTTTTTTATCCAGGATCTTCCCTTCCTCTGGCTCCATACCTACTACTATGGAGCAATCCAGTACCTGCTATAAAGCTAAGCTAGTAAATATTGGATACCTGCCATCTCTTTTTTTCCTTCCTCCTTTCTTTCTTTTTTTTTTTCCAAAGGTCAAGACAACCTTGAGGAGGGAAAACTGAGAATTGTTTGTTGTATATGTATAGTTACAAATTAATCCCTATTCTTTACAGGTCATCTATGAGAAGGAATAAAAAAATATATGTATGTGCTTTTTTTCTCTCCCACATCAAAAATATGTGTCTATATATATAATTGCTAGTTTTTAAACTTTGAAATAACAAAAATGTCAAGCATGGCTCACCTGTTTTTCCTGATGAAAATTTGAATGTGTAAAAGATGCATTAATATGACAAACCAAGAGGGCACAAATACTGACTCTGCCATAGTCAACTATGTAAAGCATTAATTCAGCATTGACATTAAATGGTTCTCAACAAAGAGAGTTGCACAAGCTAAGGACTGATCTGTCAATATGGTTAATTAGTTATGCTGTTCTGAATCAGATTAATTCTGGTTTAATTCACATTGTTAATTATATTCCTATAGTCTGCATGTGGATTGTATGCTACCTTGAGTCAGCTTAATAAAAATACTGAAAATTCCTACTCAGTTTAAAGATAATTAATGCTAATGTAGTTTTTTAAAAACCCATACAGACTTCACTAATTGCAAGCAGATGTGAATTAAAATAGTCTTAGTTTTGTTCTAGCCTGCACAGATTAATGTCTAAAAAATTACCTTCCATCTGCACTCCAGCTTTCAGTTCACATCATCACTGAAGACATAAATTTCATTCAGTCTCCACAGGCTTGTCTAGAACAAACAGAAATTTTAATGTAAAAAGAGAAGAGAGAAATGGAGATTCGTGTTGCAGTCCGTACCTCCCCCCCTCTTCCAGCCTTTAGAAGATGCTTTTTTCCCATTATACAGAACCAGAGGGAAAGGTGTTGCTCTATTTCTCAGGCTTGCCTTTCTCTGTAGGAGTTCTTTGAAGCAGGCACAATACCCTATTCCTTCATAATCAGCTTTGCTATTACACCCCCTGCACCCCCTTTGGTTCTCTGTGACATATTTGAGAGTTATATACAGTTGGGCTGTTTTGTTACCCCCTGTGTCTTGTAGCTCTCATTTTAATTCATTTAAACAGAAAACTTTTATGCTGTTCTGAAAAAAGCATCAGTTTTATATTTATATAGCTCCTTATTTATAGCTGGAGAAATGAAATTATCTGAGGCTGTAGATTATTGGGTTGGAGGCCAAAGGAGCACTCTTGTTGATCTCAACATTGCACTACTTGGCTAAGTTCTTTTATTATTGCTGTTCGAGGTTTGGGGGAAGTTAAAAAAAAAAAACAACAAAACAACAACAAACAAAAACCCAAACAAACAAACGAACTAAAGACCCCAACCCTGCACTTTATAAATGTGTAAGAGTTTTGTGCTGGAAACCTAGCTGTGGATTGTAAAAGCCAGCTTTGTCAAATGGCTTGGGCTGTTTAAGACTAGTATTGTAAAGACCTTTAAAAAGCGCTTGAAGGATAATGGCTTGCTTGTGACTCATTGCTAACAATGCTTTGAAATCAAGATGCCGTTTCTTGGGGAGTCCAGTCCATCCATATGGACCCCCAGGTGCATGGAGGAGGCCAAGTGGCTAGCATGCCATTTCCCCAACAGGCCTATCTGTAGATCACTCTCATCACCTTGCTTTTCAACGAACATTGTGAGTTTCCATTGCATCAAATATAAGCTTTGTTGTTCTGTTCCTGAGGGTATTGAAGCTAGTGGAGATTAAACCAGTACATTAAATCAGTACTTGCTTTATACCAAGCCACAGGAGCCAATTACTTCTGTACTTAAGATACCCTAAAAGCAGGATGCAACAACATTTTTTGTTTGTGTCTGCTCTCTGTAATGGCATGAAGAGTACCTCATCACAGTTGTCTGTATTAAGATGCCATTTGTTACTAGTTAAAATCCTAATTCACTTAGTCATGTTGGCTCTATTTTAATGTCAGTGCATTCATCTCTGTGGAAGGAAGCATGATCTCTTACCCTGCTCTGCTATGTGACTGCATGAGTTGGCAGCAGCATGAGCATGTAGGACAGGCGTGTTATGTGTGCCTTCATGGATGCGGTAAACCTAAATTCGTCTAGCTAAAGCGACGTTTTGGCACTCCTTGAGCCTTTGTGGTTGTGCCAAGCAGGGCATGTCAATTTTTCTGAAGCTTCCTGGTCTAACTAGGCAGAGATCTGTTGCTATCCACAGCCCAGAGGTTGCCATCTCAGAACAAAGCCAAATGAGGTGGGTAGCAGGGTAGGAGGGAGCTAGCAGTGGGTCAGCAGTGTCAGACAAAACCTGCCTTGACTGATGAATTGGTATTTAGGTCCTTAGATTTACAGTCAAGTCCAACACAGTACTCAGAGATGGGAAGATTTTGACACTACAGTACATGATACACTAAATCTTCACATTAAGTAATGTTTATTTGACGGTGCCACCTAGAAGCCCTGCTTACTTTCAGGGTCCCATGTGTCATTAGGGAAGTTACAGGCTTAGGAGTAGACATGAGCTGTGCCCCGAAGAGCTTACAAGGGATGCTTTACAAAGAGCCCTTCCTCTCAACAGTGTTCTAAGGTAGGTAATTACTATTGTCTCCATTTTACAGGTGGGAAAAGCGAGGTTCAGTGTTTGATTTGCCCAAAGCTTCGCAGACTTCCTGGTGCCAGCCATGAACACAGATTGGCTGCTTGCTCTTGTAGGAGTTTCTCAAGAGAACAAAGTGCTGCTTAATGTCCTGTTCTGTGTTGGGGTGGGTGGGAGTCCTGCAAAGCATGTATGTTCATTAGTGGAGGGGAGAGAAGCCCTGCTTGGGCTTGACCAGCTTGCCTATGTTGGAGCAGGGTTTAGTGTTTTTAAACAAAAAAAACCCAAACAAAACAAAACAAAATGAAAAATTGTCTCGAGTAACTTTGTACTTCTTTTTTGGTCTGGCCTCAATTGCTTTTATGTTTTCTTTTTTTTTTTTTTTTTTAAATTACTCTTATTATTCTTATTATGATTACGGTTCCTTTTTTTATTGAATTTAATTTCTTTCATTTATGAAACATGCATGAACCAACAATGTGACTCTAGGAGGTTATTGCTGAGTTGTGCTGATGTTGATTTCATACTGTGATATTTTTTCTCTATTTACCTAGAGATCAGTATTTCAATATATAACGATGTGCATGTTTTCCCCCCTTCTCCCGCTGCATGCAGGGATTCGGGTTCGTAACTTTCGAGAATAGTGCTGATGCAGACAGGGCCAGGGAGAAATTACACGGCACCGTGGTAGAGGGCCGTAAAATCGAGGTGCATGTCTTCAGTAATTCAATTTCTTCTTTATATTTATTCTTTTGATTTCTTTTTGTGTCTTGCCTCACTTATTTCACATTTGGATCCCAGTCTCGTGTGTGCGTGTGTGTTTGTGTCTGTGTCCTTCACCTTCCTGCACTGAAATGTATAGAAGTTTACACCCTTTATAGAATATTTTTATTGGTTTTTTTGGGTATTTTTTTCTTTTCTTTCTTCTTTTATTAAGCTTTATTCCCACCCACTCCAAATTTTTGCCCTTCTGCTGTCTGGATTTTTCCTTTGCTTCAGTTTGCGAGGCTCCGATTTCCTGTTACCAGGCCTGAACAAAACTAACTGAAAGAGTACTGTCCAACTTCTAACTCTGTGTCCAAAAAAAGAAAGCAGGGGGCCAACCAGTATCCTCTCTTTCCTCTGAGGCCAGTTCTCCTCCATGCAAGTGTGAGATGATGCCTGTGGTGGGGAGGGGTGGGGAGACATGGGGGCAGAAGCCCTGAGTGGGCTGTGCTATACACACTGCTGGTTTCTTGACTTGCCCATGGTCAAAAGTAGGCTTGGTGAAAGCTAATCTTTAAAGCTTCTAGCTCTCGCCGCAGGGGAGGGAAGGGTTAATGTTGGCTGACCAACATGGCCGTATGTTGGGCATGCCTGGTGTTGACCAGTTTGGTGTTCCACTGTGTTGAAGGCTAACTGGCATCATCCCTCTCTCTCCTTCTTAAAAAAAAAAAAAATAACAGCAAAAACACAACAAAAAACACAAACAAAATAGTACGAATATTGAAACAAAAAAAAGCCGCCGTTTTTGAGTAAGATGTCTGCATATTTTGCTTTTTTTTTTGTTTTGTTTTTGTTCTGTTTTGTTTTTTTATTTCCCTTTCCGATGGTTTAGCGTTTAGGGCCCTTCACTTGACTCACTCTTTCCATGGTAACTATACACAATGCTGGCGATGGTACGAGTTGGCGGTAAGTGAAACAAAAGCGCTAGAGAAGAAGCTTTTTTCTTTTTTTTTTTCTAAATTTTTCTTAAAATTACAAAAAAAAAATTAAGAAAGAAAAAATCCATCTGCCATCTCACATTAACACTACGAAATGTGATTTGACTTGTTGTCCCCACCCACCTCCTTCCCCCTTCTCCCCCTTTTATTTTCAATGCTGTTGAGTAATGCCGCCTGGACTTTGGATGTACATATTGTTTTGTAGCAGTCTGAGCTGTTTGATTACTGACTTCATGGTGATTTCCCCTTGCACATCTTACTCAGAGTTACTGAACTCCAGTTTGGCTGGTTTTTATTAATGCACCCATTTCCTCTTCTCTCTCCTGCCCCTTCTTTCTGCTGCTCTTTCTATCTGAGACCTGTTTGTAGCTGTTACTGTTTGTTTTCTCTCCTTTTCTTTCTCCCCCTTCCCCAGTTTTTCTTTACTAAGTTAAACGCAGCTGTTGGTCTCTTTGCTGACTGGTGGTTTCTGATTGGTTCTGGCAATTTTTCCTTTAAGTGCTTGTGTTGCACTTTGCTGTAGCAGCTGATTTCAGGCACTCGCTCCATCTAAATGATTGTTTGTGAGACCCTATCCCCTCACTCCTCCCCTCCCCTCCTTCTGAATCAATTGTGGTGTTTGTTTTTTTTCTTTCTTTTTTTTATCTGTGTGTGTTTAACTGCATGCTCTCAGTCTCATCATTGTTGTTTCCCATTCTCTCTTTTTAAATGTGTAATGTTTCTATTGTTTTGGGGCTGAAACAAGAGTAAAATGTAGCTCCAGACTCCCCACCCTGTATATGCTTGCCATCCATACGTCTCAAGGGCCCGAGGCAGCTTTTATTTTTATATTTGCTTTTTCTTCTTAGCCCTGCCCTCAATTCCCATTTAGCATGGGTTTTGGTAAATTATTGATGACACATAAAGACTTCACCCTCCTTGCAAGAACTTAGAGGCTGCCTGACACGGGGCTGCAGTAACTTGGCTTCCAAACTCGTCCATCTTTTCTTTATCAGCACCATCTCTGTGGTAACACCCCACTTGCTTGAGCAATCAAACTGCTTGGAACTATACAGAGCTCTGCAAAGAGGGTGGAGGGCACAGAAAAACAAAAAAAAGACCCAGGTCTGCTGCTATGTATTTCTTCTCTTTGCTCTGTGGGGTATGTGACACGGAAAAAATAATCTAGAAAAAGATTTTAAAATGATGGGGAGGAAATCAGTGAATATAGACTGTCCAAACAGTTGGTGGTGTTCCAGAGACTACCTCAAACCTTGGGAATTCAAACTTAAAGCTGATGGACTCGAGGCTACCTTTTCCTGTCCAAAAGCATGCCTACCAGAGACCTGCTGGGCCCCAATTCCAAGCAGTGAGCTTGAGAAACAAGTCAGGTTGTGCGTCACCTGGTTTAGTTCCCCTGCCCTGGGCTGCAGAAATATTTGCTGCCTCTTGAACAGAACCTGGACAAAACATCGAGTTTTGCCCTTTTGATCACTGAGCTGTAAATAATCCTGCTCCATAGGATGGCAGGGCGGTGGAGAATCTGCACTTTACTCTCGTTGGCCTTTTGTTTAATGCATAATTTTAAAATGCCACATTTAGCCGTAACTTTTATAATTAAATGGCAACTGTTAAAAGTAATTAAAGATTGCATTAATGTAAAATTAGTTGTTTAATTTTTTTTGCTCAGAGAAGTATAGTGTGTGTGTATGTGTGCGTGTGGTATCTGAGTTTTCCACCATTTTCCCTAACGTCCTCTGCTTCCTTCCCTCTCCTCCCCCTCCCCTTTCTTACTTTTAGGTTAACAATGCTACTGCGCGAGTGATGACCAATAAGAAGATGGTCACACCTTATGCAAACGGTAAGAGAGGCTGTTTGTACTAATGGTGAGCTGAAACCTTTGAAGAAAGACGAAAGGGAAAAGTCATACCCTCTCCTCAGGACCGAAAGAAACCAACAAAACCCCACAAGCCCTGATCTATTCCTCAGGATAACCTGAAAGTTTTTATGGAGAAATACCATTTTCCAGATGGAGAAGTGGGGACAGAGAGAAGTAGGGACATGCCCGACGTGGCCAAATAGAGTAAAGATGTGAAGGAGCTATGAGTTGCACGCCCTACTACTGCAAGCTGATGCTGTACAGTGGGATGTGCAGTGCTCTTGTGTCTCATTGCCATCACATAGATACCTAAATATGAATGCAGAAGCATAACTTCAGATGTGTAATTAGCTATATCTCAGTTTAGGTTCTGTGTGTAAAAGTACAGCTGTCCCGAGCAACCAGGGAAACAGAGGCTTTGCAGTGCTTGCTTGCTCTCTTTTTGTTACAGAATTTGCTTGTGTTCAGTAATTTTGTAGTGAACCTAAATAGAGAAAGGCCAAGTTGTTTGGGTAATGAAGAATCCTGTTTCATCGGGATATCTTGGTGTTTTTCTGTACAGTAATTTTATTGCATGGGCATATATAGCATAAAAAGTCATTCTCCCAGCAGAACTGAATGCTGCTTTGATAAAGATTTTGAATCTGAGTCTTTGTCCTGAAACAGGCAGAGAAATCCTTTTTGGTGTGAAAGTATTCCCAAACAGCTTCAGCAAGGCAGGAAACTGCGTACAGGTAGTTGCTAGTGTGAGAAATTTTTTGATTATAACATAAGACTCCAAAATGAGAAGATAAAAATTTTCTATGTGTCTCTGCTGCTGAATTGAGTGGCTCCTGGCAAATAAATATTATTCTGGGTGCAGAACTGGGGAAACAGAGCCAGGCAAAAGGGCTGGGATTCTAAGTTTCAGTAACTGAAAGGATTTTGTAGCAAAAGGCAATGCAGCCATGTTATATTGTCCTGAAAACAAGGGCATAAAATGTTGTGCATGTGACTGTTTGGTAAAAAAACTTGGTATACCTGTGAAACTGATAACAGGCAAGAATATTTTGCTTTTGTAGCCAGCAGTTTAAAACCAGCTTCAAAGCCATGCAAAGGTATTTAGTGTTAGGCCAGGCTTAGGGCATACTGACAAGTGGGTGTAGAACTGCTATGAAATTTGAGAGTTGATTCCCAGTCCTCTTGTTGCAGCCACTGGAGTTTTTTTGCCATCAAGGTGGGCAGTGCAGCAGAAGCCTGCCTGGTCTTATAGAGGGAGCTTGCACTGCATCTCTCATTGATAATCTGCCAGCAGATGGAGGGGTGGTGTTGATGGGCTGCAGTTCACAAAGTTTTGTTTCTAGAGTGGTTTGAGGTGTTAAAGTTCAGTAATTGCAACAGGGCTCCAAGACAGAGGAAAGATATGTATTTATTTAAATAATAAAGTTTATGTGATTCCTAGCTGTACAGTGAGATCTTTCCTGATAGGAATGCTTTGTGGAAGCTAACCAGATTATGTTGTTAGCTTTACACCCCTTCTCTCCCCTATTAGAGAGATGGAGGGGAAGAGGACACATAGGTTTCTAGATCTGACTGGAAATATGTTCCTCATACCCATAGTTGTTTAAACCCTGTTCTTTTGGAGGCAGTCATCTTATGTTGATGATTTACAGTTCTTGCCAATTATCCAGATTATATTAAAATCAATTCTCTGTGAAGGCTTTCATCTGAAAGGCAGGACAAAGAAGACAGGAAATACTAAAATAACAGAGAGAAGAAAATGTGAGGTGAATAGAATGCGAATTGGCTTTATGAACCACAGTTGTGTAATGCAGTTAATGAGGAAATTCAGACACTGTTACTTTTCAGCAGTTCTCTAGCAAACAAGACAGAAGGGTGTTTTGAGAATTCAAGGCTATAGATTGATTTGCCTGAGATGACAGTCTGGGCCAGTGGCTTTAGAGAGGGCTTGGATCTGCAGTGTTCCCGGTAAAGCAGGGAGCAGTTGGCAGCAAGGTTCAGCAGGGAATGCCAGGTCGCATGGTGCTCATGGTGGATATGCGTATAAGGCAGTTGGCATTCCCTCAGCAGTGCCTCTGCCATGCTGCGGGTCAGCTGATGTTTTGCTGTTCCCTCTGATACAGCGACCTGTACCTAGAACTTGACATTAGAAAAAGGCAGTTGGCCTCCATCTACACCAAGGGGGATTGAGGCGAAGCAGAAATTGGAAAGAGCTATGCATGTGAAGCTGGGGCGCATGCAAGAGACCATTCCCCCTACCCATGCTGCCCGTTCCTTCTCTTGGTGTAGATTTTGGCATTCACTGCAGTCTTTGTTGTTTCAGGTTGGAAGTTGAGTCCTGTGGTTGGAGCGGTGTACGGCCCTGAGTTATATGCAGGTAGAGCTTAAGTAGACACTTCCACTTCTGCCATTTAACTGCAGTGGTGTTTGTTTATGTTCTTAATCAGCCGTTTCTTTATAACCTTTTTATGGTTTTGTTTTGTTTTTTCTTTTTTTTATTCTTTTTAAAATTAAATTAGCGTCCAGCTTTCAAGCAGATGTCTCGCTGGGCAATGACGCCGCAGTGCCCCTCTCAGGAAGGGGGGGTATTAACACTTACATTCCTTTAATCAGTAAGTAACCCCCGTTGGCCCCTGTATTGTTACTGTGCTTGAGTTAACAATGACCTGTTACCCTTCTTCTCTCCAGTCTGTATAATATATACTTTAAAGGATGGGTCTCGCTGGGAATGAGTTTACCTTGAGCCAGAGTACACCGTACAGTTGCTGTAACTTGTTCATCTGCAGTGTGTTGCTGTACTGCTGAATGGGTCTTTTCTGAACAGCGAGGAAGCTGCAGAACAGGGGGAGGCTGTGTGTGAGCAATAGGCCATTCCCTTGCCCCCCTATTCCTGCTTTAGAAATTGAAGAACCCAAACAGACAAATCCCTAAAGTACATATTATACAAGCTGCTAAACCGCGAGTCTGCAGGGCCCCTAGTGGCATGTACCTGGACGCACGTTGGGTTGGGTTTGGTTTGTGCCCTGGGACTCGTTCCCTCTCGGTATCTGTTTATTACGTGTTTGCAGATGTCTCTGAGGTTTTACGTCATTTCATCACGAGCCAGTTTACTCCAGTTTAAAGCATAGTAATGTAGGCGTCACTATATGTGGTGCCAGTTATTGGTCACACTTGTTAAATGAAGGTGGGCTCTCAGTAAACTGGCACTTTATGGGAAATTTCTGCTGCTGTTATATGGGCTATCTTGTCTTTCAGGCTTTAAAATGAACATACAGAGGATTGGGTGGCAAAGAGTGGGAGGGGAAAGGAGGGAAGAGACTGATGTAAGTTGGTTGACTTTAAGGGCCTCTTGACCAATTATTTTAAAGAGCCTCTGCAGTTTTGGAAGAACCGCGTGCTGTATTGATAGTAACTCCCCGCGCTTCTCAGACTCTAACCAGACTGCATGGCGATGTCAGAAGGTGGGGGGATTTGAACCCTGTTTGGCATGGGTAAGGCATGCCAAAACATTAACCTCTTGCATGCCAAACCTCTCTGCAACCCTTTTCCCCCACAAAGGGCCATGGTGTAGAAGGAAGTCTGTATGGGATGCTTGCTGGGTTATAAGCATGTCCCTCTGCAGGATTGATGCAAAATGTCCCACTGCTGTGGAGCTATTGTGTCACTTTGTTTGAAGCAGGTGGTTGTTCTCTGGGAAAGAGCTCAGATCCCTTTCACCTTCCACTTTGTCTGTCTTTACAGTTCCAGGCTTCCCCTATCCAACTGCAGCCACCACAGCAGCCGCATTTCGGGGCGCCCATCTGAGGGGCCGAGGAAGGACAGTGTACGGGGCAGTCCGGGCGGTACCTCCCACAGCCATCCCTGCCTACCCAGGGTAAGCATAGGTCACAAGAGCAGAGTGCTCTGCACAACTGTGTCAAATAGCTAATCAGTTAACAAAAAAAAAAACCAACTAAAATTGTCTGGATGGTGAGAGTCAAAATATTGCTAGTGCCAGAGCATTCTGCACATGATGGAATCCAGTGGGGGCAAATCTAAATTTTTCTGTGTTGAGTTTTTGATTGAAACAATTTTCAGTACTTGCAACAGCGTAAAGCGCTGATGAATTCCTTCTCATAATTTCTCCATTTGTCTATGGACCCAATATGTTATAGTGCTGCTGAGAAGGACACTTAGAGAGAAGATCTAAAATTCCTGAAAAGGTTCTGCTCTTTGCACTCCATTTGTGTTTTCATATCCCGGATTGAGGAATATTATCCGTTACCTTCATGCCTCACCATCTGGCAGTAGGACACAGAAGAGCCAGTTACCCACAATGGATTTGCTTTCTTTGTTGGAGACGGTTTAAAAAGGTTTAAAACAAAGATTAATCAAGTCCATTAATTTAAAGCTGGGAGTGTTTGGGATGTAAGGAGAATAAAAGTGCAATGAAGCAGCAGTGAATGCGTGGCCTTAGCATTCTTTGCCCTCAGACTTTTCACTAGTAATGCAGTGGAATAGATCCTGTTACAAAAGAATATTCCGCTGTTTAAAAATACAGGGAACTAGGTCTGTATGTGAGTTTTGTTTGGGGTTTTTGTTGGTTTGTGTAAATGTGATTGAATGACAGATAAATCAGCAAATCCCTTCCAAACTGTCTTTCTTTTTTTGTTTCTGATTTTGAGGATGCTTTATTCATATTGTCTCTGGAGTTTTGCTTGCCATATTTTCCAGGCAATGTTCTCAGAAAGAACAGGAATAGGAATGAATTCTTCAAGACCAAGAAGTGGATTGGCCCTTTTTTTTTTCTTTAGACTAGGCCCAAAAGGGAAGAAAATAAATAACAAATCTTTTATTAAAAAGGAAGGTAGAATCCACACACATGAGTGCCGGGAGCTGGCCTGATAAACTTACATACCTTCTATAACAGATTAAGTGGTGAGAGCTTCTGTGGCCCTTTCTTTTTAGAGTCCAGTTTGATATTTAAAGTGGAGCTTGAGGATGCAAGCTGCAATGGTCTTGTATCTGCCAGATTTGCCAGAGAGCAAAGTTAGACAGTGTTTGTATTTGATTTGCCAGAAGACTTTATATGAAACCTCCTGTCTGAATGTTGGTCTTTTGAACAGTTGTTTCTTCTGGGTATTCAGATCCACCTCTTTCTGCTACCACTCCAGGTTCACGTTATCCTCTGACCATGACCTCTGACCTGCAACTTGTCTGTTGCTCTAAAAATGACCCAGTCCAGTTTAATTAGGGAGTGCTCCACAGCTAAACAGAGAAGCAAAGCTGAGCTAAGTGCTGCCGTCTAGCAGAATAGGAAATATTTGCACCAGGGAGAGGAAATGTGCTCTTTATCCCTGGGAGTAATGGCTAAGCTTTCCTAGCAAGAGGCTGTCATGAGTGGGGCACTGGGAGGGCTTGTCTTTGATATAAATCCAGCCTGAGTCCCTGTAAAAGGTTTATTTCCATTTGGAATATGGGCCAGGCTCCGTTGATTAGCCCTTCCAAATACTGTCTCACGTCTGTATTTACTTACGTTACATTGAGTTTTTTTGACCGTGCTGACTGATTCCATATCTTCACGGTCAGAACACTATGTATTAAGCATTTACAAGGGCAGCAGTAAGCAAGGCAGGTTTACAGATGGCCCAGGACCATCCCTAGTCCAAGCACTGGGGTGTAATTAACTGGTGGTGTTTTTTGTCATCATAGTCCGAGTCTCCAAAAGATATTTTGTAGACCGAATTTGATGTGGAATAATACAAAATGTGCTATTCAATTCCATGTTGCAGTAACCATGTTGCAGCCACTGCTCCATGTGGGTACTGTTGACCTCCATGGGGTCAGGGACAAGCACATGCTCCTGACACCTTGCCCTGCATCAGTTAGTTTCTTATGGCCAGTGGAAAGATGACACTATAAGATCAGTCAGCAACACATGAGTAACCAAGACATAGTGAGTAATGTGGAAGAAGACAGTAAAGTAAGCTGCAGGTTAACTCAAACCTGGTGGAAGGAATTGGTTTTCACAAACCTCAGTGGTGTCTAAATTACAAAACTTAATGGTATCACTGCATTTGAGAGCTTAGCAGAATTTAAAAAATACAGAATGTAGATTAATAAAAGCTCGTTGGTATTGCCATGCTGGATCAGACCTAAGGGCTATTCAGGTTAGAGTAAGTTTTGACAGTGTCAAGTGCTAGACCAGAGGAAGATGTAAGAAATCATAGCTCTTAATGGTTTAATATTTATTTCAAGAACTCAAACTAAGATTTACCAATGTATATGTGGAATTTCCATACTTATGTATGGCCATGGATGTTATCCAGGGAAGGCCATTCATACTTCAGAAAGCAGTTGCTTAGGCTGTTGGAGATGGTGTTAGGTAGTCACCGGAGCCTGACTTTGAATATAGATGCCACCTTCAGTTTATAAGGTACCTGAGGTATTGAGGTACCACTCAGTAGAAATAAGGAGATCTCTGATATATAGCATGAGTGAAAACTGTACTGGAACATTGCCCTGATTTGTAGCAGCCACACTAATGAGAATGCTGACAAATTACACTTCAAACCAAAAGCTGTAAGAATTTAAACAGTGTGAAAAAAACTTGCCTACTGTAAAACTCTCAAAGCTAAATAAGCTTGATAAATTTTATTTCACAAACTGTAGGTTAGTCTTTGACTTGTTCGTGGTCATTAAGTACCTGTATGAAGAGTGGACTTGCCTTAGTAAAGAGTAATTTAGTCTAGGAGTGTAAATATATAGAGGATTCACAGGTTCAAAGCCACAGCAGATAAAAGACTAGGTACAAGGCAGCAGGGAGCTTTGGGGGTTTGGAGTGGTTTTTTGGTTCTTTTTACAACACAGTCAACTGTTGGTACACCTAAACGCTATGCTGGCTGCTGTACAAAACCAGCATAGTTCTTTTTCCCATGGATGTGTTTTAGCTCAGTTAGTGTGTTTTTTGCAGATGCCACATATTTGATGGGCTGCTGGACTGCTTTATGCTTCTGGTCAGGCTACACTACCAGAATGGCCTCTGGTTCTCAAATAGTGGAATTCTCTCAGTTTTTGCGAGCCTGAAGAATCACAAATATCGATATTGTAGCATATAAATAAATCTTGCTAAATTTCAGCCCTGGGAGTTGATGTCAGTCAAGTCCTTACTAAAGGAGAGACGGAAGACTCACGTGTGCTTGGTTATTTTGATCCAGGAAGTCTTACTCTTACCTGTTATTAGTGTTCCTTGCAGTTTTCTCTGGAGAGCTGATGGTAGCATTTCTTGCTGACAGCAATAGTGGCCTGATCCAATGTGGTAATGCTTATATTCATCCAACTGATTGTGTTCGGAATAACTGTTAAAACTGCTAACCTGTTCATAAACCAAGTCACTTCCTCTGTCATGCGTTTGCCTTTCCTGCAGGAGCAGGTGGAGTATCACTGCTAAAACACTCCTGGTCCTAGATAGAGAACCCAGCAATGTAAGTCACTGCCCCAGGAGCCAAATTCTTTGTTATGTGGTTGTAAAAATTTAGCTTCAACAAACATGATCTTATGGCCTGCTTCTCCCTGCTGAAGTGGCTCCCCTCTTCCTCTAACAAGGGTCTCTATCTTCATACCTGCTCCCAGCGCTCTTGGAGACTACAGTAACTTTGTCCATTGGGAATGGAGTGTACTTTTCCTGGGGAAGACAGCAAGACTAAATTATTCAAGCAGTAGCTAACATGGCAAGATTTTTTTCTTTTAATTTTATTTTATTTTTTAGTAATAGCATGCAGAATTTTGGCAAGATCTGCTGGGCTTTTTTTGCGTGTGTGTGCCTTACTATAGGTGGGTGTTTGAGGGTGGCAGGCTCTTGACAGCATTTCACATTTCATCTGATGAGTAAAAAATAGTAGTCAAAAGAATAGCTAGTGTTCCATACCTTCTTTTTCCTTAATGCTATGGGTAAGTCATACAGATCAGGTCCATGAACATCACAGATGGTGGGGCTAACGCTTTTTAAAGCCTTGAGCAAGTTTGTGCAGAGCTATTCAGAGGACAAAGCAGGAGGAAATTCCTCCGTATGTGAAGCACATGCTAAACTCAAATGGGTGGGGGGCATACCCTCTCTTCCTTCCTGATCCTTCCCCAACCCCTCTCCCCAGAGCGAGCTGCATAGTCTTAAGCTAGCAAATGCTCTGGTAAGAGCAGCTCTTTGGGAACCCCAGGCTCTGTTTAACAGTTTTCCTGCTTGAAGTTCTGAGAGAAAGAAAACTATGGCTTAAAGCAGAAAAAGCACCATCCCATGGAAACCCTTCCAGTTACTCCTCTCTGCTATGAATAGGTCGTTACTACCAGGGACTCCCACTGCACCTTTCAATTCTCGGACCTTGGACCAGTCACCTAACCTTTTTAGCTCATTATCTCTGCTTGTGAAAGCAATGCATTGTGGGTATTTTTGGTTTTTTCTTTTCAATTACATTTCTCTGTGTTTACTTTGATCAAAATTGATTGACTTGTTTTCCTGAGGTGTTGCATCGGTTCTTTAAGATGCTGAATAATAATACTTTGCATGCTTGTGTGATCAGCCAAATCTTATCGCATGTCTAATGTGCAGGGTAAAAGCAGGTGATGTATGGATGTCAGAAACAAAGTCATGCAGCCCTGTGAAGCCTGAAATATGTAATCAGGCACAAGACTCTGAACCACACTTCCTGACATAGGTGATTCCAGCCCTTGTGGGATGCCTTCTGAGGGCTCCTCAATTTCACAAACCCACTTCATGAAGCCAATGTTTCCATGTGTTTAGGGGGTAACTAAAATCATTCCAGGAGAATAACCAAGAGTGGAGGTTTCTAAACCCTTGTTTCTCTTCTTCAGGACATCAGATCTTTTTGAGTCTGTATTTATTGTACAAGACGGTGGTTTCCCTCCCTCTTTCCTTCGCATACTGTCTCCCCCTCTGCCCGCCCCTTCCCCCTTGCATGCCATGGAAGATGACTTGGAGCCGTCTAGCGTGCGTGCGCACACACATTCTCTTGCTGATTTGCTCCTGCCAAAAGCCCAGGTTGTGGATTCATACATCACCTGCCTGTGTAAAACGCATGTGCATGCTGCCGTCCTCAATAACCGGAATGTGTTTTCTGTTCTTTTGTTTTTTGTTTTTTTGTTTTTTTGTTTTTGTGTGGATTTTCTGCAGTGTGGTTTACCAGGACGGATTTTACGGTGCTGACCTCTATGTAAGTACACACACCGGAGCCTTCTCGTCCCCAACCCCTGACAAGCCAGCCTTTTTTTGTTTTGTTTTCTTTTTATTTTGGTTTGTTTGTTTGGTTTGGTTTGTTTTTTTAAATATCATTTACTTTAATTTTCTTCTTCCTTGTGGATATATATATTTATATATTTAGGAATGCAAGCATGCTTCTCTGTCACTGCGCTTGCCCCTGGGTGCAAGACCTAAGCCTTTGGGTTTCCTGATCATTGCCAGGGTCAGTTCACTGGGTGTCCTGTCCCCCACACGCACACTGATACTAATCAGCCTGAGAGATGACTAGCAAATTAAAATTTCTCTCAACACTTCTCTCATAATTTGGATATAAAAATAACAGGACTGGTTTAGCCTCAGACCTTCCCTTTCCTTCTCCCCCTCCGCCCTCCCTTTTCTCTTCCCTCTTGGGGTCCTTTCAGGTTTGATTTGTGCAGCCCACACTAAACTGAACAAGCTGTATGTTTAAAAATGTTCATGTGCCACTGGGAAGTGGAGATTATCCCTTTGGGGAAGACACTGGGACTGATTAAAAATGGAGACTAAGATGCTAGAGTGAAAACTGACATCTCATTTTGCTAGTAGAAATGGTAACTAAATAGGCTAGATTCTCTCACCTCTTTGGGGAATTGTAGAGTACAAATATGTGGAGATGTTCAGTTACAAGAGTCAGCAGCCTCCTCCTGCCTGGGAATTAGCTGTGATACCATGGGAGACTTTGTCCTGTCATTGTCTTTGTCCTACCCAGTCAGTCTGTATTGCAAATCTCCAGGGCGTCTGTGTTTACCTAGGTGGGTTTGTGGATTGAGGTATTCAAACTGGCCAGTGAGAAAAGTGGGAAAGGGAGAGCTGTTGCAGAGCAGGAATATGCCTTTCAAAGCAAAAATGTTCAGGTTCACTACTGCCATTGCAACTTGTGGCCTGCCTAGCTCTAGCAGAGTTCCCTTTTGTGATGTTGTAGGTCATAGCTCTTTGGAGCTGGGGAAGTTTTGTATTGGGTAGTGGCACAGTTGTCAGCATGTATTTCACGTTCCAAATCCTTTGAAGGTGCTGTTCCTGGCATTTATAAAGAGGATCCTGGGGTTAGACTCAGGATAATGGATGGAACTAGCTTTTGGATTTTGTTGGCCTATGTAGAGGATCAAGTCTTGTAAATGTGCTTTTCCCAGCCCAGGTACACCAGTTGGAAGATGTGCTCTCTGAGCATAGAGATACTGGGTGCATTTCTTCATTCTTACATATAGTGTTGTGTGTGCAGTCCTTTAAAAATTGATCTGCCTAGTCAAGTGTTTCTGTATAAAACTGTGTCAAGGACAACAGAAGATTTTGGATTTTCCTGCTTCATACCTAAAACACTAGCTTTACACACCACTGACTTTGCCACAGCAAGTAACCAAGAAAATGAGCGATGCTTAGTGCCTCTCCCCTCAATGTGGCGTATGAGAGTCTGGCATGTTGAAAGGAAAGACTAGCCAGGGTTACTTCCTGCTTCTTTTGAGAAAGCTCCTTCAGAGCTTCTGTTGCAGATGGGGAGAGAGGCTTGTTTAATATGTTTTAAGGACAGAGACTTCAGTAATGAAGAATACCTGTAACAACTTGGTGCTGCAGTGCACTACCATCACATAACACAAAACCAAGCCCCCAGGTCAGGTTAGAACCATTAGGTGGACTTCTGATGACTGCTGATGGTGGCTGTGGTCTCTCTGTTAGAAAGCAGGATGATAGAAAAGGGGACTCCGTCAAGGTAGATGGTGGTGCTTTTTCCTGTGTTATTGCTGCTCAAAGCCCTCCAGTGGAGCTCAGGAAAAAGTTATCATAATCCAAACTTGAAGTTGCCTTTCCAAATGATTTGTCACAGGTGGAATGATTACAGTGTCCCTGTGCCCCACTGATTTGTCGTGCTTTTCACTGCAATGCTTCCATCCCTCTGGTGGGTGTGATAGGCTTTTCCAGATTCTGGAAGGCATGAGGGAGGATACTTCAGCTAGGACTGGGGGGAAGTTAAATTTTGGTTCTCTTAGGATGTCTGAGCCCATAGGGTTGTGCGAAAGAAGGGTAGAAAAGGGAGCTAAGCTGGCAGGGAGTGTTAGTCATAGGCAAGATAAAAGGGAAGTGTCCCAAGTTTGGGCTGCTTTTTCTGCATATATGCTATGCACCGATTTCTCATTTTCCTCCTCCTCCTTTTCCTCACTCCTTTTTTCTTTCCTGGGGCAACCATCCTGCTAGCCATTTCTTCTGTGAAGAAGGCATTCCATCTGTTGTTGGATGCGTCCCACTCTGGCAAGACACCTGAATTGATAAAACAACCTGCCCCAGGATGCAGAGGGCTTCATTTCGGATCATAAGAAAGGTTATCTTTCTTCTACAATGGGGTCAATCTGGGTGGTGGGGGGGAAACCCAAACAAACCCACCCATGCGAAGACCGCTCCTGCCTGTGAAAAGCGTGCTTGCATCCACTGGAAAGAAAAGGCTGGTGAGCCCCGCTGTGGGCTGTTTGTATGATTGTTTCTTTCCACAGCTGTGTTTTTTTGAACTGCTCTTCCTGTGTTCTGTTATAGAATAGTCTTACAGGAACCAATCATTAGCGCTAAAATACCTCAGGTAGGAGTGCCAGTGTGACCTGCCAACCAATCAGATTGTGGATTGCAGTGGAAAAAACTGAATTATACTAACCATTCCAGCACCACATTAGAGATGGGAACAGAGGCTTTTTTAGGGCAGCGCAGACTCACGTGTGATCCAAGCCCCCGCTGTAGCAGGGTGGCGTGTGTCCAGATTTCATACTGAGTGGCATTTCATTCAAAATAAAAAAAAACAAACCAAAACAACAAAAACTAAAAAAAACCCCAAAACAACAAAACATAAATTCAATGGAAGGGTCAACAAGGTCATGCTTGTCCCATTACCATGTTAGAAGCACCTGCTGCAATGGACACTGTTGTCCTGTCACCTCTTTTAATTCATTCATGCTCATTCCTGGTGCACATATGCCACCCTTCTAAAACAGAAATACCAGAAGGGGTTCTAGCCCTTTCTGCTTCTTAAATTGTGTTATATGGCAGTTTGGGGGTGGAGAAGACACATTTGAGAGATGACAAATAAAAGATCCTAAAATTGGGCTTGCTGCCTAAACCTGGCAGGTGGTCAAACGTATCTAACTGGTTCCATGAGTTACACATTTCTCCAGGGTTATGTGCATGCTTGTGTCTTAGGGGTATTAAGGCTCTTAATAGAGATTAGAAATAAAGAGGGCCAGCAACATACCTTGTGTGCCTGTCTAAGGCAGGGAGGGGAAAAAGGGAGGCTTATACCATGGGGATACACTGGCATAGTAAGCTGTAGTGTTGGATTTCCTCCCTTTCTCTTTGGATTGATCACCTAATATGGACCTGAAGAGTGTAAGAGAAGATGGACTTATTTTGAGCTGAATTGCGTTATGCTCACTTATTTACATTAACATGCTCAGTAATTGGAAGGCTGCTTTAGTTGGGATTGCAGCTTCCTATGTGTGTTGTTCTTCCATGTTTGTATTATTTCAGAGAATATAAAACAGTACTGAAAAAGTTGTCATCTAACATGAAAGAAGGAATTAAAAAAAAAAAATAAATTGCTTTGTTGATGAGCCAAGGACAGTAACATCGCAGAAGAGTAATTTTAAATTTGGGCTGGTGAATACCTGACTAATACAGACAGTTGAGGTCTGCAGGCTCACGTGCTACATCGGCAAAGGGTTCAGCATAGTCCCAGCAACACTGGCCAGATAGCCAGAGAAAGAGAACTTGAATTACTATAAGCAACATTTAGGCTTGTGTTCCTCTCTCACATGTTCCCCAGACAATCCAAAAGCCTGTATAATCTTGATTTACACAGTCCTTTTGGTTGTTACTGCCCAGTAAAAATGCATAATCCTTCTCATTAGTTCCTGTTTCCTTGTGGAGGTAGTGATTAAACTGTCCGAATGATTGAAAGGTATCTGACTTAACATCTTCACAAGCAGCTCAGACACACTCATCTCTTTTGAGATGAGGCTAAAGATTTAAAAAAACTGAACCTAGGTAGGTAACCTATCCCTGTGGAATCAAATAAATAGAGTGGGAGTTTGCATGGCTATCTCAGGTTTCAGGCACTATGTCACTCAGTGGTGTCTTCTGTTGCAGTTTGGCTGTGTGGCACTGGAGGAATGTGAAGCTAGTAAGGGCCTTTTTTTTTTTTTTCTTTTTACTAATTATTTATTTCATTGGGAAACATGATTGTTCCTCTTTGTTGCAGATGCTCTACTCTGTTGGTAGTTTATATTTACTGGAGTACCTGAAGTGAGTGGCACCAGAAATCACTAGGGGTTTTAGGACTGTGTAGGTGAGGTTACAGATGAGCTCTGCATAACAGTTGAAAGTTCTGTGTGAACAGGAATAGCAGGAGAAAATATCTGGTGCATTGGACAAGCTGAGCAGGGCTTTAGATGCATTTATGGAATTATGTAGGTAGGCACTGGGTTATGGAGAACAGGAGCATCAGCTGGGTAAGGCAACCTGTACAGTGTCTGCTTTGCTCTGTACAGGCCCAAGAGCTTGGTGAAGGATTTATGAAATAATGAATAATAGTTGCAATAGTTCCTCCTCTTTCCTTCACCCTGTTTTGGTGTATTTGGACCTGCTGGTCATGCTAAATACATCCCCGTGTCAGAAATCTCCCAGCTGTCCACACTCATTGCTCCTATGACAGGAATGCACCATGGCCATTATAATCCCCATTTTTGGTTTTATTTGAAGTACACATAAGTAGACTTTGCAGATCACTTTGAACTGAGCGGGTCTGCCTGTACGTGTGTACCTCTATCCTGAGATTTTTTTTGTTTTTTCCTTTTTTAAATAACGAGTAGCTTCAATTTTGCATCAGTGCATGGTTAAAAAGCAATACACGTAAGCTATTTCTTAACTTCATTTCTCCAATGAATTATTTCTCCTGTTTTTGTTTTTGTTTTTGTTTTTGTTTTTTTCTTTTTGTTTGTTGTGCAGTTGACTGAAGAAATGTTAACATCCCGCTCTAAATCTCTCAGTGGAGTCTCTGTTCCCTTCTCTGATATAACAGATGGGTTATTGCTTGTTATAATTATTAACATTGTGGTGTGGGACAGGGCTAGGGTGGGAGCCATTTTGGGGGGTGAGGGTGGGAGGCTGCGGGAGTCGTTAAGGTTGGAATGTTAACTCCAGTGGTGACTGACTGTTTCCGTAATAGCAGGTTGTTGTGGCTGCACGCTCTAGTACTTGAGGCTGTGTACTTCACTGAGCTTGTGGTAGAGCCTAGGGCGAACTGCTGTCCCAAGAGAATGCTGGGATGGATAGAACTAGCCAATATGAGTCTGAACGTGGTGACTTTGCTGGTTGTTCTAGCTCCAGATGTCAGCATGCTTAGTTTTTAATTTTGATTAATAAATGTTACGCCATTCCCCCTCCCACACCTGATTCCAACCCTTCTTTTCTTCTTCTTCCTTTTTTTTTTTTTTTTGGTTTGGTTTGGTTTGGTTTCGTTTTGTTTTGTTTTCCTTTATGAGAGACATGAGTTAAAAGATAATTACTTGATAAGCCTTTTTGGTTTCAAACTGCATCTTGCTGTCATGTTCAGAATATGTGCCAGGCACATTTGAAGTGGCTTCTGATCAGAAATGTGACTGGCAAGTGTGGGGCAGAGTGGGGATCAGGGTGCATGCTGAAGCCAGCTGCCCTGCAGAGGGTAGTGCCAGGAGAAAATGCCTCCTATGCTGTGCCTGAGTAACAGATCAAGGGTTCAGGAAGCTGATAAACTTAAGGGAATACCACAATTGTCTTAATGTGGTGAGGTTGATGAAGGTTTGATTTGGATTAAGGCTGCACCTCAATCCAGTCACCTCCATCATGTTCTGGAGGTGGAAATAGTGGTGCAGCATGGCAAAACCAAGCTAAGCATCCCCAAACCATCAATCTACAACACAGAGTTTGAAACAGCCAGGTGAGATTAAAAGGGCAAAACTGTAACATGACACCTCTTCCAGGCCATGTGGTGATGTTTCACAGGTGTAGATCTGGGTTGCTTTTTCTTGTGTTAACTAGAAAATTGAAGAGGCTTCAAGTCTCTTCTGGAGTAGGAAAGTGTCTGCAAACATGTTTTCGATAGCATGTTAGCCTCCATGGAGCTAACGCAGCCCCCACAAAAGCAACCAAAATTAGTTTAAAATCATTACTTCTAATTTAAAAACTACCTAGCCCCAAATTGAGCACTGCTGAGCAAACACAGTTCTGTGGAAGAGCTGATCTTGTACTCTTAGTTACATATGTGCAAAGGATATATAGAGAAGAAGTGGTATGTTGAGCTGATTCTGGAGGTGAAGAGCATAACTCTGCCTTCTGCTCCTTCAAACTCTGAAATGTCATTTGGAAGAAAAAAGTAAAAAAAAGGCCAAAAAGAAAAAAAACCCAAACACAAACCAAAAACCAACTATCTGGAATTTTCTGATTTTTTTAATGACTCATTATGTTTCAAGCAACTCAAAGCCATGGCTCATTTACCATGTATCCTTCCCCTGCAAGTTAACAAAAATGTGTTCATTTTATGGGTGGACACATTTTATGAACACAAAAATGTGCTACACTTAAAGGAAAGACCTAACCAGGGCTTCAGAGCCCCCTTTGCTTCTTGCTGTGCCACCTTTGCCCCTGGTCTGAAAGGTGGCTGGCCTTGGCCCTTCAGTACTGCAGCCTTGCTCTGCCCCAAGAGCTCCTTGCAGGAGTTCCAGGAGAAGACTCACAGGTCTTCCTCTGAGTCAGGATTCATGTTTTGCCAACACAGCTGTAAGCACATTTTTAGTAACTACCTCTCCTCAGTGTAAGCCCCTTTGCTACAGTGTGTAGCATGGGCAGAAATGCAGCAGCAGTACGGACTGCTCTGGAACAATTTCCCTTGACCTGTGTCCTTTTTACATGGAGGAGGGTAGAACAGTCTGATTGACTTCCTTGTCAGTTTACTTGTTGACAGCCCTGAACCCACTAGGGACTGTCTTCTCTGATCATCTTTTCCTGACTGCTCTATGGCTTCTCTGGCTGTTGATACTTTTGCACATGTGGACTAAATTAAATTCTGGTCTTTTGGGTTTTCCAGGCTTAAAAAAAGAGATAGAGGAGTAAAAAAAAAAAAAAAAGGCAGGAATTTCTCTGAATGGTCCCCTTTCTAAAATACACAATTCACAGAAAGTGCCCACCTCTAATTTCCCCAATTTAAGAGGAATGGACCATAAAAATTACACTACATGCAAGATTTCAGGTCTCTTCTGGTTTTCAGTTCCTCCATGCCAAATTGCATTTTCTGCAGGGTTATAACCATACTTAGTCTTATTTAGTGTATTTTTTCTGCTAAACAGGGTAGTGGAAGAGCCTCTTTGGTCCCTCAAAGGAAAGGAATACACATGAGTTAATGGGTGATGCTTGCGATAGACAAGACATGGGAGCTGATGCAGTTTGAAACACTTCCTCTCCTTGTAATATGTGTGACTTTTATTTAAATTTTATTTTTTTATGCTCTGCATGGGTGGACAGGTATCTGTAAAGTCAGTTCTCTTCTCTCCTGCAGGGTGGATACGCAGCCTACAGATATGCACAGCCTGCTACTGCAACAGCAGCCACGGCTGCTGCAGCCGCTGCAGCAGCTTACAGCGATGGGTATGTAAGGGACAGGTGTCCATGGGGGCTAGCTTGCTGTGCTCAGGGATCCAAGGAGCATTGATCCATTACAGAACTTCTACTTCTCTCCCCCATTTTTTGGTCTTTCTTGCACTCGCATGCGCACACATGCATGGACAACCCAACATGAAAGACTTGAGTGCACGTTTTGTCTCTGCTCCCAGACAGTGTTGCCCTCCGGTGTGTGTGAGCTGGCACAAATCCTGGCCTCTTCCCTATCCTTGTGATTCTCTGCACAACATGGTTACAGCCTCAAAGTCAGAGATCTGGCTTTCCTTGCTCTGTGACTCTGGGCAGGTTGCTTAATCACTGGGTGCATTTCTCCCCCCATCCATAAAGTAAAAATGACTCAGCTCATGCAGTGCTCTAGGATGCTGTAACATGCAGCTCTGAATAGATACAGAGGATTGTCATCGTCAGAGTGCTTGCCGTAAGATTTTTCATCTCCTGTGCAGTGAGGCTGTGTTTTAATCCTAGCACATGCGAGGCGACTAAAGTTTATACTCCTTTCGTTATGGAGAATCCCTCACTGCTTTCTGTGTAGCAGCTGTTACCGTGCTGGTAGCGCTAGCGCCAGCAGTCAAATTGCATCACATGAGGTAAGGGATATACTGGCTGTCATTTCAAAGGTGATGACCTCTTCCCTACAGGTCAAGCTCATGGCTTCTACCATATCTCTCCATGCAGGCCGTTCTGTTGCCCATCTCATACCGATGCATGGCAGCATGCCCTTCGGTTCTCTTCACAGAGAGAGGCTGCCTGTGTGTGCATGTGTGCATACATGTGTGTGGAAGGGCATGCTGCTGCTTCCATTACCTGTGGTCAGACAGCTATTTCCCTGCCCCTCCCAAGTGACTTTTTGTTTTTCTCTTTTTATATCTTTTCTCCCTCTCTTCAGTTATGGCAGGGTGTACACAGCAGATCCTTACCATGCCCTTGCCCCTGCCGCTAGCTACGGAGTTGGTGCTGTGGTAAGTGGGATTTTCTTTCTTGTGCTGTTTCTCATTTCCAGTGTGGGGAACAGCTGTTTACTGGGTACGAGGCAATGAAACTTCACCCAGAAAGACTTTTTTGTTGAGGGAGGAGGTCCTTAGCTGCAGTGTTAGGTTCCCAGTTGTTCTGCATTCATATGTGTGTGTGCACTAGGAAAAGAACGAGGTTGTAGGAGGCCACTTATTACTTGGTCTTCGACATCAGCAAGTACAATGGAAAACAAAAATTAAAACTGACCAGAAGTGCCAGGAACCAGAACACTGTTGGTGAATCAGCAGAACTATATCAAGGTGATATATAGAGCAAAAATCAGCAATAGTTCGAGATTCAAGACACCCTTTCTTGCCATTTTCAGTAGTAGGAAGCAAGGGAATAAGTTGTTCTTGTGACATCTTGCAGCAAAGCTGCTTCACTTGGTTCCCTTTTCCACAAAGTGGAAGGATGAGGTGTCCTGCCTGCCAGCAGTAGTTATGCAAGGGCAGGAATGAGGTATGCTGGCATCAAGAGGAGTGGAGCAGCTTGCTGAAAACACATGCTTGCCCATCTGCTAGCCAGCACAGTATCTAAGTTGTTGCAGAGGCTGGAATACAAATGTGTTCAGAGAAAAAGACACCTAAAAATAGATAACTGCAGTGTAGCACCTCTGTTTCAGCCTCAGCTCACCATGTGGATTCTCTGTAGGGTCAGTGAGGGAAAAGCAGGTGATTCTAGGGTACCTGGTCATCATATCACCCTAAGGTGAGGTGAAGAGCATCCTAGAAGTCCTGATCTCTGCTATCTATCTATAAAGGCAGCCTAGAAAAGTAGCTTGAGATTAGGACTCAGGAGTCCCCTCTCTGGTACTGAACTCCCTTCCACCAAGACTTGCCAAACTTCACCTCCAGCTTGACTGGCCATGAGCATGTTCCCCTGAGCCACATCTTTGGATTTGCAGGCAGAGTTCTTTCTTGCTTCTTAGAGGTGCTGATGGTGGTGGGCCAGTGCCAGGACAGGTCGATTGGTCCTTCCACAAGCATTTCGGTGCTGTCCTGGGTATCACTTCACAGTTCTCCTAACAACGTTTTCTTCTCCCGTTTCATTTCTACAGGCGAGTTTATACCGAGGTGGCTACAGCCGATTTGCCCCCTACTGAAGTGACGTGAGCCCCCTGCAAGTGGGACAGCCCCCCCAGTTCATGAGGCCTGGCTATTGCAATATTTACTAGTAGAGGAACTCTATAGCAAGTCGAGGAGGAAAAACAAAAAAAAAAAAACAAAAGAGAAAATACTTTTTTATACCTCACTATGTTCTTTGAATATGTATTTTTTTTTCCTTTAAATTTCTGCCTTTAATTCTTTTGTTCCAAAGATTGTGCTTTTTTTTTGTTTTGTTTTGTTTTGATCTTTGGGGGTTTTTTTTAACTGTGGTAAAAATAATGCATTTCCGTGTCTGTATGTTGGTGCATAGCTTATCCTACCAATCACGGAAAAGACGATTAGTGATAAGGAAAGCGGTTAGAAACTGGTATCATGCAATTAATCAGGAACACGCAGACACAGTTACTTCCCTGGGTCTGACGGTTGGTGCCTGTGAGACAGAAGGATGTGAGGGAGAAGTCTCCACTTGCTGTGTTTCTGGTCTGCAGAAGGAAGCGCTCTTTGGCTGTGGCTGGGACCTAAATGCTGGTGGGAAATAGTCATTTACATTTGGAAATGGGGGAAATGCAGAGACTTTCCTCGTTCCTGTCATCATCTGACGCGCACAGGTTTGGGACAGCTTCAGCAGTGTCAGAATTTTAGACTTCACAAGAGAAGAGTCCCTCAACCTGCTCTACGACTTCTGCTGTAATCTGCTGTATAGGGGACAAGACTTTGGAAGAAGTTTTTGATGAGGATGACCTTTCCCCCACACACAGAACTTTTACTAGCTGATCATTGTCCATTGCTGGTGGCTGTAATTATCTTAGTTTTTATTCCTCCTTTTCAAGATCTTTCTCCCTTGCTGTCCTGTTCCTCGAGGAGTGGCAGATGCAGTGCAGGATCAGGCAGAGTACCTCTGCTGCAGACAGCAAGTGGTTAAACTTGCAGAGGTGAAGCACGTGCAGCCTTGCAGAGGAAGAAAGTTAGCAGAAGAGTCAAGCATGGCAGACGCTTCGAGGCCCAGCGTGCAAGGTCTCTGCTCCTGTTCATCATGAGGTGCTTAGGTACTTCTGCAAGTAATCTATTTCAAACAACGTGAGTAAGGAAAAAACCAGTCATGTATAAGCTACTTGAGGTGAGGGACAAGCATGTGGGTTTGTGTGGGGGAAGAGGATCTTTTATGTGATCCTGAAGTAGTTTTGTTTCTGGCAGAAGCAGTTTGTGCAAGCTCTGAATTCATAGGAACTTCCTACCACAAGCTATTTCAGGCCCTTACATAGCTGCCTTGGAGCCCCTGGGTTTGTTCTGCCCAGCCTCTCGTAGAAAGTTGTGCACCTGGTCTGCTGAGTCCATACAGACACTACATATTAGAAGAAGCATAGAGACTATTCAGCAGAAGGCTCCACAACTCCCAAGACCATCTCCCTTCAGCTCTCATGTACAGCAAATTCTCTGTGTTTCAAAGATAGCACATTTAGATGACAGTGTGAGCTGTGGTGTGATGGGGAGATGCTGCTCTTCAGACCTACCCGCTCAGCTGCTGGCTCTTGGAGTGCTCCCAGTAACCCCAGTGGGTAGAGGCAGAGCTCTCGCCACATGGTAGAGAGATGCAGAAGCATAATTTTATTAGGCTGCCTCGACTCCATCAGTTGGTGCTGGGATGAGCCACTGCCCCCAGAAGGGCAGCTTGGAGCATGGATTTGTTGGTGAAGCCTCTCCAACTCCTGTTGTACACCTGCTTCTCCATCTACCACTGATACTGAATAGGAAACTTCCTGCATTTAACACTAAGCAACATCACCAAGTGAAGGTTCAGCTCCTGGGGAGGTGTCTTGGCCCAGCCACACACAACCACACGTGTTTTTAGCTCTTCCCCAGTGACACATGGAGCCTCTCTGTGCCCAGCACCTCTAATGGGAAGAATGGGGAAGCCATTAGTTAAGCTAGAGATGCTGAAGCTATTGATTCTGTGGAGGAATAGATAGATAAAGAGGACACCAAACTGCCAGCCTGTTGGCCACTTTTTTTTTTTCTGGTTTTATTGTTGGTTTTTTACTATTTTTTTTTCCCCAAGCCAAAGTTTGGTTTGTTGCTGTTATGACAATTTTTTTGTTGTTTGTATATAAATATTTTAGCTTGAAAATGGGGAGGGGGGGAACAGGGTGTTGGGGCTTTCACAAAATCTAGGAAATTAGGAGGACTCGGGGTGTTTGGGGGCTTTTACTGCCTGAGTTGGGGTAGAAGAGGGAGGACTTTTGGTACAAAGAGTTATATTCAAGGGGAGCCTTTTCCACTGCAGGGCAGCCGGGGTACTTGAGGAGCTGGGATGCAGCAAAAGCCTCTACTGGACTTGTTGTACCACCTGAGTGAGGCCATCCCTTCCCTTGCCCGCAGGCAGTTCCTCAGGCAGCAGGTCTGCAGGCTGTGGGCAGAGGAGCGTAGCTTGCAGAGCACCCTGGGGGCTCTGCTCCCCTCACTGCCCCTCTCCTGCGTTCAGTTCAGCTGGTTCTGACTGCGGCTCCTGAAAAGCTGGGTTCTCCCTCCCCGAGTGCCCTCCCCTGCCCTGGCAGTGCTGCCTGCAATCCCCGCCTGCCACTTGGCTTCCCTGGCAGTAGGGAGGCCAGCCCCATTTCTGCCTCTGAGCAGAGTCTATGCATGGCAGCTTCAGCCCGCCCGAGTATATTTTAGGAATGTGAGGGGGTTAGTGCAGAAGCACCCAACCTTTGCGGGGCTGTGGTCCCCGATCTCCGAGTAATACCTGCTCTAAGACCATCCAGCCTGATTCCTCTTGTATCTGAGCCTGGTCTGTTCTGGTCACTCCCTGCCAGGCTCCTCTGGTATGTTTACCAGCCAGTTCTCCACGACTCCAGAGTTAATGCTGCCAGATCCCTGCTGAGGGAGCTCGCTGATAGCCCGGCTTCCTGCCCTCAGCAGTGACAGAGGGGACACTGGGACACTTGCATGGCTGGGGGCCAGAGGTAGCTTGCTAGTTCTGGGTGAACAGAGCACCAGACCTCCCAAAAACTCGCATGCCAGCTGGAATTTTGCAGCAAGGTTTCTCGAGTGAGTGTTGTGCCGTGACAGGAGAGCTCTTCAGCCTTTCTTCCCTGTTGGTGAACAACAGCTCTGGTTTTGCTCTTATGTGTTACAAACTGGCTAGAGATGCTTTCAGAGTAGCCAAGTCGTGGCTATATCCCTCTTCTGAAGAAGTGAGGACAAAGCCTATATCTCCCTATGCAAAATGAATTACGTTTAATAAATTAAACTGGGCCCTGGCTTATTTGAATGATGGCAGCTAGTGCTTGTCCCTGTGATGGGTCTGCAGTCACAGGTCCCTTGCAAAGCAGGGTTTGGCTTTCTGAGGGAAACCGCACAGGCAGCCTGGCAAATATCTTGCTGTTTGTCACCTTCTAGTCTGGTGGCATCTGGGATTCCTCTTGATGCAGAATAAAAAATGTTTCTTTAAGTGTAGCTGTTTGTACTGTCTTGCAATATGTCTGGCCAGCACATGATGATATACTGATAAAATTTTGGTTTGAAGAGTTGATTTATTTAATGTGCTGGTCTGTATTTCCTTGTGGGTACAGTTGTGCTGGTACAAAGATGAATTCTACTGATATAGCATATTCTCTACTGGGAGTAGGTTGTATTGGTGCCCAGCACATTAGCAAACTGTTGTCCCTGTCCCCGTGTTTGGGAGGCTGCTCTGTTGTTGGTGGGTTAGCTTTTCTAAGAAAAGCCATGACAGGACCTGGGGGCAGTGGGGAGCTCGGTATGAGCCTGCTATAGCCAGCTTTTCCCAGGTTAAGCAGTTATGTGGATCTTGTGTCATGAGTTCAGACAGATAAAGCCATGTTTAAAGATAGCTATGGCTTGGCTGTTTCAGTGCCTGAGAGGGAGCAGACTTGCCCAGCAAGAAAGAGCGCCAGCTCTGGAGTCTGAGACCTGTGTTTTGGGCAGGGCTCTGTCAGTGATCCTCAGGGGTCACCATGGAGCAGTTGTGTTGCTACTTTAGACTTCGCTTCCCCATCCCTAAAGTGAAGTTGAAGTTTATCCCCTGTTCCTACCTGTTTTGAGACATCCGTGGATGTGAAGTGCACAGCGAGAGCTGAGGAGGATCTTCTGAATAGCTGGCTCAAGTGCTAGTTGTGGAATGGTTAATGAAGCCATTTCCCTGCCTGAAAAGAGACACTGGCTGCTGGCCTTTCAATTCCAGCACCCAGAGCTCTATCAGTGGGAAATACAAAGCAGAGCCTCCCAGTTCTACCCATGTTTTTCCCTAGCCCATCCCCGTCTGTATCTTCCCATCCTGGCCGTGAAGATGGAGGCAAGTGGAGAAGAGGTTTGGGGAGCACTTAGGAATTTAATAAAGGGAAACTCAAACAACAGCTCTGGGGAGCGCTTTTGCTGAGTCTAGCTCCAAAGGGAAAGCACACAGGCAGCCTGGCAGAGGGCCTGCTGCCTGTGACCCTCCAGCCTGGCAGGGTGGGGGAATGCTGTCCTTGGTGCAGAGGGGTGATTTTTAAAGTGTTTTACCTGTTTGCACTGTTTTAAAATAGGAGGGGGGGGAAAACCAACCTAGTGAACAAGATAAACATCCAATGTAAACTTCTTTGTGTTTTTATTTTTGACATGCTCTTGGATAATGTCAAACATTTTGTAGTATACACCAGTGAGACTTGATTCTTTGTTGCATAAAACACTATTTTTTGTGATGTTAATGTCTGAAAAGCCCATTCCCTCCACCCCCACCTTACTGATTGCCTTCTCCGCCCTGCAACCCCAGTAAACTTCTCTTCTACAATGAAAACTCCAGTCAACAAGGCAAGCAGGAGTGTGATAGCAAGTGCATGAAATGGGGCCCTTTACAAGTAGGCTCTGGGGTTTATCCCTGGTACGCTTCGCTCTAGCCAGGAGTTGTCAGGGTAGCCCGCGTCCCTCTGCAGTGCCTGCATGGATGGCAGCCTAAACGCATCTTGGGATGTCCAGGTCCCATCTCCGTTGCCACTGCTGACCCTGGAAGGCAACTTCTTGCCAGTGGCTGCCAGTGGTTGTCCTCTCCAGGTAGCGGGCTGCAGCTGGTCCAGGCTTGTGCAGGAGACAAGCTTCCCATGCTGCCTCTCAGCTCATGGTAGAGCAAGAACACATCAGCCAAAAATCTTGCCTGATTTCACCAGGAGATCGCTGGTGTCTAAAGCCGTCCACTCAGATACTCATTTGACTGGCAGTCAGCAAAATGCTGATTAATCTTGGGAATGTTTTTTCTTTTTTATTCTTTTTTGTTGTTATTCTGAAGTGGGTCAAGAAATCTCTTGCCAGATTCCCAGTTCTCTGCTGGTGGAGGGGCTTGTTGATTCCCTACAGAGTAAATTACAGAAATCAGGCCTCCCACATTAGCAGTCTCAGTTCTGGTCATGTTTTTCTATTTTTTCTGTTCACAGTATTTTTTGTGTGCTGCGTGTGTTGTAGTTTTGGCAGCTCGATTTGGCTGCATTATCAAGTGACGAAATCATCCTCTTTTACCCCAGAGGATATGATTTGGTTTTGGTTTGGTTTTTTTTTTCATGGGTTTTTGTTTGTTTTGTTTTTGAATTTTTTTTTTTTAATATGATAAATCCTGCTTGTAAATAGCTGGAGCTAAAACCTGGGGCTGATGGGTTTTTGTTTGTTGGGCTGTAGAGTGATACGGAGCTGGTGGAGTATTTTACTGACCTCACAGGCTGATCTACTTGAGACTTGCAGATTTTCAGTGCAAGGCTGAGATACCGCAGCACCTCCAATGGCAGCGACAGACTTGCCCCTTCTCGCGGTCTCCCCAGCACCTCCCATTGCCAGGTACCACCGGGGAACAGGACGTGTCCCAGGTGGGATGCGTTCCCTTCCCCTGGATCATTTCCTAGGACGCCCAAGCCGCTTGCCCAGGGTCCCATTTCCCTGCTGACTCTGGAGAAGCAGTATCTGCATCCCAGGGCTTTGTGACAGCCTCTAACTTCCCGCCCTCCCTCGTTAAGTATCATATTGTATAGTAGCTTTCAGACCATACAGTATTCATTGGGTTATTCCTATTATTATCAAGTAGCTGGAATTGTGAAGGTTGGAGTAGTTAGATCTTTAGCTTTTATTCCTTTTTTTTGTATTACTATCCATGTGTATAAATTATTGATCATGTTGCTGGCTTTTATAAACTCTAAGCAAGGGGGGAAACCCTTCCTAACCCTTTGCAAATGGTAATGAAGCACTGTTTTTAAATAAAAGAGAGAAACACCAGTCTGCTGGCTCCCGTGTGTTGTCTGTTTTTCAGTGCATCTGGATGAGTTTTGCTGGTGCATCTCCCTGACAGGTAAAACGCAAAGAAGGGAAGGTGGTGTGAAGAACGAGCTGGGAGATTGGATCTTCTTAACAGTGATAAAGGGCAAAACCTTGGCAAGTTGTGTTGGCAAAATCCCAGCCCCATCTGTTTGTACACTGAGCGCTCTGAAAATCCTCACCTTTCCCTGCCGTTCTTTCCCATTGCTGCTTATTAGCAGAAAAGGGCCATTTGTTTGGTATTTGATAAGGAGCCTTCTTTTTCTTTTTTTTTTTTTTTCCCCTCCTCAAGCCTAGTCAGTGTTTGAACCTGTTAGCGTGGAAGGAGAGACAACTGTTTCAAATTACAGTATCGGCATTTCCTTTAATGCCTGTGTAGCCAACCGCGCTCCATCTGTGTTAGCACAGGTTTAATAGTTAACGTACACAACTCGAAGCTGCTGTTCCTGTGTTTGGTGTAAATTTCCTCTGGGAGTTTGGACATGTCTTTTGATCACTGCTCCTGTTCTCCTGGTTATAAAAGTAGGATCGCTGCAGACAAGCAGAAATCCATTCATATCCTACAAAGTATTTAGTGATCCTCCTGTGAAAGATGTCATGCAAATATAGATCCATATAATCAGGTGCCTCTTCAGCTGAAATGATCCTAAAAATAACAAATAAATCCCTGTGGCTAATTGGAAATAATTATAGAAACAATAACTGAGCAAAATGATACAGCTAAATATGCCTAGTACAGTTAAGGCTGGTGCAGGATTTTATTGCTTTCAG
Organism: Pachyramphus minor; assembly: GCA_013397135.1. NCBI lineage: Eukaryota > Metazoa > Chordata > Aves > Passeriformes > Tyrannidae > Pachyramphus > Pachyramphus minor. The sequence continues at coordinate 167,035 of VYXB01007240.1, read as the reverse complement.
AAATGCAAGGTACCAGGAACAAAAAGGGGGGGGATAAGGTATGTCCCTGGGTGGTAGGATTGTCAATTAGGATGCAGGGAGGCATGCAAGCTCTGTAAGCATTCCTTCCCAGTACTTAGCAAGGATATGTTCCTGTCAGATGATCCTCATTTCATTCTAACAATAACTCAAGAGGATGTTCAACAGTGACTGCTAAAATTAGATGCTTGGAAATCAGGGCTGAAAATTGTTGAAGAAGAGCTGGTTAAGGGATTCTGCATCAGTGGAACTGGGAATGGTTTTGAAAGGAAACTTGGCTGTGCTGGGAGAAACGTACTGCAGAGCTGCTTCAGAGGCAAAGCAGAGAAGCTCTAGGTCTTCCATCCTACCTTCATTCCAAGGTAAAGCTGTAAAATGGCTTATCCTGGAATTCACTAGTAAGTCAGTAAAAGTGTTGTAATATTCAGAATTTCTCAATATGATTTATCAAATGTAAAGCTCATCAGAGGAAGCAGAGATTCTTAGAATGCACTGCAAGTTGGTTGAGGAAGTGAACAGAGCTGATTTAATACATTCCCTTTCTATAAGCTGTAAATAATTATAATGGATAATAGACAAATCCCACAAATCACAGCTGATCACAAGCCATGGTGCTCTATTCAATGTGTGTAGGTACCATCAGCTGAGAGTGACAGTACCACTGTCGCATCAGGGAGGAGCTGGGAGGAAGGTTTGGTGACAACCTGGATGTGGGTTCTGGGCTGTGGGATTTGGTGCACCAGTGTGGTTACTGAGTGAGAATCCCTGTGCCAGCACGCCTGTGCTTGGCAGCTGCAGGGTGGGATTTAGTCTGTAAATGGTAATGTTTGCTGGAAAGCATTTAGATCTCATTGAAATGATTTATGAATTCAAACTGAATTTGCAGAAGAGCTCAAGGGTGAGGTTAGTGTGACTGCTAAGGCTGCATCTTAGGCTGGCACTGACAAGCTGCATCAGGAGATTTGACCCAAAAGCTCAGGAAGAAGTCCTGATCCTTGTGCCAGGGGCAAAGCTGACTTCTTGTCAGGATTTTGCTGCTGGACTTCTATTGACTATACAGGCTCAGGGATGGCAGCCTGAGCACCCTTTGATAGGAGAGCTTAGCTTAGTAGCTGGTGTGGGAGGCAGAGTTATTTGCATGCCCTCTTTCTGTCTTTATACAGAAAATTGCAAAGCTGTAGAATAATTTGGGTTGGAAGAGATCTGTGGAGGCCATTTAGTCCTCTCTCTTGCTCAAAGGTCAGTCAGGTTCATGTAACTGTAGCATCTTCAGCAGGAGCTCAAAGGCAAAATGCATTCTGCAGTGACAACAACTTCAACATGCCCTGGGAGGTGAGAGGTGACCTGTGACCTCTGGTGTGTGCCTGCAGCCCTGTTTCCTTCCTGTGCAGCCGGGGTTGGTTCTTGCTTATGGCTGTTTCACCAGAGTGTGGAGAAGAAAAACTGCAGAGGGCTTAACTTTGCTTTAGACAAGATGTATTTTTTATGGTTGCTCTCAGTTTGCCTGAAGCATGATCATTTCTGGCATAGCATGTCCAGCGCTGACTCCTGCTGCTCCAGAGGAACTGGGAGCGGTTCAGTGAAGAGCTTCCAGCATGGTTCAAGGGCTGGAACTGGGTGGGGGCAGAGAGGGGAAACAGGGAAACAACTGCGAGAGTTCATCTGTTATTTGTCAGGCAGAAGGATAATTGATTGCTTTTCTAGAAGCACCTTGCAAGGAAAAAAGATCTGACTTTTCCAGGTCTTTCCTACTAACTGGTTTAGCATTCCCCTGCACGCTGCAGGTGCAGCCAGGCAGCTCCAGTTGTACCTGTGGGTTAAGGGACTTTCTGCAATTCGTGATTTCTAAAGTATTTCTTAGTGTCAAATCCATGAGTTTCCAGTGACTTGCACCATCCAGCCCTATTGCTCACCTCATTGGAGATGAACCATCCACTGTCCTGGGTGCTCTCTGTTCACCTTGGGCTCACAATAGCCCTTCAAGGACAGACCAAACCCTTGGGTGCTGGTCCTCTTCCCTTTGCTGGTTGATGAAGGCAGCCCCACAAACCAAGTCTTAAACCCATAGAGCCAGCCCAAGTGTTCCAACATTCCCCCATATTGCCTGCAGCAGAAGTGAAGGCTCCTGGCTTGTGCAAGCACTATAACCAGGGAAGCAAAGAGAGTACTGGAGTCAAAACCAGAGGATTTTTGTGTCTGGGAAGAGGCAGTTGTCTTCTGCAGGTCTCTGAAAGTAGAGAAGGGACCATTTAGCTCCTAGGGTGCAGTGGCCACCAGCCCATGACCAGAATCTAGAGTCAGCCTTCCCACTTGGAGGAGCCTTGCCATGTTTGGCCCCTTTCCTGCTGTAGCGAGCACACCGATGCTGGGAGCCCCACTGTGCACCAAGGAGGGGATGCACAGAGCCAGCGCTGGAAGCAGCTGTCCCAGTTTGTGGAAACTTTCTTGCCTTTTTAAGGACATGCAGAGTGCTGTGCTCTAACTTTAGCACAAAGGTATGGTTGACTTGGCTTCTTTTATTAATGGATGAGTATAAATATATCTGCTCTTGGTGCCTGTCTTGTTCTGCCATGTGTAAACACTGAGCTCTGTCCCAGCTCCTTTTGATGATAAATTCCTTGTCTTTTGAATCACAAATCACCTTTTTGTGTGTCAGGAGGAAGCGTCAAAGCCCAAAGTCATTTTGTTTTTTATAGCACCAGCACTCTCTGGCTGAACTCTGCTCAGACATCACTGATTTCACAGAGCTCTGCAACAACAGCCAATCTGGCGTGTTTATGGTGTTATTGAAGTAGCCTTTGAGCTCCTCTGGAGTCCTCCTGCCACAGAGCACTGCAGTCCTCCCTTATTTTTGCAAGGATGTTGCATGTCCTCCCCGGCAGGAGGCTGGGAAACCTTGCTTCCCTTTTGAAACACCAGGGCTTTTCTTTTTCGGTCAGTGCTCCCGAGTTCTGCCGCTTCTGCTCTGAGGGAGGCAGCTCTCCAGAAATAGCTCCTGCTCTTGGCCGAGAGCAGCTCACATGGGCAAGACGCCGCTGGCTGTCCCTGCACTCTCACTGAGCACAGAGACAGGTCTCCCCCAGCAAAGGGCAGCTGCAGATGCCTGTGTGCAGAGTGCAAGGGGGTGGGGAGGTAGTTCAGCTCACCCCAGTGTGAATGTGGGTGAGCTGCCTGCTCCACTGTCCCACTCGGCTGCGGGGCTTGAGGGTGAGAAAGGAAGCGTGAGAGTCAGTGTCATCCATGCAAAGCTTTGCACAGGCAGCAGGAAGCTTCACACCTGTGTTGGAGGGGGGCTGATTGAAAGTTAGGGGAGGAAATGAAAAATTCAAGGTTGGGGAAAAGCTGGTGTCTGCTGAGCTTGCTTAGTGGCCTTGAGGGGTGAGGGCTGAGATGGCTGCAAGGCTGTGACCCAGGAATAACATTCCTTTTTCTCCTCTGCGGACCAGTGATGGGGTTTGTGGTGCAGGAACAGGAATGACCCACCCTTGCTCCCTGCTAACACTGTGGTGTGACCGGCACCAAGCTGAGAGCCAGTGCAGCCAGAGGTCTGGAGAGATGAATCTGATGCACTTCACAGGGTCGGTTTGGGTGAGACAGCCTTGAAGCATCAGAGATGACAGCTAGGGGTGAAGCCGACTCATCCCTTGTTAAAATCCAGGTCCTGCCATGTTTGAGAGCATCGTTAGCTCTAGAGGGGAGGCCAGGCAGAGCCCAGCGTGGCAATTCAGGTCACTGAGTGGCTGTGCAAAATACGCATTCAGCCCTGGGCTCTCAAAGAGCTTTGACTTGAAAGGAGCAAATACCTGGACTTACTGCAGGGATGAGTGAGACATGCCATTCCCATAGGCTTGTTAGTGACATCAAATACCTCTTGCAATATGGATTTAGGACCTGTCAACAGCAGCACAACCAAGTACTGGGGCCTTTCTACTGAGCAACAAAAAGGCTGGTAAGTCACCAGTCCCCACCATTATCCATGAGCTGTGGGGAATAGTGAAACACCTTCCCACCACCAGCCAGTGTCCTCATGCCAAAACTGGGCAAAACCCCCATTTGTAGAGCTAAGGGAGCTTGCTCTGGTTGTACCCCCAAGGAGCAGTGTGCAGGAGGTGGCTATAAGCCATTCCTAGTACTAAGGAGGGTCATAAATAACCCTGGGGGTGTGATGCCAGACCTTGGTTTTCCTCCAGCTGAGCCTGGAGCTTTCAAGCTCGAAAGCATGTGGCATTTTGCTAAGGAATGGTGCCCTCAAAACAAAAAATGAGGCTGAAGCCAAATTTCGTTTCAGGGGCTGTACACATTTGCACTTGGATGGAGCTGCTTGTTTGTGGGAGTGGTGACTGTCCAATGGCTTCCAGCAATGGCTCAGTTTGCTCAGAGCCACGCCAGCCTCCTGGGAGGTGTCTCAGGTGGGACACCCTGGCACCTGCAGAAAAGCCACTGTGCTTTCTAGACCAGATGTGGCCTGGCACTGCAGCAGGGAACCGGGGAGATTGCCTCTCAATGGCTGTGAATTGCCACTGCTCAACATGCAAGGACCTTTATTCACCATTTCTCTTTGTGTGTGTGTTTAAATGTTTTTCATTTTGTAGGAGATAAAGCATTTGGAGGGTTTGGCAAGGGGCAAGTTGCAAGCTTCCTTCACTCTCTTGTACTGCGAAAAGGCAACTAACCCCCTTCCCTAGCAAGTGGGCAGTAAATGAACTTGTGAAAAAATAATTGTTCTGGAGCCCTGCCCATCTTTGGCAGGCCCTCATCCTGTTCGCAAGTCTCTGGGAACTGCTTTTCTCTAAGCCCTCCATTAGAAATGAAACACCTTGACAAAAATGAAGGGGTCCTGCAAGAAACACCTCGATTGAGCATCCCTCTCCCTGCTGGTGGCTGATGACACTGGAGGCATGTACTGTGTGCCTGTGGTGCAGACCCAGGAGCCAGTATATCCCTGTGAGGCAGCAGTGCCTGGTTCTGCTTGGAGACGGGCACAACGAATTTGTACTCTGATCTTCTTGGGAAAATGTGGAATACTCGATTCTCCTGTGCCTTTGTATGGCTTCCTGTCCCCTTGCTGGGGACCCTGGGGACAGCGGAGAGGCCCCAGAGGCACAGAGGAGCATCCTTACAGGCACTGCCAAGGGTGGGATCTCGGCAAGCCTATGTGTGCAGAAAACATATCCTGAAGAACAGCCCAGTTCAGTACAGCCCTCATGTGAACCCTGGAGATTTCGCTCATCAAATGCATCTACCTCATTCCCTCCCTGCCACTCCAGCTACACAGGTCTCCTGGGGTTACATGTTTCCAGATCAGTTACCAGCACCTAGTCTGAGCATCTGTGCCCCAAATACAGTGAAAGTTGCCAGGAGGAGAGAAGAGGTGATGGGTGAATCTCCTCTTTTCTGCTTTGCAAACAGTCAGGTCCCAAGCTTTGAGCTCTGCTATGCTGCCCTGACTGCTTGGCTTGGTGGAAGGTGGCTGCTCAGGGAGTGCTGCAGTACAGGAGTTATCTTTTCCAAACCCTTCATTTCTGCCCTCTGGCAACCAGGCAGTCCCCATGGGACAAAATTCTTACATGCCCAGAATTGTTTCTGGCCTCAATTTCACTCCAGGCATTGGGGAAAATAGGAATGCTTTTAAAAGCTGCCATCTCATCATCTAAGAGAAACCATGCGCCATGAATGTGCCCAAAGGAATGACCCGTGGGAACAACAGGGCTTGAATGGACAGGATGATCTGAGGCAGAAAAGGCAGAAAGGCAGATTTTGAATGGTATTTTAATAGTCTGATCATGTGGACAAAATTCAAAGGAGAACCAGGACAAATAAATCTGGGTTTAACCTGCCTCTCAGGACACAGCATCCCCTCTTTACTTGCTCTGTGTGGGGTTTGCCCTGGACATGGCTGGAGGACTCAGCAGCACCATGAACACTCAGAGTTGTGTCTCACCCACCAGGGCAGTCAAGGCCATGACATTTCTGAGATTCCTCTATCCAAGACCATTGTTATTCCTCTTCATTTTACACTTTGTTTTTTAACATCTCTTTTCTTTCACTAGTGTTTCTGCAAACAACCTGGAGAGGTCCAGATCTTGGAGTTTTAAGCCCTCACCTCCCATAATCATGGTACAGCACCTGGTCTGTGATATCCCAGGGATCTCCTGGCTCTCTGTGTGTAGGAAAGCCATTTCCAAAGCCAGAGCTGTGCTGCATCTCTGAAAGTCTGTGGTCACACTGGGAACTGGACTGGCTTCTCCTCTTTGGCCTTGCAGGCGTCACTAAACAGCGAAGAGCAGCAAACCCAGGATCCAGCCTCAGACCTGGCCCACTGGTGGTCTGATTTTACAACTGCTTCGTACAAACAAAGCAAGACCCTGGGTGGGAAATCTGGAGGACCAAAGGATTGTCAGCGTGACGGGGCATAGTCCTCCCGGTTGGGGCATCGCCTCTTCCTGCCCATGTGACCACTTGGTGCCTCTTGCTCAGCCCTTCCATTTGAAAAATGGGACTAGTGCCTCATCCTTGAAGTTGGTTTAATTAGTATTTGTGCTCTAGAGAACAGTTCTGCAAGGAGCCACTGATGTCTATGCTTTCATTGCCATCACTGCAGTTTTGTATATTTCTGGTATCAGAACATGTGGATTGTTAGACATCAGGATGACCTCATGGAGACACTGCCTTGCTTACTTAAGGTAGTTCCCAGGATGTGGGCATGGCAACTCAATGATATTGTGTGATATGCTCACTTATCGTTTTCCCATCCCAGAGCTACTTCCTTGAGGACTTTCCTTTTCTATCTAATCCCATAAATGCCTTGCTGGTTTCCCACGTGTGTGATGTGGGTAGTGAGATCTCTCATACCTCTCAACTGGCTGCCCCAGGTCATGCTTCTGGCTGCGTTTCCCACATGGAACATGCACATCTGGTCATACCCTTCACTCCCGTAGGGAACCAGCACAGGTTTTGGCCAGTGGCAGAGGTGGTGTTTCCCCTGTGTGGGTGGTATGTGGCCCTCTTTCTCAACCCCACTGACCAGTGCTGGAATCTTGTCTCCATCCAATTCTGCTGCAAGCTCAGGGCTGTTTCAGGAACACCAGAATTTGAGCCAAAGCTTTTGGAATAGTGTGTTCTCCAAGCATGCCATGTAGGCTTGGAGCTGGAGCTGCTAAGAGGGTGCAGTTGTTCCTCTGTCCCTCTGTTTCTCAGCATCTCTGGGGTGTGAAAACTTGGACATGAGCTCCTCAGCATTTAAGGGTGAAAAGGTTGTTTTTCAGACACTACCTGGCTCCCACCTGTAATTGGAATGATTTAGATGTGGCAAAATAATTCAGATGTGGCAAAGGTAGCAAGAGTCATTCTGGTCTCTCCCAGCATGCCAAGAGTTGGAAGTCAGGTCACGTGCATAAGAGGACAAGAGTTTCCCTTAGGTTTTCAGGAAAGGCTGGGGCCCAGATTGGGGTCCCAAAATTGTAGCAGTTGGACAAGCCCTGCAGTGTGCATGTGTTGCTGCAATAGTGTTCACCTGGGTTTACCATGGCAACACCCACAAAGGTGGACGACATTATTCCATTGCCACTGGGTTCAGCTGCCATGCAAATCACCAATGCATTTTACAGGAGACATTTGCCCATGTGGTGATGTCTGTGCTTCAGGTCATGTCTATTTTTGCTATAATGCCATATATTTGTAAATTGGGCGTGAATGGCATACAGTGCCCTCAGTGCAGCTCCTTTCAGATCATCTGTCATGTCAAAAAATGGTTTTGAATATCTGTCTGCTCATTTCAAGCAAAATATTTATTCTGTAATTAGAATGTTTTGTTCCAAATGCTTTAAAAAAAAAAAAAAAGTATGAATGAGAAGTCAGTATTAGATTGCCTGAGTGGATGGAAATATGCAGGTGGAAAAGCAAAATGCTTCTGCAAAGCTGGTGTGGGTGTTTAGCCTTCACAAAATGTTCCTATGTTTTTTTCCCGTTTCATCACTGTGAAGATCTGCTCTGTTAGTTTCTGTGCCAGGACATGCTGAGGATATTGCAGCTGTGTCTGTGAAGGTGAGGGAAAAGTCTTTAGCCTATCCTCTCCACACTTGACTGCGCTCCTCGATGTTGTCTCCCCAGCTGGACTCTCATCCCTATGGAGGCACTGATGCCCTGGCCCAAGGATGCTCTCTGGATCCCCCCACGGTGGGTGGCATGCAGTTGGTGTGCTGTGCTGGAGGCATCTCTGACACAGCACTGTGGTCCATGTCATGGCCCATGTGTGCTATGCAGGGATCAAAAACGACGGACAACTGGGGTAAATGTGATTTGATGTATTTCTGCTGCCAGAGTACTAAAAGTTATGCTCTCACAGAGGCAGAGGGCTCATGCATACACACGTGGGCAAAGATAGAAAGGAAGGAGTAAGTTTCATACTTCACCTGAGAAACATTTGCTGCTGTTGTAAATTTACTCCCAAGATGGCTTGTGGTTCACCTGCAAGTAAATGCTTTAAAAGAAAGAACAAAAACGCTTGTGTCAACCTCACTCAGGCTGAAAATATTTCTTTTAGGTTATTGGCAAGCCAAAAGCTTCCTGATATCCTGGCTGTGTGTTTCATCAGGGGTCTACATGGCTTGATTTTGCTTTCAGATGAAAACATTTCATTTCCCAGCTCCAGTCCCAAGGCAGGTCTCTTTGTAACCCGTACTATACTTCTGAACTCCAACCTTCAAGTCCTGTATTGGGGCAGGGAGCAAGACTGACCAGTGGCACAGCTGCCTCCTGGCTGTCTGAGGCTACACAAATGGTGTCTCCCTTGCTCTGCCCAGTGAGATCATGGGATCCTGCCACAGTGCGCCAGCGTGCTTGGCTTTGGAAGTTGCTTCTGGATTTCAAACTAGAAAGAAATTAAAGGTAAGAAAGAAGGATAAAGATTTAAATTTAAACCTAAAATATAACTTCAAAGGACACAACAGCTAAGCTGCTAGGGAAAATGGTCTGAAGTTTAGAGATTTGATTTTGTGAGTGTCTAAAAGAAAGAGTTTCCCCTTGGACCTGAATTCAGTGGCAGGGGAACTCTGCCTCAGAGCACAACCTTACTTTTAATTAATTCTATAAATATTTGTATGAAGTAATTGTGTACTATTAAGTGATCCCACTTAACATAAGGTAACTTTGCTTTTAGTTTTCTTATCCTGTATAAATAATACATATATCCACTGCCTGTTTTGTAAATAACCTCACTGTCTCACTCCTGCCAAGGGGTGGCCCCGCTTTCCACTTTCTTGCCTCTGATGCCTTTTGGTTATGTTCTTTCCTGTCAGCATGGCCAAAGCCAAGTAAAAACGTGCTGCCTACAGTAATCAGCTGTATTTGCTAAGCCTCTGTTTACACTGCTGTCTTACTGTATCCCCTCACGTGACCCTATCTGAGCAGGTAGTGCTGAATGAGATGCTCTGATTGAGTGCAGGAGCTGGGATTAGGTGCTGCCTCCTCACACTCTGCATTTCTGCATCAGCTGGATGGTGAGAAGCTGCTCTAAAAGGCCAACTGGGTGCATGAGCTCATGAGCCCAGTCCCACAGTTATAATTTGGAAGAGTGATTAAATCTTTGGCTTACAGTAAAGCTATCATGGAATCATGGGATGGTTTGGGTTAGAAGGGACCTTAATGATCACCCAGTTCCAACCTCCCTGCCATGGGCAGGGATACCTCCCATTAGACCAAGTTGATCCAAGCTCCATCCAAGCTGGCCTTGACGACTTTCAGGGATGGGGCATCCACAACTTCTCTGGGCAACCTGTTCCAGTGCCTCACTACCCTCACAGTAAGGAATTTTTTCCTATTATCCAATGTTACTCTTTCAGTTTGAACTTTTTCTCCCTTGCCTTGTCAGTATATGCTGTAGTAAAAAGTCCTCTTCATCTTTCTCATAGTCTCTCTTCAGGTACTGGAAGGCTGCAATTAGGTAACCCCTAAGCCTTCTCTTTTCTGTGCTAAACAAACACGGTTCTCAGCCCTTCCTGATAGGAGAGTTGCTCCATCCCTTTGATTGTCTTGGTGGCATGCCTCTCCTCCCTCTGTTTTCTTTTTGCATTTCCCTCCTCCCTCTCAATGTGCAGTGTCTTGCACAGCATTGTGGATGTGCTGCAAGGCAGGTCATGCAGGTGTGCTGATAAATCTTCTTGCTTTGGACATGGAAGGCCTCTCCTGGCCCCATGCTCCAAGCTGGGCTATGGATCACGCTCCCTGCTTTGGTGAGCTCTCTGGCCACTGAGCAGGCTTCGGAGCCCATATGCTTTCCTGTCGATGCTGCTTCCCAGGGCCGTCTGTGTGCAATGCCTGACAGATCAATACCAGCAGGAACAATGTGCTTCAGAGGAAGCATCCATGGCTTTTTGCCGTGGGCTGGAAATCCCTCTCCTTAGAGGGAACCAGCAGCTTCCCTGCTTTGTTCCCTTCTTCTGGAGAGCTGATTTGCTCCTACACACTTGCAAAAACACTGCTGGCTGCTGCTGCTACCACATTGCAGCCAGCTGGGCACAAGCAAGGCTTGTTCTGGCAGTTGGAGGTTAATGGTGGCCAGAGGGTGGCCAAGGTGCTGGCAGCCACACCTGGGGGTTCTGTGGTGATCCTGGTGATGTGGTTCACATGGATCTCCTCTGAAGGCATTTCTCTAGGCTTTCAGATTAGAAAACTGCCCAATGATTGCTGTGAATTTTGTTACAGGTTCTGCTAAATCACTAGCCAAAATCATTAAAATGTATCTTGAAAGTTTTTGGACCTGGTGACTTAGGGATGCTGTTTGTGGAGCTGGTGGGGTGATCGCACAAAAGTCCCTCTGGTGCTCATGCTGCACCAGCACCAAGGAGCACCTCCAACTGTAGAGGCTGCAGAGTGGCTATTTCCACATCACCAATGTCTTCCAGCGCTTCCTCACAATAAGCTTTGTCCTGCAGAAATTCAAAGACTTCCGAGCTCTTGTTGCTGGTAGCTGCCGACTATTTTTGGAAAATAGATTGAAAATCCCATGTCTTGATGGAGCCTATTTTAGACCTGGGGTGTTGTGGCTGAGCAGAGCCCAGCAGGAATGGCTGGTATTTTGCAGGTGTGCTGATGGAGGATAACAGGGCTCCCCAGAGGAGCAGATGTGGGGTGCCACCTCCGAGTTATGGGCTGGGCAAGAGGAGGAGATGCCTGTGCTGAGGCTGGTGCAGAATTGCCCTTCCAGCACAGCACAGTGTGAGTGGGAAGAAAGGAAAGCAGAGCAGAGAAACCATCTTAATCCCAGTGCCTTTCCTATGGTACCGTATCTAGTGCCTGTACAGTGTGGCCTTTTGGCTTACAGAACACAAAGATGAAATACCAGTCATCTGGAGAAAAAGAGGAGGGGAAATAGCGTGGAAAGGGGAATCTCCAGGAGTGAGAAACATTTCTGCTGGGAGAAGTGAAGCAAGAGGAATAGATCTTCAATTACCAGGCAGGGAAGTGCCGTTTGCACAAAATCACTGTTGAGACTGGCACTAACTCTCCCTCTTGTGGGCATTCCCCTCTGTCTAGTGTAGAGTCTGGTATCTGCAGGTGCTGCCAGCAGCCTTGAACCTCTGATGGCTTCATTGTAAAGAGATGGTTCGTAATAACTCCTGTATTAAACATCCATGTGAATTAGGCCAAGAGGGTGGGCTGATCAGCAGAACTGGCATCTGGAATGTCCTGGCATCAGGCTCATCACTCAACAGAATGAGAGGCACATCTATGTCTGTAAAGTGAAACACCTAAAAGCAGGACCCATGATAAGGGGGCAGATAATCAATAAATTACTTGCTGTGTTCACTCCTTGCAGGTCATACTGGCCAGGACTTCACTTTCCTGTTCTCCTCTCACTTTACTCAAGTTGGTCTTTTTATTTTATTTAATAACCCAAACAAATCAAAGCTTGCCCATGTTCCCACCTGAATTTCCATCTGAACCCTGAACCCAAAGACTCCCTCTTGGCCCAGGCTATGCTCAGTGGGTGAGATGTTTGTAAAATATGTTTTTTTCACACAAAAGGTTTACCTGCTTTACTGGTCTATCTGCAGTCCCCTTTCTTCTCCTGAATTTTTTATCTGTGGTCACACTGTTGTCCTTGTCTGTTTTTCTTTCATGATTTGGACACTCCCTGCCCCAATAAACAGGTGAGGCTGGGGCTGTCTTGTTGTAGGGGCCAGTGTACCTCTCTCGGCTACATCAGTTGCAGGTCTCCAAGAGCAGCAGATAAATTCTGGCCTTTTGCTCAGGAGAATAACATAATCCTGTGCAATTTGGCCCTTGGTATAAACCCATAGATAAGTCAAAAAATTATCACTGAAACCCGGAGAGGGAGCATGGATTCATTTAGGGTAAAGAGTCACCATGTGGAGCGAGGTCTCTGCTGAAGATGAAGGGGAAGGAAATAAAAGGACCACAGGCTAAGATAAGCAATTTCCAGAACAGATGCTGTCACAGAGCAGCTGGATCCAACCAGCTGAGCCACTGGACCCCTTAGCAGGAGGAGGAAGACTGAAAAATAAAACCATATTGTTTGAGGAGCTTGCACCAGAGGTGGGAACCCTGCATATACAGAGATCTTTGATGGTAATGGAGCTTCATTTTTATTGGCTTTGTTTGTTTGTTTGGGTTTTTGGTGGGTTTTTTGTTGTTACTGTTTGGGGGTTTGGTTTTGTTTTTGGTTTTGTGTGTTTGTTTATTTGTTAGTTTGTTTTGAATGACCCTGCCTTAAAGCTGTTTGTGAGTGGTTAGAAAGTGATTATCATATTTTCGTCTTTGTGCATTGGCTAATCTGTTGCAGAGTCCCCAAGTCAGCAGGTTGTTTTAAACAGTTTGACCTAGTAAGGCTGCAGCCATGTCTGAAATATATTTTGAGGAGCATGTATAACAGGATTAAAAAAAATTATGAAGAATTCTGCCTACGGCTGTTAATGCAAGCATGCAAATATAACCTTGGGAAGTCCTTTAGCCTCAAGTTGCTGCACAGGAGTAGGACTGCTCGTGCTTCTTACACTTTCCCTGGACATCTGCCACTAGTGGTGTTGGAAGAAGAGGCTAGAGGAGCTTCCATCTGTCCATGGATCCTGTGTATGTAAGGCAAGCTTTCTAAAGGTGGCCAACCTGGCACATCTGTATAGGCAACCCTAGACCCCAAAGAGCTCAGAGGGCTAGCCAGGCTGAGCATGTGTCAAAAATGCTACTTTACACTTGTACCACGGGACCAGGAGTTGCAGCAGAGGTGAAATCTTTCAGTACTTGTTTTTTTTGTGTGTCAGTATCTTGCAGTCAGCAGCAAGTGCCACCACTGTGGTTGTCTTGCCAGCAGGACCCTAAAGGGGAGAAGATAAAAGGTCTGATTGCAAGCACAGCATTGCAAATAATGGGGAAGAGATACAGAACAGAGACGCCCCCCCAAATTCAGTGTAAATGCTCTGCTCAGGCAGCCAAGCCACCAGCACTGTGTTTAGGGTGCTCACTGCTGCCAGTGTTGATCTGCTTGAAGAAAACACTGATTTTTTGCCAAGGCATCAGTTTACTTGCAGGAGTTTCCCAGAAGACTAGAAGTGCACAGAAAGCACTACTGGATTAGGGGCTGCTTAAACTGGAGCTGCTTCTCAGAAGAGAAAAAGTCCTGATTGTTCCTCTCCTCCCTAAGGGAGCACTTGGCATTGGAACGATAATGCAAAATGAGACCTTGAACTTTGAAAAGGGCCAACTGCAGCTGGAAGCAAGAACCTGCTGGAGCTCATTAAAAGGCAAGTGTAAACATCAATACAAACGAGGGGTAGATCTTGGCTTCCCCATGGGCTCTTATCTCACACAAGCTTCGTGCTTTGTGGATAAGAGGCTGTTTTGCAGGCAAAGGGAATAAAAAAGTGGGTCTGTTTTCTCACTTTTCAGCCCATGAAACTCAGGTAAAGGAAAACCCTAATCTATATGTGCTGTTCCACTAGTTAGATAGTGCTGCCTGGGGTTCTGGGGGATGGCTCAATGGGTGTTTCTTTCACAAGCGGTGCCTGCACAAGTAGCTCTGCATCCTCCTACTCCCCCTGCCAGCATGTGTTGGTCCAGCTGTGTGACAAACCAGACTGCAGAACTTATCTGGCTTCAAAATAAACTCTCCAAAAGATAGACACAGTTACTTTAAACTCAAACCAGTTCCTTGATCCAGTTCATTTCAAGCCCTCATAAAGAGCGGCACAGGCATTGTGGGGTGGAGGAGGCTCTGCTGTCATTGCCTCCAAATCCAACTTAAAACATGCACAGCCTCACATTAAGTGCTGGTGCCTTGAGGGCCATTGCCTGCCCACTGGGCCTGAGAAGGCAATTTCTGGCTGTATCACCCAGTTTTACCATGTAGGGATGGGCTCTTCCACGCTTTTTAGCGAGTCTGAGCTGTGCATTGTGTGTTGAGGCCTGGTTAACTCCTCTTCCTCGAGGAACAGCTTAGATGGGATTTATTCAATGGAATAGGAATTATTCAATGTTGAGTTGACCTCATTGCAGTTACAACTTCCTCGTGAGGGGAAGAGGAGGGGCAGGCACTGATCTCTTCTCTGTGATGAACAGTGACAGGACCTGAGGGAATGGCCTGAAGTTGTGTCAGGGGACGTTTAGGTTGGGTATTAGAAGGAGGTTATTTACCCAGAGGGTGGTTGGGCACTGGAACAGGCTCCCCAGGGAAATGGTCACAGCACCAAGCCTGACAGAGTTCAAGAAGTGTTTGGATGATACTCTCAGGCACATGGTGTGACTCTTAGGGATGGTCCTGTGCAGGGCCAGGAGTGGGACTCGATGATCCTTGTGGGTCCCTTCCAATTTGGCATATTCTGTGATTCTGTGAGTTTAACCAGCAGTCAGACACTTCTGGCTCCCTGCAAACTTTGGGCATGAGTGTTGGTGTGTCCCAAGGAAGGGTGGGCTGCACAAAGGGTGCTTGTTTGCACAGTGGCTCAGCTTTGTTGCTGCTGATGCTGCTCTTGCTTTGATCTTGGCCATGCTGCAATTGCTGCTGCCTTTGCAGGCATGTGAACACCTCTCTAGCAGCACTCAGCCATGCCCGAAGTGCACCCCACACTCTTACATGGCAAAGCACCTTGCAAGGTACCACCCATATTCCCAAGGCACTGGGAAGAGGGGGATGAGGACACTCCCTGGCATACAGCATGGTGCAGGAACAGCCCCCTCTTTCAGTTGCCTGGATTTCAGTCAACCAGCTCATGAAATCCCAACCTCAGCCATGCTGCAAGAGTCTCTGTTACAGCTTCCTGCGGGTAGCTCTGAGCTGCAGAGCTCCGGGGTGGCAGGCAGTGCATGTTTGGACGTGCAGGCTCATTGCTTGACTCTGCCCATATGTGTTCCTGTGGCCCTTGCCTTTCTCAGTTGTCCTTCAGCAGGCTCTAGTTACAGTATCTTATTCGTGATGAGGGAGGAATTCTTCTCTTGCTTTAATACTTCAGTAAGTAGTACACAAATCCCTGAGGGCCATTATGGTGTTATGGAGTCTAATCCACCTGAAGGGACTGCTGTATGCCACATATCCCATTGACTCCTGAAGATCTCTGAGATCTCACTGCTATCATCCATGTTCTTACCTCTAAACAGAAATTTCCTCCTTTTGCTCCTAGGTGGGCGAGACTTTAAAATCTGCCCGCTCTCTAATCATAGTCCTCCTTCCTATAACCGCACTCACAGTTTCCCACACAAAAACCTCAGTCCTTTTGTGCTCTGTTTTCCTAGTCCTTCAGAGAAGGTTTACATCTCCAGAGAGAGCTCTTGCACCTCAGGGACAGCCTCAGTTTCTATATTGTAGCCTAGATATTCTTGTCCTGGATTGCCCTGCTGCTTTCCCACATGTTGTCCCACTGAATCCAAGCACTGGTCTGCAAGAAGTGTCCTGCTTAGCCGAGATAAATGTTTTTTCCAGCTGCTATGCAGTGTCACATACACTGTGAGATGCCTCAGTGATTGCACAGGAGCTGTGGGTCATGCCTGTGTTATGCCTGATAACCACCAAAGGCTGCATCCTGTGAGCACTGCAGCCAAGGTAAAGCTACCTCTGACTTTATGGCACAGAACATAATCCCTGAAAGAATCCATGCCAAGATGCTGGTAAGTACATAGCACAGCTCTGCAAACTCATGGACAAAATCTTGTCCTGATGCTGAAATCTTCTCCTCCTAATCCTTCCTCTTCTTTTTAAGCAAGCAGGTTGGGTCACCTCTCAGCTGTGTAAATGCATCGGTGTGCGGGAGCTCTGCCTGGAGGCACTGCTAAGAATAGAGTCTAAGAGCAAGGGGAAGAGAGGAGTGAGCCTGATTTGGCCACTGCCATCATCAGTTAGACTCCATTTCATTTCCTATAAGCAGTAGAGGCTACAAAGTGCACATAGTTTCAGATGGTGCTCTTACTTGACAGTCTTCTGATCCTCTGAATGCCAAAGTCAATGGCACATCTGCAGAAAACTCAGTGCTCTTGCCCTGCTATGGCTATAAGATCCCATTACTATCTCCATTAATCTCCAGCTATGGCTGCTGTGAGTACAGGGGTCTCACCCATTTGTCTGCATGGACTGAGCTGCTGAAACAAAGCACAAATGAATTTCCTAGAAGCAGCCATGTTTCAGCAAAATGCCATAGAAACCACAGCTGCGTTATGGAGGGCCTTTTCCCTGGCATTATGCAATAGATAATTATGTAAGTTGTTGTTATATAATATTCCTGGTTTTTTTGGAGTGCCAGCCTCCCCCTGATCACAGTAGTGTGTACTACTTACGTCACATCATGCTTTATACAACCCAGGATCACAGCAGAGCTGGAGCTGCTGTCACTGCTGCTCCCAGCCATGGGACTCTTGGCTACTCTCAGGGCTTTAAAAAATTGTTTTGTGGGAGAAAAAACTGTTTTGTGGGAGAAAAAACTCATTGAAGAGGAAAAGTCTTTGAAGAAAATATGTGTTTATCCCTCTGAGACGTTTTGCTGTGTAAGCACACAAGATGGTTTGCCTTGATTCTTGAGGAAGAGCTGGGTTTTAGAGCATCTCTCTCTCTTCCTTGATGGAAAGTTTATTTCACAAGCTTACTTCAAATTAGAAAGAAATCTACAATTTATGCCAGTACCTTTCTCTTGGGTGCCCATTTTCCTCCTTGCAGCTGGTCTGGCTGCAGAAGAAACAGAGCTCGATATTTGTTCTCTTAACTACCAAGGCAATGTGGGGGACTGCTGGGCTCTCTGATGTTCACTTTACAGGTTGGGGTTGGATTTCTCTCTTCATAACAGCAATACTCTCAGAAAAACATTGAATGTGGCCAAGCAAACTTGGATCTGGTCCAAACTTGGATCTGGTCCATCCTTGTGGCTGGTGTGCAACTCCTCTGTGCCTCCCAGCTCCACCTGGGCGGCTGAGCCCTATAGTAATAGCCACCAAACAGCTGGTGTTTCTAAAACCATACCCAAGGGCCAGTCTTTGCTCTTTCACTGGGGTGTCTGTGGTCTCAAGCAAGTCATAGAACTTCTTTGACGCTCATAAATGGGGAGAACAAGGGGCTTTTCCATCCTCAGGACTGGGGCACGGTCTAAATTCATTAATACCTGTAGCAAGGTTGGCTGTATGTGGAGGGAGGAGAAAGGCAGAGGTGGGATTGCACCCACTGTTTTGCCAGAGATGAGTCTTCCCCTACTTGCTGCACTCGTTACATGGGGGACCTTTCCTAAGCATCTTTTGGGAATGTTTTTGGGTAGAAACAAGCCCCACAAATTCTCTAGACTTTTTCCTCCGCAGTACCCCGAGTCTCGGCTGTGGCTCTGCTGCCCCGATCTCACCACCCTAGACCTCTCCAATATTAAGGCTGGGGTGGGAAGGAGGGAGGCACAACATCCCAAATGACCAGGGAATGCAACATCTCTACATCCCACACCGAAAATGAGCCTCTTAGAGAAGTTCTTCGCCCGACCGCAGCCGCAGCCCGGCGGCGCTGCCGGCGGGGGGACGCTGAGGTCCTGCCTGCCCTAGGGTCAGCCTCCTGCCTCCGAAATGCGAGGGCTACCTGTCGGCCATCTCCCCGCGCCTCCAAATCCCGGGCAGGGGCTTGGACGTGGCCGCCAGTGCCCGTGGCTCAGTCACCCGTGGCCACGAGGTGGCAGCAAGTCCCGGCCGACGGGCCGGAGCTGCGGGGCCGGGGGAGCCCCGCGGGACCACGGAACGGCTGCGCTGGGCAGGGACCACCGCGGGTCATCCAAACCACCGCACCCTGCTCAGGCAAGGTCTGCTAGAGCACGTCCACCCGTGGGGGCTTTGCAACGAGGTGACGGTGGCCAGTGCACCCCAGAACATGGCCAAAAGCATCAACGGGCTGTTCTATGATGGTTTAGCAAGAGTGCCTCAGGTGTGGGTGCAGAGGCACAGCAATGTGTGCCACCGTGGCTCTGGTATGGGCAGAGCTGCCTGAAATATGCTCTTCATTCACCTGGAGCATTTTAAAACAGGCAGCCAAAATGCTGGCTCTCTACGGTTTGTGTTTATCCAGATGGTTATGCAAATGATAGATTTTGCCCCAAGGGAGGGCCCAAGAAGAGGGCTGTAGATACTAAAATGTTATGTCCTTTTCATGGCTGCAGGGTTGAGGGGTAGTCAGGTGCCCTATAAATCTTTTAGTATTTTTGTGGACTACTTATTTATTTAAGCTCTAGGGAGCAGAGCTTATGATTTTATTTCATTATTGCTTCACTTGCAAAAAGAGCAATATGAAATCTCATGCTCGTTTTAAGTCTTCTGACCATTTAACGTTAATGTCCATACTAGGACTTTTGGATTCACAGCCCTGGAGAAAGTTACAGAGGGAGAAGAGTCGACCGATTTCAGATGAAACTATTGCAGCGTTAGTTTTACTTTAAACTGAGTAGTTTCAGATTGGGGAATAAGACAGAGCTTGGTGCGTAAGCAGCAGCCTCTTCTGTACCAGCAGCGTGTTTCTGCCATGTTTGAAAGGCATGTAAACCTGTAAGGTCAGTATTCAGGATCCTACCCAAGGCCGAGCCTGGGAGGGTACAAATGCTTGTTTACTACTCTGAGTACTTGGGCAGTGAGGTTGCAGGTATGTGATCTCTCCCCTCTCAGTCCTGTGCTGTGGAGAACTGCGTGAGGAATGAGTTGGAGTCCTAGGTGCTATTCCAGCAGCTTAGCTTAGCTTGGGTAACTGGTAGTGACCTGGTTTTTGCACAGATAAATCAGGATGAAATCTTGGAATTAAAGTGTTTAGGATGTGGCTTTCTGGATGTGAAACAAACTGGTGCATAGAGGAGAGGGAAGGAGTGGATTTCAGGGTCACAGGTTCATTTGGCTGACAGAAGCTTGTAACATGTAATGGCCCAAATTTCCTTACCTCTACACTTGGATACCAGCTGACACCTCCATTTGGCTTTTGCCACCCTTCTTGATCAAACTATTCCCTTTAAACCTCTGTGTTTCTGAGAGATGTGAGGCTCCATCATCCTTGCTGCCTGATTACCCTTGTAATGTGGGCATTTCTTTCCCCTTGCAAGGCTGGGACAGGGAACCTGTTCCTGTGTTGTAGAGAGTGGAAGATGCAGAGGCAGCGATGCACCTCAGGTTGTGCAGCACTGTGGTAGAGACCCTCCTCCTGAATCCCAAGGCAGGTATCTTCAGCCCCTTGTTGACATGTCTCACCTGCTTTCCTCTTGGAAACATCCAGAGATAGGTTTGGGACACATGTTCCACATGGTTCAGTGCTAGCTCAGCTTTGTTATCAGGCTGTGCTCTGACTGCAGCCAGCCTCTGGAAGGGACTAGTCACATCCCACTGGTGTGCCAGGCTGTTACGAGTCCTGACAGAGAGTGAGGAGAAAGTCTGGGAGGTGTCCCAAAACATAACCCAGGTGGTTTGTCAGCCCAGTGGCTTTTCTTTCCAACACAGATATTTGTTTGGCTTGATGGAGGTAGCCAGAGACCAGAACTGCTGGTTGGGTGGGTGTTGAGTGAAGCGTTGCTGTGTCCTTGTGTCTCCAGCCTGCTGCAAACTACCCTCCTGGCTCAGCTGTACATCTGTTGGCTCCAGTATCCAGGCTCAGCCATCAGCTAATCCTAGGTGTTTCCCAGAAGAGCAGGCAGCAGGACCCCAGCAAACAGGTGTGGCATAACTGGCTCCCTTACAGCTCTCATCCCCCTTCTTCCTCCTGCAGCAGCTGGGGAAATGACAGGGCTGCTCTGAATATGGTTAAGGACATGTCTCTTCTAACACTGCGCTCTGCTCTAATAACAAATGGTGTGTTACCCCAGGAGAAAAGGACAATGAGATCAGCATGGGAAAGGAAAGGTCTTTGAAGTGATGGAGCCAATGTTTCTGACTGACCTGGCCTTTTCTCCTGCCTGCCCTTGCCAGGCCAGGGGAGAGGGAGGCAGGATGGCCTTGCAGATGACAGTGCTCTTCAGGAATCTCCTGGCATACAGCTTGGCACTGTCTCTGGGTCCTTGGGAACCTGGGACAGGCTCCTGGCACTGTGTTTCGGCAGTGCCCTTTCTGTGTAGAGTGGGACATGTGCCAGTCCAATACGAAAAGCAGAAATTATGCCATCAGTGGCACCCACAATAGTACCTGACCCAAAATAGCTTCTTAGAAAAAACCAGGGAGGCTGATTAGGTTAGACAAGCCTGAAAGAGAGCAAGATGTCCAGCTAATGACTGACAGGTGTAGGTCTGTGAGCAGGGGCTATAAATCCCAGGGGTGAGCTCTCCAGCCACCCTTTGGGGAAAGGCAAACCACTGCAGGGAGCACTCAAGGATCTGCCTTTGGTGAACCATGGGGCTCAGTGACCAGGAATGGCAGCAGGTCCTGACTGTCTGGGGAAAGGTGGAGTCTGACCTCGCCGGCCATGGGCATATAGTTTTAATGAGGTAGGCAAGAAGTTTCTGTTCTAAGAGTAAAGCCGAGAGCTTTTGATGAGAGACATGTTTGTCAGTGTTTATTTCAACAAACTGTTTGCTTTCTTGTAGGGTGGTGGGTTTTCTGTTGCTGTGGTTTCTGGGTTAAAAGTTACTCACTCTATAAAGTGGCTGTGCTTCTGTCTCTCCGTCTCCCTATGGGTGCAGGAGCAGGCCAGTGCTGCTTTTTAGGGATGGTGGTGCATTGTCCCTCTGCCTCTGGTGGCTAAGCTTTGTTTTGGATCCCCATTTCCCAAGCACTACAGTAAGAAATGCTGGAGAGAATTGTGTGTCATGGGTCTTCAGGGGCTCTGCAGCAAGGATATGGGGAGGCAGGGAAGGAAATGAGAAAATCACCTCTGAGAAAATGTTCTTGTAATTTAGTATTTCAGTAAAACTATCTGTGCAGTACCTTCTGTTTCCCTTTCCCCACCTTAGTGTCACCTGGCAGAGCCCTGTCCATCCCACTTTCTGGCCAGAAATCTGAGTGGTAACACTTGTATATTACCTTATGATGAATTTGCGGTCTGTGTCTGTGAAATGAAGCACATCCTTCCCCCTGCTTCCCTCCTCCATGATTCTGGTGTCAGAGCAGGAGTGCTCTTGAGATCTCCATCCAAGAGGACACCAAACTGCATGGGATCCTGGCACCCTGGCTGGGGAATGCCCAAATACTGCAGAATGGGAAACAACATTAGGTGGGCGTTGGAGCCTGGCTTGTCCTTTAAAGACCAGCAGGGCTGGAAACTTCGAGAGGATTCTCTTCATCTCTGCCCTGAGAGGGTGCACAGTACAATGTGCTGGAAGGGTACAGAAAAGGCCAGGACAGTCAGTAGGATTGGCTCCATCACTACGAAGGCCTTCCCTTTCCCATGCCAATCTTATTGTCCTTTTCTCCTGGGGACATGGCACCTGCCTGGGGGCTTTTCTACCCTAAGCATGGCTAAGGGAAGGAGCCCACACCATCAGGCATATCCACTGAAGAGCTCTGAAAACCTTTTCTCAAAGATGAGATAAAGCAGGGAGCTGTTTTATTTACCTTCTTTACAATGGTCCAGTTCAGCTGCCATTTGAAGGGAAGTGAATGAAGTGGGAATGAAGTGAGTGGCAATGTGATGGCTTTCCCCTCATGTGGTCCGGAGCAGGCATGCTGGAGGGGTAAGCAGGAACCTGAGCCCTCCTCACCTATCAGTTTCTGTGAGGTGGCTACTTTGGCTCTGAATTTGCCACATGATGGTAAAAGCAGTTCCAAATGGAAAGGTAATACAATTTTTCTTACAAATATCACATGGTAGAGCATGGCATTAAATAAATAGGTGGCACCCCTTCCCCTGTAACTTTGTGCTCCCCAGACAAACTAGGTAATTTCTTATTCCTCCAAGGAATTTCTGAGGGAGGAGAGAGGCAAGGGGAAGGGGGTGGGGAAAGAAGTCAGGAACCAAATTCCTTTGTGTTTGCAGTCATAGGGTTGGGGGACACAGTAAGTACTCCCATCCAGCTGATGTTCAAGAAAACCTGAGCTCCAGATGTAAGGGACATGTGGCTGGGGACTGCTCCCATTGTTTTTTTTTCAATCTGTGAGAAGCTTCTAGAACTCTCCTTTCCTGGTAAACAAATGATGGTGTGGGAATAGAGTCCTTGTGAGAGCCAGAGATCCTCAGCAATAGTAAGTCAACAGACAGGTGGTTTTGTTTGGTTTTGGTTTTCCTTCAGAAGAATGCAAGAACTCACCTCTCAGTACCACAACCAGCCTTGGCTCTTGTCTCTGTCTTCAAACAGTTGATGTGTAACCCAGGGGGCTGGTGCCAAAGAGTTAGCGGAGCTATATGAAAAAAATACAGACACTTTATTACTCTAGTTGGACATGTTTATGGTAGTGTCTCTGTCACAACCAGACGGAATGGAAATAGGCAATGGTGGTCATATTAGGACATGTGTAAGAGGATGGGATTACAGTAGATTCAATACTGTACTGACATATCTCAGAGGAGGTATGTCAGGAGCTTGGGCTCTCCAAAGACAAGTCCTTCTACTTTTGTCCACAGACTCTTTCAGGACCACCCTGAGACCATTGAAAAGTTTGAAAAGTTCAAAGGCCTGAAGACCCCTGATGCGATGAAAGGCTCTGAGGATCTGAAGAAACATGGAGCCACTGTTCTTACCCAGCTGGGAAAAATCCTGAAGCAGAAGGGTAATCATGAGTCGGAGTTGAAGCCCCTGGCTCAGACCCATGCGACCAAGCACAAAATCCCTGTCAAATATCTGGAGGTATGGAAAAGGGCAAGGAATCTTGGTGTCTGGTGTGCAGTGAATGTGTGTAAGACAGCTTTTATTTACCGTTGACTGGTTGGACTTCAGTGAGTTCCCTCTCAAGACCAAGGTCTCTGTGTACAGGCAGCAGGAGGCACAGAAAGGGCTAATGGTATGCGAATGTTATGTGAATATCCAAGTTTAGATTTCCCATTCCAAACACCACACACAGTCTGACTAACTCTTGACAACAGTAAACCAACCCATGCAGCCTCTGCATGCCTGGGAAGCTGTATTACATAAGACCTGTCAGTGGCTGGACACATGGGACATACAATTTTAGAGTAAGCCCTAGAGGATCCATTGGAGACCGAACCCCATAAAACTAAGTGTTATACAAACACATGGCGTGAATTTTCGGTCTTAATGGATGAGGCAGACAAGATTGGGAAGGGCCATGGTCTACTCAAGGTCATGAAGCAGATCAGAGCTAGGAATAGAGCCCAGTTCTTCTGCCTAGCCCAGGTTCCTTGCATACTAAACTTCACTGTCTCTCCAGAGACTGCACAGAGGGCTACTGAATTAGCTCAGAGATATTTCCAGGCTCTGCAACCTATTTCTAAGTCTGGCTTTTCTGAAAATAAACCTTGAGTGTCCCTTCAGTTTTTCTCTCTCTCTTTCCTTCCTCACAGTTCATTTCTGAAGTCATTATCAAGGTCCTTGCTGAAAAACATGCTGCAGACTTTGGGGCTGATGCCCAGGCTGCAATGAAGAAGGCCCTGGAGCTGTTCCGAAATGATATGGCCGCCAAGTACAAGGAGTTCGGTTTCCAGGGTTAGCACAGACACACAAAGGAACACCATGATGGAGGCCTGGCCAAGCATCTTAGATAACTTCCCCAGCACCGTTTTGGACATCTCACAACTGGCCATCCGTGATGCATGGGAAAGCTTTGATGAGAGGCCAAGAGTCACTCCAGGCAGCATAGAGGCACTCAGAGTGATACCCATGATAAACTGTCATTTCCTGGCTTCATGTATAGAAAAGAAATAATCTGCTTTCTTAGGAAAAATAATGTTAGGGGTTATTTGTGAGCTTCTGCCTATCCTATCTCCTTTCTCTTTCTCCCTCCCTGAAACTCAGCCTCTCACCTGAGAGGCAAATGGCATGGCCAGAGATGCAGGGATGTGGAGGAACAAGGGAAGTGTTGAGTGTGGTGAATAAGAGAGTGAAGGGGTGACCCAAATGAAAGTAATGTAAGGATGGCAAGCAAGGATACAGATTCCCATTCTTCCCACGGGTGAGTCTGTTAGCAGGTTACTATGGAGAGCTTCCATCACAATATTACTTTGCTTTGTGAGGGTGAATGCAGCCTGTCAGTCTCCAGGGCCTGCCAGCTCAGGAGGGTTTAGCTGTTAGACTCGCATTAGCAGAACTAGAAGGATCAGTACTGCCTGTGATCTGTAGGTTGCTGGCAGCTGCCACTATGTATCTGAGGTCTGTTGCACTGGGAAGTAAAGTATGTGTTTCTCAGAAAATAAAAATCCCTGCACCAGTGTTGTGTGTTTGCTCCTGGCTTTACAAACACTCCAGTGGGAAGTGGGGAAGAAGGAGCAAGTAGAAATGGGCTTTGCTTACTTATCTAGCTGCACCGCATCCTGCACTGTCAGTCCATGACCTGAGCAGCACGTGGCATCTGTCTCAGCTGGGGGCTTGGGGCACTCAGAGGTCACTATGGGGACATGACCTGGTTACCAGACCTCACAGCTGAAAAGAGCAGCTTAGGCTCAGTGCCTTGGAGCTGAGAAGTGCTCCCTGACCGAAGGCCATGACCACTGCTGTGCTGGAGGGACAGGGTGAGGGAGAGTCCTTTGCTTATTTATGGGGAGGTGGCATGTGCAAGCAGCTTCAGCTTCCACCAGCAGCACAGTGCATTGCTCCATCCAGACACTGGAAAGAAGAGCTGATTAGCTCAGGAGGGAGGATGCAACACCAGCATATGCTCTTGAGACTCAGCCTCTGGTCTTTGTAGTCTTTTGAATTTTTGCTGAGGTGCCTCTGCAGTGCATGCTGCACTGTGTTTACAGATGTACACCCACATCCTGTGGGGGACTTAAGGGACAGACAGAGTGGCAAGATGCCTCCCTCTGCCTGTTGCCTTCTCCCCATCTTGATATCATGGGGTTGTGGTCAGGGGAAATGTGTGGAGGTGACACAGCTACTCTTCTTTGGAGTGGAGAAAGTATTGCGCCTTATGTCACTGAGACAGGGTGAGGGCAAGTTCAAGAAAGAAAAATGAGGTGATTGGTAACAGGGGAAGGACCTGGTTCAAAGTACCCCCTACCATACTCTGTGCACTGGAGACAGAGAAGGAGCCACCAGCTCCCTTAAAAATCCGTCCTGAACCAGCATGAACTGCTGCGTTCAGGACTGATTCAGGCCAGGGAAAAGGCTACAAAATTTCAGTCTCTAAAAGGAGAAGGAATAATAAATTCCTTCCCAGAAGAGTGCATCTCTGATTTCTTGCTGTTTACAAATCCTCACTTTACCTCTGGGAGCTTGCTTGGGGTTTCAACCTTTCAGAGAGGGTCACAAAAGCATGTGGTGTCAACTAGATGAAGTTACAGCCAGGTGGTCCCTGGCTTAAGCAACGTGCTTCGTCTGACTCCAGTCTAGTCTGTCTGGTTCTGTGGGGAGGGCAATGTATTTAATTAAGGTCTAGGATTGCCTGTCCAACACAATAAGATTTCCTGCCAGTGACAACAGACTCGGCTTTCGGATTAAAAACTCTGCTGTAGCAGCTGCCTCTGTCAGTCTGAGTGGGACTAGAGTTATCTAAATATTTTTATGTAGGGCAGTGTGGTGGAGGAGGGAGTGTTTGCATGTATGTTGTGCCTAGCTACCCGTTATTAGGTACGTGGACTAAATGTCAGTCCACTCGGAGCACTGACCCTTCCCTCTGCCTGCCTGTCAGTGCACTAGGAGCCATCCTTGAGTCCCTCCCACATCTGTGGGGTCTGATGCAGGTTTTCTGGATGTGTCTATGTCTCAGTGAAGACGTACAAGCTGAGATGAACCAGCAAGTTCAAATACCAATGACAGTGGTGCTATATCCAGCAGGCTCAGTGGGTTGGAATGTTTATGGTGAAATCAACGTCAAACCTTTGCTACTCTGGCTACTGATTCTGCTCTTGGCTGAGTCCTGACATAACTGCAGTGACATGGCAGTAATTCCTGCACAGTGGGTCTATAAAGCTCCTGCAATGGCCTCTGCTTCAGGGACAGGGCAAGTTTCCTAGAGCAAAGGGGATGACAAGGAAAGGATTTTTTATCTCCATGCTATATTGATTCAGAATCTTTGTTGGAGTCCCCCATTCTACTGTGCTGTTGGCACGTAGAGCTTTTCTGATTCATGCATGGGACAAAGTCCTTCAGGGCAGATAAACAATATCAGCGTATACCCAGACATTTTCCTCCCTCCTTTCCAGGAATAGCTTTACATAAGGTGGATGTGTCCCAGGGATTTGTCCTCAGGCCCCCTCCCTGTTAGCACCATGTGGTGTCACATACACATTCCGGGTCACACGATGGGATGTGGACTGTGTGGCTGCCAGCCCCCTTGCTCCAGCACGTACATGCTGACTGCAGACAGGTCAGGCTGCTCTTGCTGCCGAGGTTTCTATTGCATGGCAGAGCTCACCATGGCACCGAGCCACTGCCCTGTGAGCCTTCTCTTGGACTTTGGTGTCAGACACTAGCCACTTGTCAGGATCTCAGATGCAGGGAGCAGGCCCTCACTTCCCAGATGCTGTGCAAGTGAACCAGTCAGCTGCAGCCAAGGCACAAAAACACCACAGCCTGTGCTGCCTGTCCCATTCTCTTTCCTTCTGCCTGCTGATCCTGCCTGACTCCAATGCACCTGCCAACATCAGGTGGCAGAACAAGTGCTGGGGACCATGCTATTAGTCCTGTGATCTGTCTCTTGGTCACCTCAGTAGGAGAAAGGGACAGGGCTCCAATGTCTAATTATGTTAAATATTTAGCAAATTAGTATGAAGTTTCTGACATTCTTCATATTTGCACCTCCCTGCAGGGCTAACGTGAGAAAAGGGCAGGGAAGTTTCCAGTCCACATCATAGTCACTGAACAGATAAGTCTGGTTTCTCGGAATTGATGCATAGACAGTGCCTTAAGGATGTAATGTCTATGTAGCATTAATTTAATAAGGAGACTCAAATGCACATCTATACCATGTTCTTTCAGATGAGGATTATTTTTGCCATGATCCTTATGTTTTCTACCACCTGGCCAAAACCCATCCTGTATGTTTTGCCACTGAGGAGAAGAAATGGTGGAACCAGATGTTTCTTTGATGTAGATATGCTTGCCCATAGTATCTTTCCCAGAAGGTGCATGGCATTGGAACATGTCCTCCTTTTTCCTGGACTCGTTCTCAGGTTTGCTCAAGGCTGCATCCTTGCTTGTTCATGCTGTGCAGGGTTTAACA
Organism: Pachyramphus minor; assembly: GCA_013397135.1. Classification (NCBI taxonomy): domain Eukaryota; kingdom Metazoa; phylum Chordata; class Aves; order Passeriformes; family Tyrannidae; genus Pachyramphus; species Pachyramphus minor. The sequence goes on along the minus strand of VYXB01007240.1, from coordinate 139,324 downwards.
ACCAGAGTCTCTTCTGCTTCTAAGCACACACACAGACAGACACACAGATCTATATACAACCACCAGCTTCAGAACACACATTATAGCAAAGCCCATCTGTCTAAATCCTTCCAGCATTCTTGTGTGCTGGTTCTTCCTTTGAGAGGATGATATATGTGAATTCTCACATCATGCTCAAACAAAGTGCAGACTTGAAATGGGTAAGGTCTAACCAAGTGAGAAGACAGACTACACAAGGACGTGACACCTGGAGAGTACTGGTAGGCTGTTAGATTTCATGAAGGTGTGCCAACAGAGTCCAGAAAGCCACCTGGAACTACAGCAAGTGAAAAAAAGAAAGTACAATCAACCTCTTTTATCCAACAGGCTCATAAATGAGCATTTATGAACATGAAAGAGTCACAACAATGCAGTATTATTGACCAGCACATAAATCCCTCCCTCCCCTGTGATCATAGGCACAACAAGTCCATCTCTCAGTCCTGTGACTTCTATAAAATCCTTATCCAAATGTCAGTAAAGGTGACCTTGTGGCTTTTTAAAGCAGTACTTAATAGTCACTTGGCTGCACTGTACCAAAGTCCTTTCCCAGTTTGGCTTTTCATTCCATAAATAAATAAATAGAACAGGCTGCTCCCACCTTTCCCCTTAGCCCTGTGGTGACCACCTGTGACAAGACATGTCAGACAGGCAGGTCTGGGGCTCTCTTGGGTAAGGAAAGCAAGTCCTGGCATGGGCCATAGCAGCATAGCTGCTAGTTTTTGTGGAAAACGCAATGTGGAAAAGGTATTTGGGATGATGGGGGGGAAGGAGGTGTTTGGAGTCTCCATTCCTCCCTCTATGTCCCAAGAAAGGCATGTCATGCTGAGAGAAACAGCAGTTCAGCTGCCCTGAGCTGGCCAAGAGGTCATTTGGGTTATGCCCATGCAAATGCGAGGGGATATGAGGGTATTTCATGTCATTTAAACACTGGCTCAGATACATGTCATGGGGCTGTGGGGCTGGTTTACTGGATTTACCCAGAGCTGCTGAGAGGAGGCTGTTGCTGGTATGGCTACTGAGCAATCCAGCATGACCCCAAAACAGTTTTCCACCTAACTGCCTCAGGTATTAAAAAGGAGTACAACACAGTTATTCATGTCTAGGAATTTGTGGATTTCCCCAGGTTGTAAGGCTGAGAAAGGTGCTGTAGCTATGCCATTATTGATGTACAATACTACTTTAAAGCTGATACTAGTGTATACATCTTAGCCACAGCCTTATGTTTGGAGGAGAGCTTGAAGAAAATTATCCCTGTTTCCCATTTCCCTCCTCCAAGGAAAACTTGGTATGAATGAAGCTGCTGGGTGCCCAATCTTATTTTACATTGTCCTTAAAGCAGGTTGAAATGTTCAAGTGACAGAATAGCTTTGGGTGGAAGACCTTCTGCATTATTAGCACTTAGTTCTTTATGTCTCCATGCTTAGCTTGGATCTCCTGTTACTTCCCAGTGTATTCTATTAATGGTGCTTTTGTTAAGGTTTTCCATCTTCTGTCCTCCCTTAACATGCCTATCTGTTTCCTCATGCAAACTAAATTCCAGTGTCTGAGCTCTCACCAAAAGGGTGAAAAATTCCTGGAGCTGATACCCTCACCAGGATCTGGGATTGCTCTGCCCAGGGCTTGCATGACATCAGTCTTGTCCTCTTGGCCAGCTTTTGGGTTATCTGGAGAGTTTGCTGATACAATGTCAAAGCGAGTCTGTGCTTTTTCACTCACTTCTCAGCTGGATGAATAATGGCCAGACTTCGCGAACGAAGATCTGTGGAAGGTCTTTGTACGCCTTCCAGCCTGCGCATTGGATTTATTTTAGGTGGGACACAGTGCGCGCAGAACTGAGCCCACCCTTTAATCCTAAGGTTCATCTGCCGGGGCCAAGCGAGCTTGGACAGTGGCAGCGAGGTCCTCAGGACGTAGGTGGATTGCCTTACAGGGCTAACGGGCTCCACCTACCCGGGGAGACACGGCACTGTAACTGCCGAGGCCCGGGTTCAGCTGGATGAATAGACTGGTGCCTTTTGAGGGATGTCATGGATTAACTGTGAGTTGGCTGGGGAGAAAGGAGAAAAAATACGACAGAGTTTTGTCTAAACCAGGCATATGGTGTCCCTGCAGAGACTGTGGGAGAGCCTTCACTGAGCAAAGGGTTTGTAGCAGGCATGCTCAGACAAGTTGTGCAGAGGTGCAGGAAAACCAGGCAGGGCATGCCATGTGCCACACTTGCAGCTACCTCTCTTTGAGGGCAGATGGATCTGTGGGGTTGGTAAGGAAGAACAAAAAATGAAATACAGGTGGGAAATGGAGACACAGCTGTCTCCCTTCAAAGGCTATTTGCCGCTATTAGTGCCTTCTGAACAGCAATAGCATCATTCTGACGATCACTCTGCTGTAATGTGATGGAGTTTCCTAACTCCAGCTGGTAATTGGTGTGCTTTTGTATGGGAAGAAAGACGGAGTATACTCATGGTGGTGATAGCACCACGGATGTGATGCTTTCATAAAGTTGGCCATAAATCATGAGAAAGAAACTTTTTGTACATTTTGGTTTTGTCTTGGTAATAGCATGTACTGCTAACCCAACTAATTCTGCAGCTAATTTTAGCATGTCATGTTTAAGCTGCTGTCCCTTTGTCTTTTGCTACGTTCCCTCTACAGCTGAAATGGTCTCTCAGTGCATAAAGTCATAATGTTTTTTCTTTGGAGTCAAAATCCCCTGTTCTGAAATGGAGTTCTTTGTAACTGTCACAAATTGCTAGCTCATAACAACAAGAACAATTAGAAAATAATCCTTAACATATTTCCTACTACGGTTTTTCGAGTTCAGCTGTGCTGTACCTTCCTTGTCTGTTTTAGATCAAAACTTGTTGACTGTGTCATCTGGGCAAGTTCTGCTCTAATTTGTAACGGTAATTAAGAACTCTGTTTCATCCAGTTTAAAACTCTCAGTCTATAAAACACTAAAACAGCACCCTTCTTACAATATGCCCGAGTTATTTGCTATACTGTTTTTAGCCTAGACTTTAGTTAGAAGCCTACCTGTGCTTTCCATCTACAGTACTGTGCAATTAGCCCCATTTTGCAGACAGTAAACTGAGGCAGAGCCAGGTACCGGCACTCTTTCCTCGTTCAGTTGTCCACTAGGCCAGGCTGCTGACTGCATGACTGTAATCTTTTTGTGTAGGAAGACACGTGAAGCTGTGCCATCTTCCAGTGAGCAGTTCTTGCTCTGATGCAGTGGCATTTTAGCAGTTGTCAAAGGACATCCTTTATGTAGACGTGCAGTTGAAATGGTGGTGTGGTGTAAGTACCCAGATAGATTACAGATGCTGTGTACAAAGAGGAGCAGTGTAGTGACTTTTGGGCTGAACTTGGAATGAAATTCTCTGGAGATTAATGTTCTCTTGGTATCACTTGGAACACTGCTAATCTTCTCACTTTCAAAGAAAAAAGAATCCCAGACTGAGATAGTAAAGGGCACGAACATCTAAATCAGGTCACTGGCAGAAGTGAGGTCCCTAAATCCAAGAGTATGAATCTCAAATCCTCCTGTGTAGCTATTTACATGCTTACATTTTCATCTGTAACCCCCTCCTTGATTTCTAACGTTTGTCCTCTGCTATGCCCTCGTTTTCCACCAGCTTGGGTGGGTCTAAGCCATTCAGTGCATCTGCAAAGCATCTGCCTAACTTAATTTATAATCCACAGAAGTAACCTTGCTTTACCTACTCTGGCAGAAACCAGTCATATTTTGCCTACATCTGGCCTCCAAAAAATGCTGTTCCAGCTACTTCCATCCAACAGCCTGGCTAGTGAACAAGGCTAAGGTGCATGCCTCTTATCTCAGAGATCACTCAGCTTGTAATACTTTGGTCTTTAAAAAATCAGCTGTGCCTTGCACTCTGTTTTGGAAAGGCCTTGCTTTCAGGAGACCAGGTTTTGGTGATGGATCCCTGCCTGATTTGTGTGCTAGGCTCTAAAGGAGCAGGCTTTAAAAAAAAACCCAAAACAGCCAGAGCTGGATTTCATACGAGCTGTACTTAGCTAGCCCTCCTCTCTCAACACATGGCTGGCTGAATCCTTTTAAACCCCCAAACTCTCTAGTGGTGTGCTGGAGTCTGGGCAAGTGGCTCAGCCTTCATATTCTACTCCAGCAACCAGGGCTGTCTAAAAGGCTTCATACACCTTTGAGGCTGTTACTGTCTTAATGGGACCACTCCTTCCCAAAAAGATTCTTTTAGAAAAGTAAAATGGAGAGAGAAGGGAGAAAATATTTCTACAACTAGCATTAAATGACATACTGCAAAGCATGAAGTATCTGCTTGGGAACAACAGGCTATGTGACAGCCTGCTATGTGGTGTTCAGAGAGTTTGGAGTTGTTTTTCCTGCAATCTATGCTTGCAACATCCCCTCCCACTGCATTGACAGTAACACCTGCATCTACCCTCAACAGGAGTGAGCACAACGGGAGAAAGAGGGTTTTCTTTCCTCGTTGCTCTGTATTGAGGAGAGCTTGCAGCTGTGCCTGACTGGAAGGAATTTACAGATTTCACATATGATGGTAAGAAACATTTTCTCTCCTGACTTCATCACATCCCTGTTCATACACATAGTGGCTCCTAACTGGGATGTTTTCAGTTCCAATGCTTCTTGCAACATATAGTGCAAAGAAAATAGACAGAAATGGAAGCAATACTTTTTCTTTCCATCTATGGTTAGGTTGGAGATGGACAACACTGCAACCACTTCCAGTAAAGGGGTTAATTATATCTGTGAAGAAAAGCCTCTCAACATTAGAAATAGACCAAAACAGAGTAGGTGCTGCAGAGTACATCATGCTTTCAAGTACTGGTGTTGGCGAGATAAGAGATAATACATACTAGAGGGCATCTATTGAGAGAGAGGAGAGATTGAACACACATCACTTGTATCTTGAGGGCACAACATCTTAGAAATAAATTCAAAGAATAACCTTTCTTCGGGCATTTAATTTCACTCCTGTTGGAAGTGCTTGCCTACAATTAAGTCTGTGCCGAGAGAGCACGTGTGTGGGTGTGTGTGTACGTACAGCACAAAGCCTGTAGTTAGTACACAGAACTAAATGTTTTGTTCCAGAGTCCCAAAGGTACACGGCCTCTCAATACTCATTAATTTCAGTGGGTGTGAGACCTTTCAAAGACCTGGATTCATATAACAAATTCTTTGCCAGAGGCTTGGGACCAGTGATTTCTTTCTGCTCATGATGCAGTACAAAGTTGGAAATCAGCTCTGCAACTATTGATCAGCTGAAGCATGAGCCCCTTTTATTAGTGCCTTTTGTGGCAATAGCTGTGATCTATTTAAAGTGTTAAGCCTTCAAGCTGCAATTTCCTGCAGCAGATGTAGTAGAAGCAGATATCCATGGAAATCAGTCAAAATGAACATGTGTTGCTGCTTGAAGGCTGGGCTTCATCCTGATCAGCAACAGTTACCCAATGCCTGCCACGTGGGTTTTGTCTCCTTCTTTGGTGGTTTGGGGCTTGGAGGGAGGCTAGTCTTCCTCGGGAAGTTTTGCTGCCACTTATATTCCCTGTTTCATATTCACTCTTCTTCATTTCTCCCTCTTAAAGAGCATACAAAGAGGAGACACTGCTGTTCTTGTGGTCTCACTTTGCATTCTTAAAGACGTCATGCCGAAATCCATGTGGCATAACTGCCAGCCTTGGTCCCCTGTTAACAGCAGCAAACTCATTCTGATCTCAGCAAGTGATCCTTAAATATGAACTTTAAAGCTGTATGGGTGGATAAGTCTTGCAGGAAACCAGAGGGGCTGGCTCAACCAGATCTTTTTATTGGAGCAACTATTGAGATGCTCTACACTGACTGGTGTCAGAGCTGGCCAAGTGCAGGGTTCTTCTTCTTGGAGAATAGCCTGGTAGGATACAATGTATGGCTACCAAGAATTCTGGATAGTAAAGGTTTGGCTACAAATTGCTATGTAAACCAAGGCTCATGTTCATCAGAGTTGTTTCCTGTTAGGCTGTTCTCATTTGAATGAACCCGCAACAAACAGAAAAAAGAGCAAAAGTGGCATCAGGTATGCGAGGGGTGTGCTTGTAATGTGTCCCGACCCTCTCATGAGTCGTGTCCCTCAAGGGTCAACACAGGGACCAAAACTATTTAGTATCAGCACTATTTAATAGTAATAGCACAGTCCTGCTCTGCAGGGCTGTTCAGCCTGGAGAAGGGAAGGCTCCGGGGAGACCTATTAGCAACATTTTGGTATCTAAAGGGGGCTGATATGAAAGATGGAGAAAGACTTTTTTCCAGGATTTGTAGTGACAAGGGAAGTAGTTTTAAACTGAAGGAGGGTAGATTCATGTTAGATACAAGGAAGGCATTTTTTACAATGGGGGTCTCTACAGAGAGACATTGAAAAAGGTTTCCCAGAGAAGTTGAGGATGCTCTAGCACTGGAAGTGTTCAAGAACAAGTTGAATGAGGCTTTGAACAACCTGATCTATTGGAAAGTGTCTCTGTCCATGGCAGGGGAGTTGAACTACATGATCTTTAAAGGTGCCTTATAACCCAAACCATTCCATGTTTCTGTGACTTATTTCCCTACTGGCTTGTCACTCTGCTTTCCCACTCTGTCTATCTTATCAGTGCCCGGATGAATGAAGTCATCTCACTCTCAAACAGGAAACAAAAAATAAAGTATTTAACTACATATGCAATATTATAAAGTACTGTATAGCATGCTTGCAGCCTTGTTCCTGCAAGCCACATACTTACATAGAAGTTATAAGAACAAATGCAATTTATGCTTGCTCAGAAGAGTAACTGAAAGGCACGTCCGCCTCACAAAGGAAAAAAAGTGTGGCTGAGAATCAAATTTTTAAGCCCCTAGCTTATGCATATCAATAGCTGGGTGTTTTTGTTTGGAAGAGATGTGGGCCACAGGGAAGAGAATGGTCACTTTTTCTCTCAGATTAGGTCTTTTATCCGGATTTTGGTAGTCCAAAAGGGCTTCTGCTGTGTTTTACCAAGCTTTGTGAGGCTAAATCAGGAGACATGAGAGCTACATAAACAGGAACAGTTTTCTCTTGCAGCCACTTTTTTGGTGTGTATCATGCTCAGGGAGGTGGTGGTAGAAGAGACCATGGAGTTCACAGACAAATGATGAACATCCTGGTGGGCTCAAAGGGAAAGGCTGAGATCACATGCTACCAAGTTTTGCTCCACTCTTCAGCTGTCGCCCGTTGTCTTCTAATAAAATTCCTTTTTATGGAGGAACTAATGCAAACTCCCAGTACAGACTAAACTAGTTAGTCATTACATCACTTGTTTGTTCAGTTTTTACCCTGAATAATTGGGATTTGGCCTGTAACAGAGACAGGGATGGGAAGCATATTTGCCCACCCAGGCAGGAGAGAAAGATTGTAAATCATGACATTAGTCAAATAGAAGTTTGAGTCATGCCTGGTACCATAGCACAGCTGACTCAAGTAGCAGTCCTCTGGGGAACTGAGCAAGGAAAAATGGGAGAGAAAAAAACCCAAACCACTTTAACTAGCAGTGACTAGCTCTAGTTCTTCTTTCCTGTCTTTATTTCCTTGGGATGTTGTCACCAGCATTACTGGAGGAGGTATTGTTTGCCCCAAGTACAAGGGACTTCTTCCTCTCAACACTTTGATAAATCCTACAGTTCTTTTTAAATCAAGACAGCTATTGAGCTGGGACTCCTGATTCAGACTCTTTCTCCCACTCAGATAAGCGTTATGTCCAGTGGCCCCGGTGTGAGACAGCTGCTCACACAGCAGCATCTAGCCAGATGTTGGAGTTCTGATTAGACACCAAAATGAGAACTGGAACAGGGGAAAGGACATTTGTACCTTCAGATTCTACTACTTCTTTATCACAGATATAGTAATGGGCTATGTCAGTTCCACATTCAGAGGACTGGTTTCATAATTTCATTATACAGCACCTTTCCCAGCTTTCTGCAAGACATCATTTATCTGAAAACAACATTCTTTCTCAATGAAAAACTTTAGATCTGTTTGAGGCATTATCTTCATTATAATTCGTGGAGGGATGACTGTGTGTTTGGACAAAGCACAAGAGACCAAAGATAAATAGTCTCTGCTGCATAGACAACCTTGCTAAGCTGACGTTTCTTGTCCATCAGAGTTGTATCAAGATCATTTCCCAATAAGGTAAAATTAATATCTGATTCATTCCCCATGAATGTGAAAAAATAAGGAGATCATGACTATCATTCCTTAAGTCACCCACCCACCTGTTTTCTGTTGGAGGTCCACCTTTGCACTGACATAACTGTTACAGAAGACTACATGCAGTTTTGTGGAGAAACTTCTAATGTTCCTCTAGAAAAGCTGGATGTAAGCATAGCCTTCGTAAAATGCAGTTATTGATTCCTTCTGGTTTTTCTTCTAGGCTTAACCTGCTTCAGAAAAGGACAGTCACTTCAACCAAGAAGACAGACTTTGGCTCATTTGCTTTCAAACTCTGCATCCTGCTGCACAAGGTAATGTGACACTATTTCATTATATGAGCTCATACACTCAATACAGCTTTAAACTGTACAGAAGAAACACCAGTCAGACACAAAATATATTCAGACAGATATACATGTTCTTCACAAAACTCCTTCGGGTAGTTGTGAAAGACAACGTGCTATATCTGTAGGATTAGGCACCACGACACAAAGGATTTCAGAGTGATTCAAGCAGGTAAAAGGTGTCAAGATAAGAGGAAGCTTGACTTGATTCCAGAGCAGCCAAGGAAAGGAGATGAACACTGCAACAAAACTGAATTCAGTTTCAGATAAAGATATGACACACTTGACATGAGCTTAGTTGTGGGCTCAACTTCAAGTTTATGGTTGGATTTGATGATCTTAAAGGTCTTTTACAACCTTAACAATTCAATGATTCTATGATTGTATGACTATGGGGGGAGATAATTTCAAGGTACAAAAAAGAAACAGATGTGTTATTCTAAGACTTGAGTTTCCTACCTAGCTCTGCCAGTGTATATGTGTGTCTGTGGACCACTATGCAGCACACAAAGCACAGAGTATTCCTATTAAGGATCTTATCAGGACTTGACCAGGACACATTTGTGCTGATGTCATAAAGAACAGAAATAGAAAGTTCAAAGGCTTCTTCTGTGGGAAATTGTGGAGTAAATGTTCCAATTCCCTTCATTCTCAGAGGAGGTTTTTATGTGAATTTGAGGTGGGGAAGGAGAGGCAAGGGAAGGACAGATATGTTCTCTAAGGAGTACCATACCTGATGCCATGCCATATGGCAGCCCATACTACAACATTGGGCAAGGAGAACTGTAACCTCTCAGAGGAGCTCAAACCCAGACTATGACTCTAGTTTGATGGGAAGCTGCTCTCTGGTCCGAAGTAGCCTTTCCTTTGGCAGAAACAGCAGCACCACCTGGGAAACTTATAGGCAAGAGGGAATTTGCCTTCCCTAAAAATTTGAAACTAACTTCTAAGGAGATCAGGTGAAAGAAACTACGTGCAGGAGTTTGTTTTCTGTACATCTTCACCCCTCTCATGTTTATTTCAGAGTACACAAGCAATTCCTTTGCCAAATCTGACTTAACTACAGTGTTGTCTTTGAAGAAAACAATCTGAAAAAGAAAATCCAAAGAAGATAACTGCACTTATAAGGTACACCAAAGATGCTGGGTCAAACATGAATGTCATCTGAGGGGTGCTGAGTTGTACATATGATGTTGTGGTTGATACTGTCACAACAGACTTCCCTGGATTGCCAAACAGCATCAAACCGTTCTCTGGGAATTCAAACGCAGATGGTCGTACTCTGTCAGCCTTGACTCATTACATGAGTCCAATGACTAAGAAGATCAAGAACAATTCATTCAGAAACAAATTTTCTTTAAGTTCTGCTCTCGCACTTCAGGACTATGCTAGGAATAAAGCTTGAGAATTCATTTTCACGGTCTTCTCTTCCTGGGCTTTGGGGTCCTCATTGTTTCTCTGAGTGTCGGCTGAGCACTCTGAGGTGAGTACAGAGGACAATATCTGCTGACAGCTTCTCGCAGAGTCTCTTATTTTGCCTTCCCTCTTCCTTTGACCATAATTTCCATGATTGGTCATGGAAACCTTCCTGTAACACTGCCAAGGCAAGCTGCCCATGGGCGAAGATCTTACTGCTATCCAATTTCCCAGCTGAGAATTTTCCCACCTGGCATATGTAGCAAAGGAGCGGTTACTCAGCCTTTTAGTTACCAGCACAACACCGCGCTTCACAGTGGTTAAAGCACGAGGTTAACTTGAACCGTGTTTTGTCAGAAAATTCCTGCCTGGTCCACTGGGAAAGCTGGGAGCTTCACACCGTGCTCCCCCTCGGGGGGGAGCGGAGCCGGCGGAGGGGCTGCCCCAGGAGCCACCGTGTTTGCACAGCTGCGCTGCCCTGGCGAGGGGTGGGCGAGGGGTGGGAGGCACCTCAGCGCCCCGAGGGGCTGCATTTCAGGCGACGCTTTCAACGCCACAGCTCTGCGGTCACGACTGCCGCTAAGACGATGGAAAGGGCTTTCGCGGCGCTCCAGCTACCCCCACAAAGAACCCGGTCCCTCGGCGCAGAAATTTGCCTTTCGTTGGCTCCCCGGGGGGAGGACGGAGCCGGTCCTGCCCCGCTCAGGGCGCAGCCGGGGACGTGGCGGGGACACGGGGCTGTCACTGCGGGAGAGGCGCCGCGAGATGGCACCCTGGCTCCTCTCGCCCCCGCTGCGCCCGTCACCGCGGGCGTTTGTGGNTGGGGAGCTATGCAGAGGCCTCTGGGTGAGGAAGGAGGGGGCTGCGCAGCGCTGCGGTGGGATGCTGGCTGCCGGCCGTGGCGGAGGTGTGTGAGGGATGCTCCCCGGAGAGCCCCCGTGCTGCCCACGCACCCCACGGCAGCTGCAGCCCCCCGACTCCTCCACTCCAGCCCGGGGAGAGCACCCGCTTTGCGGGTCAGGTCACTGATACGCAGAGTGGCTCAAACACATATTAAGCGTGGTGAAGGAGAATTCACCAATCACACACCAATCTCTTCTCATTTTCCCTTTTCACTTCTCTTGATTGTCCTTAAGAGCTCTTATAAGCTCACACGACCTGCCTGGTTTTTGGTCTTCTGAGCCTCTGCAGCTTCCCTTAAAAACAAATCGTAGGTCCGTTGAATTACAACGGCATGAAAGGCTTTGGGGCGGAAGATGGAGGGGGAAATGTGATAGCTGTTCTACGATTAAAAGAAAAGAAAAAGCGGAGTCTGTTCTTTCTACATAGGAGGTTTAGTGTATAGAAATTCTAACTCAGTTAAAAATAAACCAACCCCCCAATTGACTAAAATGAAAAGTCAGTTAAAAACAAAAAAAGAAAAGGAAAAAAAAGAAAGCTTACAAACTGTAGGAAACAAAACTGATTTTTGGAAACATATTTTCCCTTAATTGGACATCTATTTCTAGATGGAGTAATTTGTGCACGGAATCCAGCTGTATGGCTTTTGTTTGACAATGAAATGATCAGTTCCTCAAAGTGTAAGCCTCGTGTGGAGAGCCCTATCACTGCCTTGGAAAGGACTCCTACCCTAGCAGGGCTTTGTTGGCAATGTCAGAAGGTGCAGAAGCTGTGTTGTAATCCCTAATTGTATGTCATCACATAATGGCCTCTTAATGGCACTGATGGCTTTTTGGGTTGTCCCAAGGAGGGGGTGGAATCCCATATACCAGGTGCTGCAAAGGGTCAATATGGCCCAGGGTCTGTTACTTCTACAGGAAAGGCCATTTGAGGTGGATCTGGGTACAGGCAGGAGAGGCCCTGAGCAGCAGTCTGCTGGGCAGGAACACAGCAGCCCTGCTCCTGCAGGTGACTTTGCCTCTGCCAGGGCTGCTGAGCTGGCTGGGGCTCCTGACAGACTTTGACGGGGGCTGATGACTAATGCTGGGAAGAGCAGCCACTGCTCCCAGTACTTTTTTTCCTCTGAATGGCTGCAGGAGCATCTACTCCTACCCCTAAGAGTTCTCTCCTAGCCCTCCATCTCCTTTTACATCCTCTCTCCTTAATTCCCCTTACCACAGCAAAATTGACCTGTCCAGGCTCCTCAACCTGCAGATGTCAAAGCTCATGGTACTCTGAAGATGTGGCTCTTTTAAAAGCCCAGTCCAACCTGATTGCAAGCCTCCCCCATTCCTTTCCTCCACTCAGATGTCACTGCCATCAGTGGAAGCGGTGGGGACTCACTGTTGTTTGTCTTCCAGGTATCTCTTGGGATGGGTAGTTGGGCTCCCTTGTACCCTTCTGCAAGTGTTTTCAAGCCTCACAGTGTCTATCTCAGCAATATTAACAGCCTAGTTTTGCAGAAGGTGGAACTCACCACGCAAGTGAATCTCTGTCCCACTGCAGACAAGTCCTGTCTCCAAAGGCACTGGATATCCACTAAACAACACAGATATTTCTGTCACACCCCAGTCTGTGGTATAATGCTCTTTGTCTTCAACCAGACATAATTTGGGACTTTACAACCACCCTCCCAATTCCATAACATGCAAATTAATTTGGCCACCGTCACAGTGTGGTAACCAGCGCTCCAGTTCCCAAGCATGCTCAAGACCTGAAGAGACTCCAGTTCAGTTCTTTTCAGCTCAGCACCATTTCTAGCTACTGCATGTTACCTTTTCTTAGGCTAACCTTTAGCAAAAGACTTCTGCATTGAGCTTCCAAGATGTTGGCTGTCCACATGCAGATGTGCAATCCTGCCTCCCACTTCCCTCCTTCTTCCTTCCCTGTCTCTCTATCATACTGCAGAATCTCTTAGGCTCCTGCAATGTGGAACTAATCCCATATAGGCAATCTAGCTATCTCTGGCAGATGGATATTGATCACCTACCTACACAAGGACCCTCCACAAGTAGCATAATTTCTCTCACCCCTTAACCCTGAACTATTTAATTGCCAAGACATCACAGAGTGCTCCTAAAAAAATCAACCTACAGCTCTTCTCCTCTAGTAAACCAGTAGACTGCTTCTTTTTTTTACAGGAAATAAAAGCAGCCATGAGTCCTTGAAGGGAAAGATGCTTTCCTCTCCTCCCTCCTCCACCTACATGGCATGAATCTTAGGCTGTATTCCACAGGTTTGATTGGAAGTAAGCTTCTTACTGCTGGCAGAATCTGCCTCCGCGCCCTCTCTGCTCATTCGGTGAGTGACACTAATCAGTGGTGTGGGAGGCAGGGACAATATCAAGTACTGAGGTGATTGACAAGCCTCACTCAGGATGTACATGTACCCCAGTAGGTATGTGAGGGTGAAATAGGGTGGATCAATCAATCTCTTTGTATCATTTCCCATTGCTGGCACGGTTCTTCATTTAATTAATAGTTCACTGAGTGGAGAAGAAGAAACAAAGCAAGATTTTCCCTCAAAAGCCCTATTTGGAGAAGATTTTAGAGTATTTTTCTGGGGGTTTTGTCGTTTTTTATTTCTCCTGTTAAATGAGCAAATACCTCCATGTTAATCTCAATATAGGACTGACAAGAAAAATCAGGCCCTGCTGGGCAGGGAAAGATCCTCTGAATTATCTCAGCAGGAGAGCTGGCACTAATTTACTGCTGTTGTGCTCCAAGTACTTCTGATGCAAAAGATGAATGGAGCTGAAGGTTTGTAACTTAGCTTGCAAGTACATTTAGGCTTTTTGAAGCATCAGCTACTCCAGAGCCTTAGATGTCAAAATGCTCTCTGCTTTACCTTCTTTACCTTCTCTACTTTACCTTCTAAAAGGATGAGTTTCATTCCTGTTCTAGTTTATTTCCATGAGTTTGCCAGTGGGCCCTTTTGTAAACAGAGATAGAGACAAAGGAAGCAGCCACAGCTCTGTTTGTCAAGGAGATGTAAAGGATGATGTTGTTTCACACTATGAGCATGTTGCATTAGAGGTATTTCCAAACCCTGTAGTCTTTTCTACCCTGTTCCTTGAATGGTACTGTAGGCCAGAGTTGTACCAGAAAACTAAATGTAGGATCTTTCTCTGACACTGAAACCAACTGGAATGGAAAGGTCTGCATTCACTTACATTAAACCTCATTACCCTTCAGAAATGGCTGGCTGGCTGAAAACTCCTTATGAAGAATTGTTTCTGGCCTGGACTAAATGACAGACTGCTTAAAAGCACTGTCTGGTAGGACCCCTCCTTGGTCTGGGTCAAAAATGTGACAGGAAATGTACAAACAATTTAAGAGTGGGTAATTCAGTTCTGGAGTCTGGGAACACACCCTGGCACCATTTAATTTTTTAACATAGTCACGACCAAGATGTCTTTTGCCTTTGAGCATTTAATTTTGTAAACCCACTAACACAACTGCCACCTTAAAGCCCTTTCTTCCGCAGAATAGAGGCCCATGTTGCTCCACCTCCTAGCAGAACTCTAGAGACTGTAATTGCCCAGATGGGAAACTATCCCAGCTTTCTTGGTAGCTTCTGTTTTGTAGTCTCCCTTTGCCTGAAAGTGCATTTGCTGTTTCTGTGAGGAGGCAAGAACTGTGAAGCTGTGGTTCCCAGGCTGGGGGAAGAAGTCAAGGCTTTTGTCTAAGGATGAGATCTATACTTCCAAGAGATAAATTTTCACTTTAACCACTGTTCAGCTTCTCAAGTTTTACAGTGAGATATAAAAGATCAAGTCTTTGGGGTATTAGGTTCCAACGTGTTTGATTAACTCCTAGGATTAACGCCTCCAGCTTTTTGGGTTTGCATCAGATTACATGCTACTATGGGTTTGCCCTGGCAACATGTTCTCACAGCTAAATTGGAGGCACAGGCATTTGTGAATACCTTGCATGGTCTGGTGCTCTCCTGTTAATCCAGCAAGTCATAGGCCATTGGTGCCCAGCTACTGCTGGCTGATGTCAAACACCAGACGCCAGGAACAGCACTACTACTCACTTGGTTAAAGGGTATGTTTGAAATATGCATCTCCTTAGACATTTTTTTATTCATCTGAGTTTCCTTCCCAAAGTTTCCTCTTTCCCTCTGAATTACTTCTGCTTGAGTGAAACTAAAGGCTTTTTTTCCCCCCTCTTTTCCTATCTCCTTCTGAGAAACAGACGGAAGCCTGCGGACGGCCAGTACCCGAGCTCAGAAGCGCAGTGCTGGAATGCCTCTCCTGGGTCAGGGTGTCCATTTCCTGAGTGCAGCATCCTATCATGTCACACAAGTCCTTTATAATGCGTCAGACTTATCTTTAAAAATAGTCAGGCTCATGTCTCTGGCCTCTGGAACAGAGGCAGAAAATGAAACTTTTAAAACTATCCCAAAGAAACATTTCCTGTCTACAGGACAGACTTCACCCGATGACAGCTCTGTCTGGTTAATTTTTCCCAGTTCCTGACCACCTTTTTTTGCTTTCTCTTCTCTGTACCTTCCAGGCTTCAGAAAGTAAATTGGCTTTTTGTTGGGGTAACCTGAAGATTGAATTGTCACCCTTGGCCTGACCTTTTTTCGATACACTCAGCTGCTCCCTCTCTGCCCCTCCTGGCAAACAGGAAGGCAGTACATCCCACCACAGAGCAGTTTCTGGCTAAATGCCCATATTGAGCTGGAATCATGTCAAGGCATGAGCCTCTGACGTTTCCTGTCACAGAGCACAACTGGTGGACCAGTTATCCTGCGTCAGGCGTTTGTGAGGTTGCTGCCTTGCTGGCATGGTGTCAAAGGCTGGTATGTCCCTACACCTACCTTGCTGGCTTGTTAATGTGGTGCCAACATACTCTGGTCCCTCTGAGGCTACTGACCCTGAGCTCTGGGCTCAGCTGTGCTTTTTTGCAAGTACCCCAGAATCAAGCTGTTTGAACGTGGCACTGTTTGTGCAGCAAGCCTTACATAACTGCTGTGGCGTAGCACTGGAAGGCTTCCACAGTACCCTCTTTTGACTTCTCACTTCTGAAATTATTTTGTCTGGCTGTGCACTTATTTCTGGGATGGTCTGTGGCTGTGCCCCACAATGGACTTGTTGGAGCACACCATGCATCTGTTGGAACACATCACAAGTCTCTTTTTAGGATATTATCCCAGATTTCCTTTCTCTGCTAATCAAAACAGTCATGCCTAGTATGGGACAAAGAGAGGATAAGCACTACAGCATGGAAATTAAGAAATATTCCTGTATCTAGGCTTACTCTTTACTGTACTGTTTTTAATGCTTTGCCTGGGACCAATATTTACTTCTGTGAAGAAGGACAAGCCAGGGGAAACCCCTCAGTTCTGGCAGTATTTTGTCACTCTCTCTATCGTGGCTCTCTCTGTATGGCATGAAGTGACATCTGATGGCTTTCTGAGACGGGACATATTTCAGAGAAGAGTCACTGTGCCATGTGTACCAAAGGTCCTTGTCTCCTCAGCCATGTTCTTTGACATGCCAAAAGGGAATAGGCTCTGGAAACTGCATCTGTGGAGACTCTCAAGAAGTCATGGCAGTGCAGGATGCAAAATCATGAAGGTGATGAGGACAGTCAGATCACAAGACCTGATATGCAAAACGTGGAAATATCTGGCAGTATCAACACAGTCCTCTTGATTCTGACTAAGCAGAAAAAAGAAGAAGCTTTCACCTGAAGTTTAGGAGGGCTAGAAATAATAGGTGTTATCTTTCCCTAAAACCATAGGCATAATTTTGCCACATGTCACAGACATGGACATGTGAGAGCTGGTCTTCCACAATGTTCCAGTGGTAGTTACATAATCTGTCTCTCCCTCTTTCTCCTCCTCTCTTCTTGCTCCCTCTGCTTCTCTTTCTTCACTCCTTTCTTGATGTTTTGAGTGGTCTGGAGCTGGAGAAGTTGGATTTTAACTTAACTGTTGTGAAATAGTATGTGCTGGGTCAATATTGTGGTGGAACATTTTGTCTAGCTTGTGTGGTGCCCTTTTGAACTTTTCCCACGTCCTCTTATTTTCTCCCCTAAATTGTCAATAAAAATACCTCTTGGGAACAAGTGTGTGGCTTGTTCTCTTGGTGCTATCTCAAGGTATTAAAGAACCCTATATAATATATATTTTAAAGTAAAACTCCTGGCTGAGCCTGTGAGCCTGCAGCTCACTCTAGGGCCAGAGTGTTGCAGGGGAATAGAAGAGGACAAGACCTTTCTAGTTAAGAATAGTGGCAGACACAAAACATAGAGCTAATTTAGAGATAGTTTTCTGACTCAATTGCTAATGGTGTTCTTCCTACTGGCTTAGAGTCCTGGAGCACCCCATATACCTCTAGTCAAAATCAAACTGGCTCTTTATTCTTGCTTCAGGTTCTCCTATAGTCGGTGAGGGGAAAGATAGAGGTAGGAGACACAGAGCCAACCAATCCCAGGTGGGGGCACAGATGACACATTATGTTTTGGGCTCTACCCTCCTTTGCTTTAATTCCTGGTTGACAAAATATACCAGGGGAAAAAATGCAAACCCAACATTTCCCTTTGGAATACTCTCCTTTTCTCAGTTCTTTTAAGAAACAGAAAGCTTATATTTTATTTTCCCTAATGTAAATGAGTGGGAAAATGGAAGGGCCTCTCAGACAGTTCTTGTTTTACTAAGAAAATCTTCACTACTCAAGTACCTCTCAGGCAAAATCACTTATCTTTTCAGTTTTCTCTTTCAGTGGAAATTTGGTTCAGAACCAATAAATCCTAATAAATCTCAGTCCTTAAATGCTCCCTCTTCACTCAACCAATTTGGATAAAGTTGAAAAAAGCACTTAAATGAGCTTAAGCTCATTTCATTTTCAAAAGTCAACTGAGAGTCTGAAGTCATGGAAAATCATCAAAACTCAAGGCTCCTTAATTAATGAGGTACTTTCAGACATTTTCCTCTTTGGCAGAATTCTTGTCTGAAAAGAGAAAATTCATGGGGGAGGATGTGAAGTCCCAAGAAGAAGGGATAGCAAACATCCTTAAGGCTCTCCTTTTCACCAAGGGTGTTCATTTCTTATGCATCTCCTCACTGTCTGGCACAGTAAAGTGTCCTGCTGCTGCTGGGTGCTCTCCATTGGTGGGGTTATGTGTTGTCTGTGAGGGTTTTACTATCTGAGGGCAGACCATTCTCCAACAATCATGCTGTGGAGGGAGAAACCCTCCACATCATGCTGTGGAGGGGTACTGTGAACTGTTTTGTCAAAACCTGTGCCAGAGGTATTCCTGTCTGGGAGATCAAGGTCAAATAATGGCTCTTGCATGGGCTACAGCAGTTACAAAGGGGCTACTGAGGAGAATCTCAGTCTGTGATTTTTCATTGCTTTCAACTCTGAATTTTGTGGGTGGCTAAAAATGTTTTCCTTTCCATCAATTTGTATTTCAAAAATTAGCACAGTTGGTTAGAGCAAGGTGCCAATAACACCAAGGTTGTGGGTTTGATCCCTGGATGGGCTTTTCACTTAAGAGTTGGACTTGATGATCCTTCCAACTCAGAATATTCTGTGATTTTTTGAAAGGTGGGAGTACACCCTCCTCCTAGCAGTATATGATCCATTGGTTTCTCCTGAGAGCTATGGGAGGTCCTGACTCAGGCAAGAGAGGAGCAGACATTCCTTGAGGCATCATCCTCTCAGTAAAGGAAAGGGCAGTCAGCAGGGCTTTGCCATAACTTGACAATGCCGGCATGGCTGCCTTACTTCCTTGCCCTGCCTAGATTCAGATTTCATGACAGTTCTGCTGCCTGTCTCAGGACACAGTTCAGAGTTAGGTCTGAACCACTGTGAGCCACGGTTAGCTTGGGGTTTGCACAAAACTGGACTACCAAAATGCCACAAAGGTGCTCTGTCTTCCTAAAAGATATCTCCTTGTCAAGACGGCTAGGAAGCATTTCAAGAAACTAATGCAAGAATAATAAATAACTTACCCATCCAATGTGTATTTTGGAAGCAATGTGTAATCCTTACATCTGCTTTTTCTGTTTCACCAAGTGCAGCTGATGGAAGATTATTACTAAATTGTATTAGGTCTTGGTGCTGCTACTGCCACAATGTAGTACTTCCGAGGTCTCTACTGAAATAATTCACTCTCAGGTGCTAATCAGGAAAGTGGTGGATTAATATTGCATACAGCAGCTTCTTCTCACTTTAGGCTGCAGATAGGATGCTGGTAGGAAACAGGTAGAAGCCATCATAGAGTATAAGGCAGATGCTGTGGAGTACAGGAGTTAATGAGTACGATTCTGCCCTGGCCTTTGTGTACATTAGGATTTTCTATTTGTTGTGCATTTGTACATTGTCTGGTATAATGGGGTCCTGGTCTGTGGGCAGGGCTCCATAATACAAATAAATACCACCATGACTAATGGCAGACCTTGTGTAACTGCCCCAAAGTCGTCAAAAGCTGCAAGCAATCTGAGTCAGTGCCATTGTGTAAGGGGATAATTTCTGCCTTGACAGTGTTGCGGCCAGCTGGAATTGTTCTCTCTGATAATTGCCAATCTGGATTTCTCCCAGATGGCAGCATCTCATAAAGAGTATCTGAGAAGAGCTCTTCTCAGCTGTCTAATAAGACTCCACAAGAGAGCTGTTCATCCCTGTCACCCCTTATCCATTGCCTCAGGCAAGTCTACTGTCAATTTGCAGAACAAGTCATTGCTCTGTGTTTATTTTTTGTATTTATTTTATTTCTTTATAGCAACTTCTATTTATTACCTTGGCAATGATCCAGCCAGCAAGGAACAAACTGTTTTGTGAGAGAAAGGATGAAACATTCTGCCCTGGACCAGCCAAAAGCAGTGCCACTGATCTTTCCTGTGCCATCCTCTAGCCCCTCAGATAGTGTTTCACAAGGCTGTGTTTTCTTAAGGCACTCATTTTTCCAATAGAGAGACGGTGAAAGAAGAGGTTGTGCTGTGCATCCACCCAAGGGTCCCTGAGCAAAAACCCTTATACAGCACACTACTGCTTAGGACACAGATATATAGTGACTGAGGAACAGGGGGTTGCCAGTGTGTAATTTTAATCCTGAACTTCATGGCACTTGCCAGCTCAACAGATACTGAGGAGAACAAGACTGTAGGTGGTGCAGAAATCAGGGATTATGCAAAAAGTAATTGCTCTCCTGTGTAGCTGGCACTGCAACAGCTCAGCTCCTGATTGAGGTGATGCTTGTTTCCAGTCCTGCCTCTTCACATTTTAACTTATTTATCCATCACTGTGGTACCAAAGTGCCTCGCAATCTAGAATATGTTTATCCTCTCTCAGCTCTCCCATGAGTGCTATTGACCCTCCATCAGGGATGGGAAACCAAGATGCTGATTTAGGTAAAGAGTTTGGAAGCTGGTAGAACTGTTCTTAGGGGCTTTTAGATCTCTGACCTGAAGAGTAAGACAGAAATCCATGGTACCTAACACCCAGTTATTTTACCACGTTTAACGTACTTTAACTCTGAAACTCCTGGGAGCTTTGCAAAGCCATTGGAGAACTAGTTGGGATCTGTCACAGTCCTGATGACAGTGGGTTCTGAGATGCAAGATCCAGCTCCACTGCTGGTAGTGTGTTTCTTGTGTTTCTGTGTGGCTTTAGTTCCCGGCGTAATACGGAAGGACCTCAAGTCCCAGTTTAATACAATTGTGCAGTTTTCCAGATAAGGTCACAATGTGTGAAGGAAGTGTTTCTCACAGCTAGAATTGCCCACCCTTACCCCTTCATCCACCACAACTGTAGAAACTGTAGAGGTTTTTGTTTTGTTTTGTTTTTTAACCTCAAAATATGGACTCAAGACATATCATTAAAACTGATGTAAAATATTCAGGGCTCTCCTTGTGTGAGTTGGTGTTCTATACTAAATGCTGAAAGCCAAGTGCTTGTGAGAGGACACTCTTGAATAAATAACAGCCCATCTGGAATGCCTCCTTCAAGAGCTTGGAGGGGAAGAATGTACTGGAGAGAGGGAGTTGCTTCCCTCTAGGTCAGAGTAATGTGAGGACACATGTTCAATGTATCAATGGATTTTTTTTTCATTTATATTATTTTACTTTGCTACACAATGTCCTGATATACATGTGACCTAATTTCTCTTTCTCCTCTGTTTAATCTGAACTAATAACCTTAGTTATCCACCCCAGCTAAAGCACAGGATACATTTGCATTAATAAATCATCAAATAGTTCTGAGCAATAAACAAATGCACAAGAAACTGTTCATGGACAATTCACCAAAGGAGCTGTCTGCTGCAAACAGTCCAGGGATCTTTCTGAAAGTGCTCTGGAAAGCAGAGTCTGTTGTAAGAAGTCTTGTCTCTATTGTTAGTGGTCTGCTGGGAAGGGACTCCAACCCTCCACTTGGGGGCCAGGAGCTTGCAGTGAGGACAGACAGTCTGAAGAGATTTCTTTGAAGCAGACTTGGGAACAGAGTCTGTCACAGAAAATAACCCAGTGGCTCAGTCAGTCCAGCACATTGCCAACATCAAGTTACCCCTGCTGGCTATATAGTTTTCAGTGTTTTTCCCTGTGTTTTCCTCATGGGACTTTCATGACATCACTTAGAAAAGTTTCCAATAGATTCCACTGCCCTAAAGGCTTCACTGCTGTCTTGCCTACATTTTCTTGCTTAATACTCCTGTTCCCACTGAGCTTTCCACATGTCCAACTCTAAATAAAAGGCTGTCTCTTTTGTCATCTCCAGCTTTCAAACACATCTGGGCGTTTTCAGCCAGTCTCTGTCAGACTTTGTTTGCCTTCATGGCACAGAATTATCCCTTTCAGAGTTTTCTTAGGCTTAGTCAAGTCAATCCCTTTAGGCTGATAAAATGTTTTTCTTGCTAGTTCTTGGCCTCCTCCCAAACTGTTAATAACTTTCTAGGAACATGATGCCTGGAACCCAGCGTGGTTCTGCATGCTGTGGATGACCAATGATGGTAGAGGCAAAGAAAGGTCTTTGGCTGATGTTGCCATGAGAGCAAAAGGAGATGTTTCTCTGGGAAGTCTCAGGCTGAGACTGTACCAGGCACAGGTTAGAGAGAAGCTGGGCAAGGCTCACAGCTAGCTCTAACCAAACCTGAGTACAGAAGCTGGCTTTACAGCAGTTTGGGATGTGTATTCCCTGTATCAGGCGCTGTGCCAGGAGCAATGCCAGAGTTTACAATCACACCATGGCAATGGCTTTCTTATCTCTGGTAGCATATCCATCCCACAGCTTTACAAGGCATATTGACCAGTCTGTGAAGTGGGTCTGGCTGGTGGTCTTTGTTTCTCCACACAACAGAAACTGAAGGGAGGAAAATTTCCCATGAGGACTCAGAATTGAAAGATCTAGGGCAGAGCCACTGCTACCCATCTCCCCCCTGCAAATTTTCTGCTCTTTCTGAGCACAGAGAAAAGGCTGTTGCTATAGAAACCAGTGGGGAAAATGTACATCATCTCATGTTTTACATACTTTTTCAAGGAGACCCTTTAATCTGAGCCTGCCACCATATGATTTTACAGAAACAATAATGCTAGTAAAACCCCTGAGTGTAATAGTGATTTCAAATCAAATCAAATAATCATCAGTTACTTCAAAAACACCTCTGCTTGTAAGCTTCTGCCCTAGCCAAGACACTGGGGCAGGGCTAGTAAGGCAACCCATAATAAGGTGCATGACAGGAAAGTAAATCTAAGGCAGCAAAAGGTGTGATGGTGGGGGGTGTGGTTCTTCACAGTGGTAAGCAGCAGCTAACATCTGAGGAAGGACAAAAAAGCCAAATAAAATGTCTTCATATTTTACTTATGTGTAAAGAAGTATGAAGTAAAGATGAAAGTACAATTTATAGAATACATTCTAGCCTATCTCATTGCTTCTTTACCTGCACAACCTCCTGTTGCTATCCTACATTTGTTACCCCCCCTTTTGAAGCTCTTTTCTGCTTCTCTTTTAAAAATTATCCCACCATTTCCTACTTGCCTTTGTAAAAGCCCTTTGACCTCCCAGACAATCAGGCATGTTGCACCCCAGGGTCTCAAGGAGACAATGCTCTTTGTGAGGCTTCATCATGAAAGCCTCTCTCTAGCATCATGCTGTCCTGCTGGCAGCAGTTCTCCTGGGGATCCTTCAGAACAGAAGCCTAATTTAGTCCTTTGGATATCAAAACAGGCCTTCACTCTCTCCTTCCCATCCTCAGTTTATTTTTTGCTTAATTTACCATGAACCACTGTTTCCTTCCTGATTTGTACTGACCCTGTGACTTAATTAGATTTTTGCCAATATTTATAGTAGCTCCTATGTGTTGACTTGCAATTTCTTCAGGACATGGACTTTCTTGCTGTATTGAGCAATATACAAAATAAGTCTCAGTCCTGTCTTGTTCCAGGGCTGTGATTGATCCTCAGAGAGGTCCCTGCTAGATTTTCTGAAAGTAAGTACACAAAAACATCAGCAAGGCTTTGTATCACTAATTTTTAGGTTTATATACTGGAATGTAGGACAAGGTAGCTATTGGAATAAAGCAACTTAATTACACCAGGCAAGACAAAGTAAGGGTACACAAGCTCTCAGCATCTTTTCCAGATGGATCCCTTCCTCCAGACTTGTTCTTAGTGCTGTGCATTTTCATGACTTCTTGGGTTGCAGTAAGTTTTATGCAGGTGCCTTGAATCCCAAGCAGGAAAAAAAAAGATTGTTTCTCTTTTCATTGCCTCTGAGACCTGGCTGTAGGTCTGGTCTTTGCTCTTTTCAGGGTCTCACAGTTTGTGCACACACATAGTTTCCCATATAGTCCTTCCCTGTTCTATCTCACAGCCAGAAACATTCAGTGGTTAGCAGGGAAAAAGTAATTCGCCTTTCCTCTTCCTGCCTTACCTTACACCTCCTGTGCAGGAAGGTAACCTTGCTCTCTGTTTTCCAGTGCCATCCTTTTTCACAGAACATAATGGCTGCTAACTGTGAATAAACAACTGATACACATACTGTCTGGTTTAGGGGCTGTAAGCACTTCTAGAGCCCAAATAATATACAGATATTAATAGAATGACTGTAATCATATAATAAAAGAAAAAAATATCCTCAGGAGCACGATAATCTAACTTCAAAAGCAATTACTATCAGTGACAAAATGCAATGAGAAGACTGGGATTGCTTTAATGAGATTATCTGCTTATTGCCATTTGTTTTTGTGGGTGACTGTAATCTTGTTTCACCTTCATTCCCAGCCAGTTTCTCAGGTGCTTCTTGCCCTGAGCATTGGCCAGCCAAGCTGGACTGTGAAGCTGGGGCTCACTGGCCTCCCCATGGGATTCAGCCTATCTCTGTGAGCATCTGCTTTTTGGTCTTCAGCCTCCCACCCCTCTTGTGGGTTTGTTGTCACTGCAACGTTGTTTCTCCATGCCTGGTGTCTTTGTATCCGTGGTGGAAAGGGCAGGAATGGGAAGACATGGAAGGGTGAGGAAAGCTGGTGTCTTTGGGAAGATGGAAGGACAGCAGGCAAAATAATTGTGAGATCAATGTTTTAAGAAAAAGACAGAGACTTGATTATAAAGATTCTTTTGAAATTCAGCTGTATCCTGGAGGCCAGGGAGAGCAGATACAGGCTCAGTAAGGATGCATATGGTCTATAGTGCCAGGAGTTCTCATTTAGCTTCCCAAAGCATCTTAACACAACCAGTGTCCACACTTGTGCCCTTCTTACTCCATCTTCAAAACCCCTCCATGTCCTTGTGGCACACCAGTCCCAGAGTCAGGCACTTGGGTGGAAAGTTTGTATAGATGTGGACATGTGCTCTGGGGGACCAGGGCTCAAACAGCTGGGACATGCAAATGGTTGAGAGGGAGAAACCGCTGAGATAAAGTGTTGTTTCCGCAGAGGCCACATTAAATCACAGCAGGGATCAGCATATCAGCTCTGTGCATGAAGAACAGAGTTGTTGTTTTCTTGTGTTGGAGGTAGCATGGGGAAGAGTAACTCTCTGCCTCTGCAGATGTCTGTATATATAAGTTAATGTTCAGATAAATAGATATATAGACAGATAGATGGATGTGGATATAGTTCTGTTCCAAACAGACAAATGTGTAGCCCCTGGTGTCTTGACAACTTAAAAGGTTCTTCCAGAACTTACTGAAGATCTCATCAGGACTTGCAACCCAGAACTCACTTGCCTAGGTGCATGGGCACAACATAAAAATAGGACCTTCCTCCTTATTCTTGGAGAAAGTATAAAAGACCAGGACACAGGTAATAAATAAACCAGGTTTAATCATAAACCATTTACACGGAGGGAGACATGATCAGAAAGGTGCTGCCTTGGCAACAGGAATAAAAGAACAGTGTATTTTACCAGTCAATATACAGTACCAATGAAAGGTGGAGCTGATAAATGAATATGGGATTTTGAGTCCCAGAGGCTAATTTTTACAGACAATCATCATTCTTGGTTTTCTGTCAAATTATAGCACGAACTAGCTCACAGCTCTGCCCAAGACACAGCAAGGCAGACACAGCCAAGAACAGAAACTGAGGGTGAGAAAGGGAGAATATATCTGAAGGTCATTCTGAGGTATATATAACATACATATTCTACTGTTTGTACAGCCTTGGGGCCATGCTTTGCTCACAGATATGTGTGCACACATCTCATTTCAGTTAGTGAGAGTGGCAAGATCATATTTGGGAGAACATACTGGGCTTTGAGGGCATACAGGAACTCATCAAACAACCAAGCCAAAAGCAGAACAGGGAGAGAGCTGAAAACAAGGAAGCCTGTACTGAGCTCGGAAAGGAAAGAAGTGAATGGACAGCCCCAGATTTATCTGACCAGTCCGTTCAGCCCTGTTTGGACAGCAGCACAAAGCTTCTGTTCTGAAGAACTTCTGCAGTGCAAAGGTTTCCATACAGACAACCTTTATCAGACAGTGGGGGAATCTATGAACAAAATGACTAGAGGCATGTTAGCAGAAGAAATACAATGGAGCTGGCCCTGTAATCGTTCAGTTCCTAATTTTGAAGAACAACCTAATCCTGCTTCTTAAGTGGTCTAAGTCTACATATTAATCTGGTCACTCAGCCGCCACAGGCAGAGGAAGGAATCATTACTTCGATGACCATCAAGGCAGAGGGTGGCATTTGTACTATGGTACTCAGAGTTGATGTGGCTGCTTTGAGAAGGAATATCACACTAGGCTTGCAAAGCAGTCAAATACATTGTTTTTTGTGGAAAAATTTCACTTTCACTCAATGTATATATTAGAAAACTTTACAGATGAAAACCACTTTCCAGTGGTAGAAAGCAGACATTGTTTAATGTCAAACACACCATCTGATTTTGCTGAAAATCCACCCCCAGACAATCAAAAAACCCCAAATCCCAAATAAAATCTATAATACAAACCAACATTCATGTCGACGTCAAATGGTAACTGTTCCCACAAACACAAAATCAAGTACTTCTTAATCCAGGTGCCCTCAGAAGTGAGTGGAAGTCCACTCCCAATCTGTGAATTTTCAGTTAGCACTGCTGCCCGTTGAAATGCAAGTCTCACTTTCTAAAAGGAGAGCTCCACACATGCATGCACACATACACACAGGCACACAGAGATTCACATACACACACACACACATAACTTCCTCTCTCTTAGCAAGAGTTGCATGCTGGGTAAGTGTTAATGCCTTCTGTGCATTTTTGACCTATTTTCTTTATAAGGATAAGGTTGAAAAGTCTTTACTTCTCAGGCCTGTATTCTTTAAACGAAAAGGGGAATGAAGGGGAACTACATTACAAAGACAAAAAAATGCACTCATATCTCAGGCGTATGCTTTTTTCCCAGTCATTTTCAAGGACGATGTTATTTACACTTGTGACTCAGCAGAATCCACAGGAAGAGTTATCCTTTCTCCACGCTGGGTTTTCTCAGTAAACCCCATGAGCCCATTCTATGTTCCCATGGACCATTTTTTCTTTAAGGCACTGCATGTGGATGTTGACTTCAGACAGAAGTGCAAGCCTTCTTCACTGGATTGTGCATTTCTCCCTCTCCCTGGACTGACCTTCCCGGAGAACTTTCGATTTGATATACTTCAGGTCACTGTTGACGCTTGGCCGGCGAGCAAAGGGAGAGATCATGCCGTAGGCACCCATGTCCTTGAATCGGCGCATCCGGAAGGATTTCTGTTGGAAAGTGTCACCATACTGGATGGAGATTTTCCTGTGAAGAGAAGGGCTCATCTCATGAGGTAGCTTGGCCATGCTGAAGAGAACATAGAACATCTCATCCACATTGGTGTTCTTCTTGGCTGACACTTCAAAGTAAGCACAGTTTTCATCACTGGAGACAAGATTCTCACCCTCATCAGTGTGTACCTTGCGGAAGACTTCACTGTGGTCATTTTTGTTTCCACAGATCACCATGGGGAGGTCAGCTGATTCCTTGGTCTTGTTTTTCAGGCAGGATTTGACCTCAAGGATCTGTTTCTGGAGCCGCTTGACCTCATCAAAGGATTCTCTGTTGTCCAGGCTAAATACCAGGATGAAAACATCCCCTGCAATTTAAAAAAAAGATACTGTAAAACTTTGTTGGTTGCAGCCAGTGTCAGAGGAACAAATTTTAAAAAAGCAATGTTTATTTGCCTCTCTTCCCCATGTTTTTCGGTTGGTCCTTTGGCATCTATTCACTCAACCGTACTTTAGTTCTTCTAATTCAACTCCCCATACCTTTCTCTAGTGCTATGGAAAAGACTTTTGGCTATGATCTTACTTCAGTGATATCTGATCGTGTTCCTAGTTTGCACTGGGCTTGCAAGTTATTGTGCATTTTGCTCTGTTTGGTAAACATGGTTCTATCTCAGCTCTGCTGCGTTGCCCTTCCTTTCTCTTCCTTTCATTTGTATCTCCATGTAAAACACAGCCTGTTCTGACACCAGTAGGAGAAGGAGAGCTAGCAGCCACTCAGCCTTGGCCTTTCGATTACACAATACATGGAGCAACACCTGAACTAAAGATTTACAGCTAGTCAGTCCTTAACACCTAAGTCAGTAATGAGAGGTTTCTCAGTGTGCAGTGCTCCGCTGTCATTGCATTTGCTCAAGAGAAACAGACCATGGAAAAGAAGAAATACATAAATGACACAGACCCCCTGGCATTTCCTTTTGACATTTCCTGACTTACAATTCCTTATGCAAGTAGAAAATAAGGCAAATCATTGCCTGTTGAATGTCATTCATGTGGAACATGCTAAGAGAGCTTCGAGGGACAAAAGCTCACATTTGCATCCCAGAAATTGGTCCTAGGACCTCACTGAAAGCAGACTCTTGCCTGGCCAGATGTGAGAGTCATGTTTCACTGGCCAGCTGGAAGGGTAGATAGCGAATCTGGAAAGTAGTTTTGCTGTGAGCTGCGGCTGAAGTTATGTCTACTGTCACTTTTACAATTAAAAAACTCATTTTAGCTCTCAACTGTTTGACAGTGAGAACATACAAAATGAGCCCCCCATTTTCCTTCACATCCCACCCCTCCGCCTTTAACACATTTGATTAAGCACAGAACAAGAGGTACCTTTTTACTGGAACATCAAATCAAAGAAATCAGGCTGGAAATTTTAGGAATAAAAAATTCTTCATGATTTTCTTAGTTAGAATTCCCTTCTTGTGCATTTTACATTTGTTTTCTACTGCATGTGTCTTATAATGACATGTTTATTTTGCCCTCTGCTGCTCTTTATGCCCTCAAGATTTCATTCAGTCATTTATTTGTGACTACAATAAGAAATACAGAGCAAGAGGGGAAGGTAGAAGGGAAATAAACTAGAGGGAAATTTCTATTTCAGACCTTCACCTAGTGGACTTCCCCTCTGTGGCTAATGCATCCCCTATACTGCTGGACTATCCCAGACAGGAAATCTTCTCTCTCTGGAAGTGTATCTTACAACAGTGTCAAGCAGTCCCTTTAGCTTCCTCCCAAGAAAAAGTCATCTTCATTCTACGCTTTTCAAGCTAATGTCTATCCTTATGATCTTTCATCCACTATTCCCCGTCTACTAACTTCCCCCAGACTTTCTCACCTGTCAGGATGGAAAGCCTCCTCATAGCAGGGAAAGGGTGATTCCCGGAGGTGTCCAGGATGTCCAGCTGATACATGTCCCCCCGGATGTTGTAGACCTTGCGGTGAAAATCCTCAATGGTAGGAGTGTACTGATCCTCAAACCGGCCGTTGAGAAAGCGCGAGACAATGGAGCTTTTCCCCACCCTGGAGGCTCCCAGCACTACCATCCGGTACGAGTTCTTGGCTGGCACATTCAGGTTGCAGTTTCCACCAGACATGGTCTTCATCATTGCTTGATCCTGAAAGAGCAAAGAGCAGAGTTGGAGGAAAGATGAGAAACTGAATGGAAGATAAAATAGGGCAGCTTCTTACCACAACCTTGTCAAAGAGTGCTCTGGAGCATAGTCTGGTAGCAGATGAATGGTCCACACAGACATCTTTTCACTGGAAATGCTTAAACTTTTTCAGTCTAATTTCCAGGGAATATTTGGGTTTGGTTTTGGGGTTTTTGTCTGTTTGGTTTTGTTCTTGGTGGTATTTTTTTTTCTTTTCAGGTAATATAAAAATGAAGGCATTTACACTGAAAAATATCACACTTTTGAATTGCAATTTGCTGTTTCATTTAAACATTAAGGGCTAAACTTATCAGCTGTGCTTCAACTTAGACACCAGGTTCCTTCCCACCATCTGCATCTCTTAGATATTACCAGATTTTCAGTAGAGCTTGGTTCTCATTTAGATACATAAACACAGAGGTCAGATTCCCCAATATATTACACCCACTGCAGCTGCCATAAGAACCTAGATTGCTTCGTTTCGTTGCCTAAATAGGAGTTGTGCATAATACTTGCTTTCTGAGATCAACCAGAAGTCAGACACAAACAAAAATCATGCTCAACATCAGTGACAGCTAGACATCTCAGTAACTTTAAATAGCTGGTCCCATGCAACCTTCATTGCTGATGCAGAGAGCATAAGTCACAAAATAGCACTGGCTGGTGATAAATTCAAACATCTGTGCCTTCAGTGACCTTTTAGAAACCAGATTTTAATCTTGCTCTTTGGGCTGGTAGTGTGGGAATTCCCTATCAGCAAACTATCAGCATTGCAGCAGGATGGCTGGCCATGGGCAGAACTGCAGAAACGTAGATTTCGTAGGAGCTTCAGTCCTTTATACATATACAGCTCTTGTGGGTGTCACGGTCTTTGCGCGTGCTAAGTACAAGCAGGAGAAAAGATGAAGGACAGCCATCTTAAATACCTATTAGACAAGATTTCCAACCCCTGACATCTGAAATGTCAGAGACCTTGAAGATTGCATTTTGACATAACACTCAGATGCAGGAAATTTGATAGGAAAGAAAAAGTGATGCTCAGACATTTTTCATGTACTAATTCAAATGAATTGTGTGCAAAAAGGAAAAATACAACCCCTGTGTGGGGAAAGCTGACTGCTAGAGCAAAGAAGGCACATTTTGGAAAGAGTTTATTTTGGTTACTAGGATCTTATTAAAGAATAATCAAGATCCTACTGTGTTGTTTATTTAACTTAGGTGTTGTTTATTTAATGTTACAATGCAAGTACTTTATGTACACTGAAATATTATTTCTGGGTCCAGATCTGGATTCCTATCTTTATGCTGAGTGAATTTTATCTCTCAGGCTTTTATGTGGCTGACAATTATCTCAGTCAAGAGCTTAAAATATTTTACTTTGTTTAACATGTGCTAAGGACCAAAGCAGCAGCGAAGATACAGTCACTGCTAAATAAAGAAGTCTCTGGAACTGTGATCCAGCATCATTCAAGTGTTGTGCTATAGCTCAAGGAAACCGCAAAGCACAACNATACCGTCTTCTGTCCATGAACTGACTTAATGCTTCCTTTCTCCCTCTCAGGCTTATTTGACCGAGAAAAGCAGGGAGATTAATGAGAAAAACTACAAACTTCTTTACAGCCCAGGCCAGTATCTAGAAGTGAGTCAGCTCTTCAGACTGAGATGGACCAGTGTAGCTGCATGAGAGAGAGTGGACTGTGTTGGTTTACACCTGTTAGAGATCAGTTTCATACAACTCGGTGCAAAATCATCAGGGATTGAGCACAGTTATGCATTTTAAGCAAATCCCTTATATGTCCTGTATAGAACATGCGTGCTGAGGGACCCGATCACTTCATGCTGTGCTTGTTCCACCTGTCGAGGCTTTCAGCCAAGAGAACTCCTGCGCTTTCTTAACTATTTTTCATTTCACTTGAAGTCGAAAGATGCTTTCCAGCACTTTGATTCATGGAGTTGCTACTTGTCACCTCTCCAAATCTGATTCCAGAGCATGCTGCTGAACTGGGATATTATATTTGTGTTTTATGCCTGCTCTTCTTATCCCCCCCACTCCAGCTTTTCTCCAGTTCAACACAGTCTGCTTTCTTTCTTTTTCAGAAAAGG